>CM002528.2:1415000-1825000 GCA_000338895.3 Oryza meridionalis
TCCACTTGATGTATTAAGAAACTCCTTGTTTGTATTTAAGTAAGTAGTGTTAGTTAGTGTAACAGTGTAACCATCGAATTATCTAAATGTTGGTTCAGAATCGATCGATGTTGACCTGGCATCAAGTCGAAATTTCCTCTTTATTGCTGTGTAGTCACTCCATTGCACATGCATGTGCCTGCTTTCCTCATCATTTTCAGGTGGATTAGCTGTTGAATAATCCAACTTGCACCATTTTTCTATATCTTAGAGAGTAACCTAGCAACCATGCCCTGTCATGTAATACTAGAGAAATTAAGGTATCATGGAATCCACTTGTATGCCCTACCTTTGTGGATGGAAAATTCCTAATTTTTCTACATAGAAAATAACTGAACCGGTAAAAATTTTTTGAGACATTTTAGTTATGAAATCATCATGATTCCAAATAGGACATTAATGTAGATTTATCTTACACAGCCTGAATTGCGTAAATTTTTCACATTTTACCAGTATCGAATTCCTATGTTTTCAGTAAAAAGCTGGACGAAAGCCTTTATTTTTTTAAGAAAAATGTTGAACATTACTCCATTTCCGATTAAAATATTTTCAACAACAAATGTGAAATACCCAGACTTTGCCACCTATTTTCAGGCAAACATCACATTCGTAGGCACCGTCCATGTTTGATGTTGTTACCAAGTAAATCATGGAAACGTGTAATCATCGATAATCGAAAAAAAAGAACCATGTGGCTATGATTCGCTTTCAATATTGCAAAGCAGTGGAATCAATCACTCACCGCAGTGAAAATCTGATGCGATTAGTAGGAGTAGCAGTCAAAGAAGACAGAAGCATACGTAGATTGGACGCCCAAGCCGTATAAAGTCAAAAAGCAGCCGAGCAATTCTCCCACCTGCTATACTATCCCTGTTTACAAACACTCCGTATTTAATTAACGTTTTAGATATGATTTAGTAAATATTTTAAAACTTAACCACTACTAACTTATAAAATAATGATATGCATAAAAGGTAATATCACAATGTTATGGAACCATTGCATTTTATAAACTTAGTGATACTTTTAAAATTTTGATATAATCTTTATAACATTGTGATATTACCTTTTGGTTGGAATCAGTATAGTGGTTAACCATGAGTGCTTGCATCAAGGGCAAATTATTTTTCCAAGGGCAAATTATTTTTCCAGTGTATGCGGAGTAAATGACAACGGTCGTATATTCGTGATGACTTTGTTAATAATAAAATATTCCATTGTAGTTACTCGGAGGTGTTAATCTCAAGGTATGCTAGCTCAATCTCTTAGAGGTATTTATTCGGATAACTTTGCCAATATCAAAATGTATTGTTGCAGTCTTCCAGAGATGCTCATACTACTATGATGTGCGTGCATATGCTCAGACAGCGGCGGAGAAAGCTCCCGAGCAGGTCGGGCAGCCACCCGGGCTTCGTCGCTACCTTCTCGATTGCCGTTAGTTGTCGACGCTTATAAAAATCAGTCGACCACCGGAAAACGCTGCTAGTCTCCTGTACTCATAGGTGTGTTGATATCTTTATTGTGTTTTGGAAAAATAAAATCTTACTCTAAACGTGAAATATAATACTCCTACATTTAGGACGGAAGAAATTACACGAAATGAATTAGAGTACGTATACACGTATACGTATTCCTACTGCCGACGTCGACGTATAATACGCCCCACTCCCACACTCTCTCTCTGCGCTTCTGTTGCTGCTGCCGCTGGAGCTGAAGCTGCAGCTGCTCCTCTCGCTAAAAACCAACCCCCCAACCGCCTCTCCCCTCTCCTCTCCCCCACGCATTTGCAGTTGCAGAGCAAGAAGCAGAGGAGTCCAAGAAGCAGAAGAGGTGGTGGTTTGATTCAAGAAGAAGGAGAAGAAGAGAGGAAGAGGTGGTGGTTTGATTCAAGAAGAAGAAGCAAGATGTTGCGAGGAGGGACGAGCTTGCTGGGGATCGTGAACTTCGTGACGTTCCTGATCTCGATCCCGATCCTGGGAGGAGGAATCTGGCTGGCGTCGAGGGCGAACTCCACCGACTGCATCCGCTTCCTGCAGTGGCCGATCATCGCCATCGGCCTCGCCGTCATGGTGGTGTCCCTCATGGGGTTCGCGGGGGCGTGCTACCGCCAGACGTGGCTGCTCCGCCTCTACCTCTTCGCCATGTTCTTCATCGTCGTCGCCCTCCTCTTCTTCATCGTCTTCGCCTTCGCCGTCACCGACCGCGGCGACGGCCAGGTGGTGATGAACCGGCGGTTCCTCGAGTACCAGCTCTCCGACTACAACGGCTGGCTCCGCGACCGCGTCGCCGACCCCGCCTACTGGGCCACCATCAGCGCCTGCCTCCGCGACGGCCGCGCCTGCGCCGCCATGCGCCGCTTCGCCCGCGACCCCAACACCGGCATGCTCGTCCCCGAGACCCCCTCCATGTTCTACGCCCGCGACCTCTCCCCCATCCAGGTCACCACCACAATCTCTCTCCCTCTCTCTCTCTCTTGATTCGTCAGTTCTTGAGGAGATTGACTGCTGCTTCTGATGCGATTCGGATTTTGGAAGTTGGCGTAGTTGTGACGCGCTCAGATGGGGGGAAAGGAAACTGACTTCTTTTTTGATTTGTTCCTGTTTGGTCCAAATGAACTGAATTAATAAGGAGCTAAAAATAGCGGAGAATCGATGTGTTTTTAGGCGTTCTTGAGTTGAAAGGTTGTATTCTTGGTGAGTTTTGGATGGATTAGATGGGCATTAGCAGTTTATCCATTGCCAACTACAGGTCATTGTAGAAAAGGATGGGATTTCGTGGCACAAAAATAAGAGGATTAGGGGAAAGATTTGCATTTTTATAGAGCTCTATTCATCAATTAGGGGAAAGATTTGCATTTTTGGAGCCGGTCTTGATTGGATTATTGGTTCAATTTGAAGGAAGGGAACAACCACCTATACTGTTTTCTGATTTCTTGTTGTAAAGTTTGCTTGGGATATTCCCAGTTATCACTGCATGGTACCCATGTGGATCTCAAGGTGTGCTTTGCTTACCACTTTCATCAGCAGCCTCCCTTTTGCTTAGCAAGTCATATGGCCCTTTAAAATATTTTTGTTCCTGCATCGGCTTGCACCTTCGAGAAATTGTTAATCCTGCAACCTTTTGCTTGCCCATGATTTGGCCAAAGCAGCAAGAAAATCACAAACCTTTAGCCGCACACGTCCTTCGATTCCACCGGATACCTTTCTTCAAAAGCATTCTTTTTTCTTGCCTTAATAGTTTATTGAACTGCTTCAAATTGCAAAGAAAGAATTTTGTCTAACTTCCATGCGGCGCGCCCTAAGTACATCCTATTTAGGGTGATTCAGACTTCAAATCTTGAATGATTAATACCCTTTTTTGGGGGGGAGGAAATTGTTTGCTCTGAAAGTGTGTACAACTCCCTCAAAGCAGTGTCCTTTTTTATGGAGCAAGTTGGTACCTCCAACTCCAGGCTACACACCAAAAGAAACCTATGTGACAAGAATTGACTGCCTGGTCGATTTGAGTCTTTGTCTATGTCGTTTATTTTTTTTTCCCTTTAGGTGACCTTGCTGGTGCAATTGCTAAGACCAAATAATACTCAGACGTTTCAGAGTTGCCACTATTGCAGTGGTAAGAAGTAGAATCTGCAATATGCTGTGATGCTGAGGACAAGGTCATTTTCCTAGCTTTTTCTCTCTTCTTTTCTGGATACCAAAAGACAAGGTGGACCACAGCATTAGCATGATTGAAGGGATCACGGCCTCTCGCTTCTTACCCAACACAACAAAATGCGATCAGGACAGCTAAAAGCCGGTTGCTAGGTGCCTCATTTGAGAGTTGGAATTGGACCATGGAAGCCTTGCCTTGTTTGTCCTTTATATTCTCGTTGCTGTCTTCTGTAACTGCCAGTCTGTTTTTTTTTTGGCTACAATTTCACAGATCACATGAAAAAAAAAACCCATTTCTCTTGTAGTCTTTCACCGGAGACTGTACTGTACTGGTATGCTATGGATTGCATAAATATTCTAATACAGATTAGCTGTTGCCCATGTCTTTATAGGCCTACTTTGATGGAGCCAAGAAATTAATATAGTTTAATGTGCATGGGTACATACTTTGTAGGACATATGCTGACCATGAAAGCATTCAAACTTGGTTCGGGGTTTCCCTTAATTTAGAGTCGGATTGCTTTGTTTTCCCTTTTCATGTAGACATATGCATGTTTGATCTCTAATCGAACTGGCACCAACAATTTCGTGTTGAATATAGGAGATCTTTTTATGTATTCTGTTACGTTTGTGTTTGTTGCTGTCGACAAGACTTGCAGTCTAAGGTGATGGAAAATGGATAATTGGTCCCCATATTGTACATACTGTCCCTATAGATGTACATTTTCTATGGGGTACTTTAAAATGTTCAGTTTACGTTGTTAAGCTAGTGCTATTGTTCTATTCATTTCAATTTATGTTGGATGTAAATATACTTTTAGATAAATTAAAGTTCTTCCATTGTCTAAAAAAATGTTATGTACTAATTTTTTTTAACTGCACATTTGCACCAGTTGTAAAAAGAGAGATCCTGTTAGCTTAATCTAACTTGCCCCCATCAACAATTTGCAAGAACTTAAATTCTAACGCTGAATATTTCGGGTTAATGATGTTGATTTGGGTTCTGACCAACAAAATGTTTCTTTTTTTTTTTTGTGGGGGGGGGGGGGGGGATTTCCAGGAGTGAATTACAGTCAATGAACTATGATGTTTTGCTTGTAAAACTACATTCTGTAAATATGCATTTTGTTGTCTTGTCCCTTCCTTTCATGTCCATTAGGATAGTAAAACCATAGGAGCGAAGTTCTGAATATCTAGTTTGGATTATATGCTAACACCTTTTCATGACTTGACATTTGCAGTCTGGATGCTGCAAGCCACCAACATCGTGTGCATACAACTATGTTAACGAGACGTTCTGGACCGCAAACCCTGGCGTTCCGACCGTCGTGAACGATGTGGACTGCAGCAGATGGAGCAATGACCAGCAGACGCTTTGCTTCCAGTGTGACTCCTGCAAGGCAGGCGTCCTCGCTGGCATCAAGAAGAGCTGGCGTAAGGTTGCCATCCTCAACATCGTCGTGCTGATCATCCTCGTCATCGTGTATGTTGCTGGCTGTGCCGCTTTCCGCAACGCCAGGAGGATCGAAAACGACGAGCCGTTTGGTATGGCAAGGATGACCAAGACTCAACCTAGCAGGTTCCAGTTCTGAGATAGTGAAGAACTGGGAGCCTTTGCCCCTTTGCCTGTACAAAAAGACCACAATTGGTGGTGCTAAGGCTCTGTCTGAATCTCTTATATATTATTTACTGGAATGTGGAATCAGCTACACTTTGGGTGGTGAAAAAGGAAAGTAGTTCTTGTTTCAGAATGTTCAGTCTGGTTTGGTTTTGTGCTTGCTATAGTGTTTAGGGTTAGGTCTGTTGTGTACTGGGTACAAGATGAGATCTGCAAGAAACAAGAGTAGTTCCCTCATTTAGCAATGTATTGTGCTGTACCATTGGAGATTTTGATTTGGCATAATCTTAGATGAATATGTTATCATCATGTATATGATGAATGTATTGCTCTGTAGTTCCTTCTCTCTCTCTCTTACTTTGTTTCCATTATTAAAAATAATATGGTTGACCATGTTATGATGATTGCTGATCAGGTATTGCGCAATATGATGATCTTAGATCGTCTAACAACTGCACAGTTATGTTCTTTGTTTTCTGATGGAACAATTTTTTTTTCTTCTGTATAATAACATAGACATGGTTGAGGCATCGATGTGACACCGGGTATAATCAAAAACTTCCCTACGATTTGGGCCGCCTAACTATTGTGGGCTACAGTGTTGTGATCCAGCGACAGATGAATCTTCAGTGTTATGAACCACCTGCTTCAGTCATTTGTTGTAAGTTGTAACCATGAACGAATACTATGTGCTGCGGCATTCTATGGAGAAAATTCCCTCTATGGATTCTACTACCTCCGTCCAAAAAGAACGCAATTCTAGCTATGCATCTGGACAAGGGTATGCTCAGGCATATAGCGGGAATTGCATTCTTGTCGGGACGGAAGTAGTAGGTAAAAGGAAAATGGGTATCAACTGGAATTTGTAACAACTGTAAAATGATCACAAGAAGCAACAACATTTTTTTAGATAATGGATTAAAAACCCAGCCTCTACATCCACAAGGATGTACACAGCCTAATAAGCAACAACATACATGGGTTTTCCATCGAGGGAGGCTATCTCAAAAGCAAAATACATAACCAGTTTGCCTTAAACAGTTGCCAACAACATTAACCCATCTTAATAAAATTAATAGTGTGTGTACTTTATTATCTTCGAGGATTTCATCGCAACAACCAAAGCAGCGAGTCTCCCTCAGCCGCCAAGAAGCAGTTGATTTAGTGAGCCGATGATGTTGATGATGATCCCTGCGCAAAACAATTACAAATCCGTTACTTCTCTGATTTAAAGACACAGGATCAGGTTATTACTACAGACTGGGCATTGGATATTGTCAAGCAGTGAAGCAGACATTGCTAGCAGAAGTCACACATAAAGGCCCAATCGATAATCAATATGCTTGGGCATTTCACATGTCAAACCCAGCAGAACATCACTACAGTTCAGGATTACCTCATCTGATCCATTTGGTACCTCCATGAAGTTCCATCATGCACTTTTACCAGTACCACATTTACATGTAACTGATACCCCACTAAGTTAAATGGCGTTTGCTCACTAGCCACACCCCAAGTGAATGACAACCAGGTCCCCGGGCCACATGTCCACATGTCATACATACATATGTGGCAAAACCGCAAAACAACAAATGCCATCCACTTATACGTGGCAAAATTGCAAATCTGACGTTTTTGTGACTAGCAGTCAAGAGGTGCCTGCAAATGTTACAGGGCAGGGAGATACACAAGAACCCAAAATTTTAGTTATTTTCCATCATTCTTGCAGTTCTCACATTCTCGATTCTCAAAAACAAAAAAAGAAAGAAAGAAAGAAAGAATAACCAAGCACCACAGCCCCATGGGTTTCATATTGACAAAACGTAGTTCAAACATGGACTAGTATGCCACAGAATACAAAAGGGCCAGGAGGTTACCTCATGGTCATGCCCATGACCATGTGAGTGATCATCATGACCATCCCAAGGATGACGCATACCCTGAAAACATTATTATTTATGAAAAAGATATGAATCAACAACTCAAGATCGAGGAAATCGAAAGATCATATTACCAAGAGAACAGCACCGTCCTGCTTAGCCCTGTAGAAAACCCAAAACCTGTACAGACAAGACTTGGGTTATAAATGTAAACAAGTAGAAAACCCATGATATTAGAAAATCTTAGTCATAAGCAAACATCTGTAACCGTTCATAACTGGATATGCTTGAAATGACAGGAAAAGAATGGAATTAAGGACAAATTTGGTTACTGTCTTGCAATGAAAGGTAGGTTACGGGTTACCTTTCTAAAATGTAAATTAAAATAAAATGCAAGCAAGGGTGTTAACAATGAGATTTCTATACTCATGCTGCCATGATAAGCTATTCGAGCAGAAGCTTAACAGTAGGCTGCAAATGAGCAAATGACTTCATCGAGAAGCATAAGAAAATGTCTGGCGAAGAAGAGTGGACAAAAGAACTAAGGACAACACTATCATGCATCTTTGTAGATTGATTTTATTATAAAGTTGTGACATTCAGGCAGGACGGTACCCTCCAGTAGACCCTTGACTGGGCATGGAGCTCATATCAGATTTGCTTAATAATTATAAGTGCTTGGTTGTTTTAGTTGCCAGTGATTAGTATTAGTTGGCGATGGGTTTAATAGTACAAATCATTTATTCTCAGAGGATGTTTTTCCCCCCTGAAGTGATGTTTAATGACGATCTCAAGGTGACATAGTAGTTTGTCCAAATCTCAAAGCTAGTCCCGTTTCACAAATCACAATGGATACAATGGAGATACAAACAAGAATAATTAGCCATATGGTTGGTTTTCCTTATCGCGCCTAATGCTTTCTTATTCATGTGTTGTGAATAAAGGTTGCAAAACGATGAAATAACAAAATACTGGTTTGAAACGAAGGCGTTTCAAGCTAGCCACATATTATGATTCTTCCCAGAGTTGTGAAGAAGAGCATGGATGAAAAAGGTCGTTAAAAGCTAGCTAAAAGGAGGATCCATAACCAAATTCCCGGAGAGCCTAAATCTTGAAATCAATAATGCTATGCTGACGCTGCCGCTGCCTATCCAAGATGAAGGAGCGCGAGCAGCGTTGACATCGATGACTATTCTACTCCATGAGGAAATCTTCCGATACAAAGATGAGTCCCACGGACCAAATTCACCAAACGAGAGTTTTGACAGATCCCCAAATTGAGTAAACGTTTAACTGCAATCGAATTCCTCTCTAATATAACTAATCGATCGCGCACAAGCAGCAGTTGAGCAGTTGAACGAACGAATCTAGGGTCTGGTAGAGGACGGACAGATCTCATTCTCATCCGGTCGACGAGGATGCAGTTCCAGATTTGGGGGGTGGAAATGGGCGAACGAGGGATGCGTGCGGTGCGTACCACATGACGGCGCAGAGGCCCTTGCCGGCGACGGTGTGCCAGCGCTTGTTGTGGGGGATGGTGTACCCCTTGTACGTCGTGCCGCCGCCGTGCCCGCCGCCGCCCATCGCCGCCACTCCTCTCGCCGCCGGCCACGCGCTTTCTCTCTCTCTCCTCCTCCTCGGATTCGGCTGCGTCTGCGTCACTGGGTGTGGGGGTGGGTGGGTGGGTGGGGTGACTCACCTTGGCGCACAAGTGGGCCGGAAATTTTGGCCCGCTAGTGAATTGTCCTGGCGGCCCATTATTTGTGGTCCTTTTCAACCATTTGGGCCGTGAGGTTTTCGGCCTAGTTAGTTTGAGGAATTTTTTTTTTACATTTTTTGTTAAATCATTTTTTAAAAAAATTAGGCTCCTTAACGCCCTCTGAAAGAGAGGTTTTTTAGTGCCCTCCTATAGAGCGTGAGGCGTCATTATTTTTAAAACATTTTAATAAATAAACAAGAAAAATTATCTTAGTTTGAGTATACTAGTAACAGAAAAAAGAGAGATGGGGTGTTTGGACACAAATTGTGTGCTCCCTCCATTTCAAATTACCTGTTGGTCTAGGCTTATCACAAGTCAAATATTTTAATCTTTAACCGTCAATTTCTATATACTTATGATTTAGCATCATAAGATTTATATTTTATATCCACCGTGTGGAATACTTTCATATAATATATAATTCTCATATTGTTAAGCAAAACAGATTTCTAAAATTTAAAGGTCAAAGATAGATGTGTTTGATTTAGAACAAATGTAAAACGACAAATAGTCCTATATGAATTGAAATCCTTCATATATATTTTTTCGCAAAATTCCATAGAAACAAAAGAGCCCATTAATTATACCAGTCCAGTGGAAAATCAAATCATCATTGGTCGGTCCAGAGTTCACACAAGCTCACTAAAGATTCTTTCTAGAATGCCATATGATTGTTGAAGAGCTTGCTTGCTTACCAGTTACCACTCTGCAAGTCCAAAAGTTGAGAAGAAATAATGATAAGACATATGAATCAATTATTCAAACAATGCATGCCAGTGAGAATGCAGTGAGCCCAGCACAAGCAATGCAGATTAACCACATGTCCAAACCTCTTAACTAACTATTGCCATGTAGAAAAATCAAGCTCGCTCTTCTCCAAACCCCAATCAAAGCACATGATTCCAGTTAAGAGAGAAGAGATTGGATCAGAGAAAGGACTGGCCCCCATGTGGTGTTAATAAGAAGAAAAGCAGTGTGCATTTGACATTCAGCAATCCAGTTAGGTTTAGTTTATGACATGAGATAGATGTGTTCTTTCTCCAGTTCAAACACATTTCTTTGATCTTATGCTGAAACATGATCCCCTCATGATCAGCAATTTCTTTGTTGTTTAGCGATACGTGTTACATCTGGGTCAAAGGATGGAAGAAGCTCCCTATGAACGGACACTGACTCCAGTTGACGTTTTTGGCTACTGATTGTTCAGCAATGGTCAGAGATTATGCCCATGTCCCCTCTTGCATCAACAAATCTCCCCCAAATTTTGGTGTTAATTATTTTGAACTGGAGGAACTGGATATAAATGTCGACAAAGGTTCATACGAATTGTGAATTTGTGCATGCATGGAAAGAAAATGTCGGCAGCTAGCTGCCCTGCTCATTTGGTTGGTTGACAGAGCAGAAAAAATTCAGTCAGTGACAGAACTTCAGAGTTGCAGATCATGCATAGACAGTGCTAGCTTCCACTAATGTATGACATGTTCAGACATCAAATTAGTTGTAGTAATTAACTCAGCAGCATCACAAAGAGTACGTAAAAAGAATAAGAAAATGCCATGAAACACATGTTAATTAGTGGCATCCGACAATACACCGTACAATATTGTACTCGTTTTTGCGTCAAGTCCCACAGTAGCTGTTGCCAACATTTTCAAGGATTCTTCTGCATGCCAAATTAATTAACTAAACAATTGGGATCAGTGCAAAGCTGGCTGTATTTCATTTCAGCTCGACCAACGCTAGACACATTTACAAATCAAACCTAATTAAGCTAGGAGTTCACCATGCATATGTCTGTATTCCACATTTGATGAGCAATAGGTTGGATCATGTGGCATGTACATTGCTCTAGTTTGGCATTGGGTTTGGAGCCATTTGCATCTGGTCTAGATAAGGTAGTTATTTAGGTTGCCACTCTTGTTGCCTTCTTCTCATTTCTGTTGGAAAGAAAAATTAACTTGGAAATCCCTAATGCAAGATGATTAGACAGACAACTAGGAAATTGAGGAGATGAACATTTTTCATGCAGATATATATGTAATTAACCTAGATGGTAGAGTAGATCTGTAGAGTAGAGTAGTTAGATCCATGTACTTTAACCTGCCACTTGTGTTGCTGAGGAATTTTTTCATCTACTAGGTAAACCTAAGTTAGGTCAATGCACAATGCACATATATCTCCTCTCTACTAAGCTACTTCATGCATGCTGTCATGAATGCGTGTTTGATAGTAGTTTAGCTTGTTTTCTTCCTAATAATTTTTGTCATTAGATGATGCAAACTAGTGCATGTTGCAGATATTTCATCTCTTGGGAGTTGCCTAAGAAATACTAGAAGCTAGAAAACAAGGGGGAAAAGTTACTAATGCCACGTCAAGTATGGAGAATATAATGCATGCATATGTACTGAAACTTACATTAATTTGATCAGTATTTGGCCGGCACGCTTCGTATAAATACATTTCAAATTTTAAACACCGTACGATCGAGGGCAACTAGTCAATCAACTGGGATTATAGATTTGACGTCGTTTTGAAATACATGTACTCCAGTTGTTGCTTGCATACGGCATGAATATGCCACTCGTATAATTTTTAATTAATTAATTCGTTTAATTAATTACTGCATTGTGCCTGACCTACCAATCATTAGTAAGATGCATCGATCACTTCTGCATCAGACCATATATATGAACAGGAATAAATAGTAGCGTGGTAGCTAGGGTCGTTATAGTTGAGTTTTGTTTACACTGTCAAGTGTCCAATGCGCTGATCGATTAGTCTTTTGTTCGTAATTAAATACGATTCCATTTGATTATAATATTATTCTATAAGCCAGATGAGATATAGTAGCATATCAACCGGAATACACTTCATGATTGGCTAACTGGATTCAAGTTAATTCAGCACACGGTTCAGCTTTGAATTGAACTCTCTTTTGCGGCGTGTGCCACTAATTCAAATATGAATATTTTAGAATTCAACTTAGAATTTAGTTAAACCTCGTTGTAGAGAAGCAGATATATCCTACAGTTAAGTCAAAAGATCCCATTTCTATAACCAATTTTTTCTTTAATAAAACATTTATTAAATTTGATAAATAAAAAAAGTTGCTGGTATTACAAGGCCAATTTAGCACCTTTTGATTTAATTGTTATTAAAATTTAAAACTGATAATTATATAGCCATAACAGACCTGGAATCATGATTAATTAAGAAACATAATTTTTTTACTTGGTGCGGATCGTGTCTCAATTTTTTTCATAAAATAAATTTCTAATTTTGTAACTCAGCTGCAAAGTTATACTCGGCTTTAGGGTCTCATTTTTAAGTTACTTAGAGCTTTGATAAGTTTAATATTCTGAATTGATCAATTTTAATTTCTACCGTTGTTAGACTCTAAATTTTAATTTTCAAATCCTAAGTTTAATGTTCTGAATTGATCAATTTTAATTTTTACCGTTGTTAGACTCTAAATTTTAATTTTGAAATCCTAATTTGAAAGTTAGCAATTGTGAATGCCATGAATTAATTCTTCTGTTAGTCCAAAATGTTATTATTCGACCGCCTAGATGCATGGATGATCTTATTTACCACTTTTTTCTTCGATAACGTGGGAATTCAATTATTCATGGTATACTATAATAGTCATTACAGGTATAGATAAAAAAATATAATAGACTTTCTTAACCGTCTTCTTTTGTGGTTGCCATCGATTGAAATGTGGGTCGTCTTTCATCCCTTTTGATTATATATAGGCTCCCATCGGTTGCCCATTTGGCCCAAAATGGCTTATTTGGCTTATTAGAAAATTAAAATTAATTTATAAGTAAAACTTTTGTAGATTTGTTCGTAGCGACTTAAAAGCCAACATTAACAAAAATTACGTTAAAAGCATTTCAAAATCAACTTCAAAATCAAGTTCAAAAATTCAAATTTTGGCTTATTCTTTGATTGTTTAGGCCAAACGATGGGGCTAATAGACCAGAAAATTGCTATACTTCTTGTGGTGAAGCATGAGACTGAACTTAAAACTCAAGAAACTGGATGGTCAAATTTAATTCTTAGTTCTACTAATACTTCCATGGTTACCAAGAAATTATCTCCTTTTTTTGGACTTTGAAAATCTCTCCCTTTGTGGAAAGTTACATGATATATGAAATGCATTGATGCCTAACAACATGTACAGAAGGGAATTAAGGACATCATTTTCACAAACGACGTAGTCAAGCAAAGAACAACTTAATTATTCAACTAGCTATATCTATCCATGACTTGTAACATCAAAATTGGTCAATACTTTTAACTTCTTGTTGCAGCTTCAACATGCTGGAACTTTTATTCCACAAGATCCATTGTTTTTCATGACCAAAGTACAACTTAGTAGCCTAATCTAGAAATTTATTTTCCTTAGCTTACTATTCTTTGAAACACCAACTTAACAAAGTATATATTTCTTCAAGTATTGCACCCTAGTTAACCCTTTTGGTTAACTTTGCATTTTGGTAACATATATTACATCAAGTAATTAAACTTTAATTACATGGATATATATATACTATATATATCTCACATATATATAAATATGACTCTATACTAATTGACATATCCCAACCACCTTGTAGCACTTGAGTACTAATTGGATCAGCTTGATTAATTAACTAGTTAATTATTTCTTCGTGGGATTAATTAACGCCGAATGCCAGTTCGCTCGCCGCGATCGAGCTCATGTCCAGAGCGGCTCGTCGACCCAGCCGATGGGGCTCGCCTGCATGGCGGCGCCGTCGACGACGTAGAGCGCGTCGACGGGCGCGGCGGGGGAGGCGCCGCCGCCGACGGCGGCGCAGTAGGCGGCGGCGGCGGTGGTGGTGGTGGGGTGCTGGGGCGGCGCGGCGGCGGCCATCTCCATGCAGAGGAGCGCGACGAGGTGGGCGTGCTGGGCGCGGGCGCCGGCGAGCTCGGCGTGGGCGCGCGCCAGCTGCGCCTTGAGGTCGTTGACCTGCTTCTGCAGCTGGCAGATGGCCCCCGCGCAGCCGTACACCGGGTCCCGGATCCGCGCGTTCGCCTCGTACACCATGCTGCTCACCGCGTCCGCCCGCTGCTCCTCCGGCAACTCCTGCAACCACGACGACGACGACATTAACGGCGAGCTCGCCATGGCCGGCAACACCAAGAACACGAGCTAGCAATAGCTGCTTGCCTGCAGGAGCTTGATGATGTTGCTGGCGCCGAAGACGCGGTGCGCGGTGGTGAACTTGTGCGGCTCGGTGGGCGGGAAGTACGGCGCCAGCACGCAGCGGTCGACGCAGCGGCGGCGCAGGATCTTGCACGCGGCGCACGGGCTGAGCACCACCGTCGTCGTCGTCGCAGCCAACTGCGGCGGCGGCGACGTCGGCGTCGGGGAAGGAGGCGCCGTGGCGACGGTGCAGGTCGTGTCGCTCGACGAGCCCATCTTGATCAGCTCGAGCTGAGCTAGCTCTTGTAGCCGATGATTGCTGGGTTTGGGGAGTTAAGTGGATTTGTGGCCATTGATGTGGTATATATAGAGAAGAGAGAGTGTGAGAGTGGCAGCGCTTAGCTGGGTAAGCAAGCTGCTATTGGAAGTGAAGCTGACTGTTTAAACCTAATGTTGGTAGGAATGGATGTTTGGACCTGTCATTCACTTGCTATAGTGCCATTAATTGGTTGACTGGTTGACACTTATCAGCTCTGGCAGTTAATTGAAGTGTCTGCCTGAAAATTAGACAGTGGATCTCTGTATATATTTAATCTTGATTATTAGGGGAAAAGATTGAGTATAACTTAACATTATTGATGATAGTGGATCAAAATAAATTACAATGGTTGATGCTTCATACATACATACATACATACATATAATATATATATATATATATATATATATATATATATATATATATATATATATATATATATATATATATATATATATATATATATATATATTTATTTATTTATTTATTTATCGTGTATATATTAGAAGGGTTTAGTTACTTCTCAATTTCCTTATTTTTATCTAAGGCCTTGTTTAGCTGGGAAAAATTTTTGGGTTTGGTTGTCAAATCAGATATATGGATACACATTTGAAGTATTAAACGTAGTCTAATAACAAAACAAATTACAGATTCCGCCAGGAAACTGCGAGACGAATTTATTAAGCCTAATTAATCTATCATTAGCAAATGTTTACTGTAGCACCACATTTTCAAATCATGACGCAATTAAGCTTAAAAGATTATTCTCGCAATTTACACGCAAACTGTATAATTGGTTTTTTTCCATAGTTAATACTCCATGCATGTGTCTAAACATTTGATATGATGAGTGAACATTTTTGTTTTGGGAACTAAATAGCCCCTAAATTTCAGTCTCCTTTAAATGGTTAAGATTGTTTCCTACGTATAACCCTAACCCACTCTATCCTTCTTTTCTCATGGTTTGTTTTGTCCACATGTTATACACCACCGCAATGCCTCCCCCCACCCCCACCCCCTAACCTCCATCTGCCTATCCACGCACCGCTGCTCTTTGCCTCGTTGGCGTGTTTCGGGCTCTCGGCATCGATGAGGACCACAGGACGCGCCCAGCTAGCTAGCTACCTCAAACCGCTTTATCCCTACTCTATTACTGTGGCCGTAGCGCTCCTCTCTTCTCTAATGCGTCGTCTCTCCTCTTACGTCTCCGGCGACTTTCACACCAATGGATATGCCATCACTACTCCCCGCCTCCTAACCATTTCAATGAGGTTCCCCGCTACTCGACAGTTCACCGCTCTACTAGCTCTTAGTTCTCCCATCGTCAAGGTGGTGCAATCACCGGCACATTAGCTACCAGCCAAATCCACCACCCGATGTTGATACATCTTCCACCTCACACACGACTTCCCTATAAAGACGCTCCTTCCACCAACCCCTCTCCTAATTTGCTATGTTTTTCATGGTTCGATTAATGTCAGCGTTGCATCTATGGATGTGGCATGTGGCCATCAACGATATCTTCTCTTGCTCTAGCTTGCCCTCCCCTCCCCTCCCCTCTTTTGGTTGGAGATTTTGAAAGACTATGGGTCATCCCATGGATATAACTCCCTCTACCACTACTAAAATTTAATTGTGTGTCCAGATTTATAGATAAATTAAATTAAGTTAATATATTTTGAGATGGGTAGTAATATATGGAGTATAATTTTACCGCCTTCCAAATATTTTATAACAAAAATTAATGGCCGGCTGGCCGGCCATGTCGATTTCTTAGACCCTGTTTAGATGGGACTAAAACTTTTAAGTCCCTATCACATTGGATATTTGGACACTAATTATAAATATTAAACGTAGACTATTAATAAAACCCATTCTATAACTCTGGACTAATTCGTGAGACGAATCTATTGAGTCTAATTAATCCATGATTAGCATATGTGATGCTAAAGTAAACATGCGCTGATTATGGATTAATTAGGCTTAAAAAATTTCACACGAATTAGCTCTCATTTATGTAATTAGTTTTATAAGTAGTCTATGTTTAATACTTCAAATTTATCCGATACGACAGGGACTCCTGATCCAAACACCACCTTAATAAACGATTTTAACTTCTTTTTTTTACCAGAAATGGCTTGTAACGGTCATGTGAAAGATATAGTAACGTTAGTTAAAAATGCAGCTTGTGTCCCACGTACGTACGTAATCTATGTGGATGTACGTATGTACTTACGTACGCGCCTGTACGTGACGCAGTTGGCACATTCATGCATCCTTGACATAGAGCAAATGCACTATATATATTCCCCCTATATAATAATATATTAGCAGCTTTGCAATACATATTTTTCACATGACAAATCTTAGTACTAATTTTCACATGTGAAATAATGAACAATGTTTTGTGATTTGATTGTACCATCCATTAAATAAACGTCATATTGATCTATTTGAAAATTAATCCTGCAGATGAGAGTGATAGATCGACAACATGGACATATTTGAAAAAAAATGGTTAACTACTGAAATTGACACGTGCATGGATTTAAAATGAAAAGCTAGAGATGTATATTAGATGCATAAAAGAAAGTTAGAGTTGCTAGGCTTATTCTCAGGAGGTAGTACAAGCACACATGGGTATATATGTTCGGTAGTAAAACATGTACCCATATCATGTGCATGAGGCCAAATCTCTCGAATCCCTTTAGAAGTATGCGAGACGCCACGCGAGTGTGTGCACGTGAGTGCGGTGTGAAAATTAAAGATGCACTTGATAGTGTAGTGGTAATAAGTGTGCCCAGTGTGATTTCAATCTAAGATCACGTATTCAATCTTTAACACCCTCACAATTTCTTCTTAAAAAATATTTAAAGCAACATCTCTCCCTCCAAATTCTCTCTCTGTTTTTTTTTGCGGTATGAAAATTAAAAGTCCTGAAAGGAGTTGAGTATAAATTTGAAAGAGGCATAAAGAATTTTCACTTGTATGTGCGTGTTTATATTTGGTAGAAAATTGGAAAGGCGGGTAGGGATATTTTCAATTTGTCTCATCTATTATATATTACTATATAATTATATATTAATATATAGTACCAATCATCATTATTGCCAATATACTACGATATTGGGCACGTAACATGCTGCAGACCACAAAAACATTAGAGCCTATCCTAGTAGAGATTAAGCAATTATTTCATCATAGAAATTAACCAACACATATACATCGATCAGCTTGCAAATAATAATAATGTAGCATGCATCATGTGTATTGGCAAGGTAGTTGTAGTGGAATCCCGTCGTGTATATATATATAGACCACCACTACGACTAATGCACGATGATATAAATTTCGCCTGCGTATTGATTTCTTTTCTTGAAGCTGCATGCGAATTTCTAAAGTAGAAATAATTGTATTTGCATCGCCGTGTGGACTTTACATGTTAATTAGAACAACAATATGCTTTTACTCTAATCATCATCATCGATATTCGATCATCATCTCCCAAATCAACCATGCATGCATGGTGCATCTGGCCCTTTAATTTGATTACTACTACGTACGTGCCAGTGCTTTCGCAGTCAAATCAGCAGTTGCACTAAAAGAGCCGGGAGAGTAATTATATATATTTGTGCCGATATAATTTGCTGCGGAAGGATAAAGTGAAGAAAATATAGAAATTGATTCTAAAATTGAGATCGAGTAATTCAAAATTGTGTTTTAGTTTGAAGTCATGAAATATATCAACTTTTTATTGTTCAAAATTTATCAAAAAAAATAGCAACTTCTTCACCTACTTACTCATCTAAATCACAATTAATCATGTTAACCCCATTTAATTTCACCAACTTTCTTAATCTTTAACCTCATGTAAAACTTTTAAAAAAATCTTTATATTTTGAGACGAAGGAAATAACTTACACCGATATATGTACATACATGAAGCACTGTTACTGCATGCAATTCATACGAGACAAGATATATAATAAAAATAGTAGACAATGAGTTAGTAGCATATTAATGTCTTGTAGCAGATTGTAAATAGTAGGTGCTATTATAGATACTAAGTTCCAATAGCAAAATTGAAATTATAACCATAAAAATACATTACATATCAATACAAGCATCAAATTTCACTTAAATTCAAAAGTTTAGACATCATACTACATTATTCATACATTTTATATAGCATAAAAATTATAATAACATAAATAAATAAAATATAAATAAGCACACACCACGTTAAGTTCGTCCATCCATGTATGAAGAACACCATTTAATTTAAGCGCAATAACAGCCCAACGAAACCGATAGCAAACTACAATAACGGCGCTAAACATAATAGCAACCGTTAGGTTTCAATACACTAATCTCCAGTCTGCTACCTTATAGCGGTAGCGGCAGAGGTAAACTAAGAACACTATTTATTAACTTGATCGCTGCATGACACACACGAGAGAGAAGATTTCTTGCTCTGATAGATGGATAGATAGATAGATATACGATGGCGAGAAATTAATTCAGAGATGAGGTTGGTAGAGGTAGTAGCTTGCTAAATGCTAACGCTGCTAATGGGATGGCTGGAGCGCACTTTGTGAGACCTCAGTTGAGCCCAATCTGGAACGAGAACCGGGATTAATTTAGCAGCCAGTAGTCTGTCTGCACGTAATACAGCAAACTAAATCAACTCTCTCAGATTATCCTCGTCAGAAATTCAGACGACGCGTATAGACAGATGCATCAGAAAACTGCATTAGATGTGCATGTCTGAAGAAAAGGTATGGAAAGAAACAGAGAAATTGGAAACCAGATGATGAGATGCTACGACAGTTAGGTATGGTGATACGCCCACAAACTCAAAAAGACCTCAGCTCGATTCATGTAAACCCTCTTGTTTCTGTTAAGTATGAACGAGGTTTTGCATGCAGCATATCTGCATATGTATACATATAGTGAGGCTATAGCATGAGAGCATATCTGCATATTTGCATGCAGTGGAAGAGAAGTGAAGTAGTAGGCATTGTGCTTTTGACACTTCTCAATTATTTTTTTTCCTTTTTTTTTTGATCCACATACATGTATATATCAATCGATGGAAGAGTAAAATACATTGGTAGTGTAGAACTTATCGTCTTGTGTCGTCTAGGTCTCTAATGTGCTATCTAGTTTCAAAACTACCACATATACCCCTTACATGTTACTCCCTCAATGGTACTCAAGAGGGTATGCGGCACTTCCATGACATTTCCATGATAGGGTTATATGGTAATTTGGAACCTAATTAAATGTTATACTCTAACAAATTCCAAAACAGAATCATATTTTCGAGGACCATTGATATATTTTACTCAAGCAAGCGAGATGCACTTAATAGTACAGTGATAAGACACGTGATTTCAATCCCGAGGTCCCATGTTTAATTCTTAACACACTTATAATTTCTTAAAAATGTTTGAACTTTGAAAGACCTCTCTCCTTCCAAATCTCCTTTTATTTTACTCAAGGAAGCGATCCATGGACACAGCGCTAGCTGCCATGCACATTTTCCTCTTACATGCATCTGATGCCTTTTTTTTCCCGGCTGCAAATGGCAGCGTACCGAACTCCAATTCGGCGCAGACGCGGCGAGAAAATGGTCAGAAAGACAGACAGGTCCAGCAGCCAGCACTAGTACTGTATCTTGCACTGTTCATGCGTACACGTATGCACAGCACACAGCCTGTTTCTGCACAGGAATAATTAGGACGCTACCTAAGCTACTTATCTCTGAATCTCTGATATGATATGGTTTTAGATTTCTTCAGTTAACGTACTACAGTATATATGCTTCTCTCTTCTTTTTTCAAAGCATGCACCACTTGATGGATATGGGCTCATATGAATATGATCCCTTCATGCCAATGGTAGTGCTCTATCAATCTAATCTATCCATCTCAAAAAGGAGGCAACAGTAGTCTGAATACTAGAGTGCAGGAGGAAGGGGGCGAACCCGTGACCCTCGCGTCGCCCACCCCAGGGTGGCTCGGGGGCGACGTGCGCGGCGGCGACAAGCCCTCCCTCACCTCCTCCTCTGCCTCGCCGCCGCCCGAGCGGCTGCCGGCAAAGTCGCGCGACCGCAAGGACGGCGGCGGCGGGGCTCCTCGCACCTTGCGCTTGCGGAGGCCGGGTGAACCTCCGAAGGAGGCGGCGGCGGCAGCTTCCCGTCCAGATCTGGCGGGGCGCCCGGAGGTGGCGGCTGGCGGCGGGGGAGGTCGGCGTCGGCGCTGGACAACGCGGGGACCGGCAGCAGGCAGGGGTGGCATCGCGGTGGGCGGGCGACGGCAACGGCGGCTCGCTCGCGCCGTAGTGGCGATGTCGGCGTCAGTGTCCGTCCGCGGCGGCGTGGTGGTCGTGCCGACGGCGGATGCTGCGGCGGCGCGGCAGCGTCGCGGTTTGGCGGGCAGGCGGCCCGCTCGTGGCGTCGGCGTTGGCGTCCGTCAGCGGTGGCACGGTGGTAGCGGCGACGACGGGTGGCTGCGGCGGCGCGGACCGCCGGCTTGCGTCGCCCTGGCTGGTCGCCGGCTTGCGTCTCCCTGGTTGGATCTGGCCATCCATGGCCGGATCCATTGCCTCCACGCCGGATAGCCAGGGCAGCCGGGTGGCTGCGTGAGGCGGCGATGTGCGGATGTGGAGTGGCGGTGTGGCAATGATGTGCGGATGTGGAGTTGGCGGGACGACGGTTTGTGCTGGCGTGAAGCAAGAATGGGGCTTGATGTCCGCGGTGGTGACTTCCTCGTTGTCGGCCGAGTGTTTCTCCCTCCTTTCAGTTTCCCCCCCTTTTGGCCGGACCCTGTTCTGGTCGTGGGGAACACTAGGGGGAGGGCGGAGGCTCCGGCTTGCTGTAGGAGTTTGCGGCGGATTGATGGCGTTTCGAGGGTGGCCAAGGGCCTGTCTTGCCGTTGGTTACGGTCAAGGTATGATTGCTTGTGGGACGTCATGGACTATTTTGTGGCCATTAATATAGGGGTGCTTGTGTGGACGATGTGAAGATGCTGGCGAAAGCCTTGCCGTGCCTTGGGCCGGTTCGACGACGACGGCGCCCGTGGGCGCCGTTTCCCTTCTTGGAGGCGTTGTCATGGCATTCTTTCATATCCCCCACAAAATCTCCAAGTGAAAACCTTGTTCTGATTTTCGGACGAGCGGTGACGGTGTTACACATCGTGTCCTCCTTGGGGGCGTCGCTTCGGAGAAGTACCAACGCATCAACGACTGTCGATGGTCTTTTTCAATTCAAAAGCTTTTCATACCTTGTATTCGGCGAGGTCTTTGTCTTCTTGGGTCCGCTTCTTTCTTGTGGTGGGCGACACGCTCTTCGGTTGTTTCTGCTGATGAAGTCGAAGCTGCTCGCTGAAGGGGTGCGGCGACGCTCGGCAACGATGACATGTTGCAGTCTCTTCCAAGGAGTTCTGGTGCTGGCTGTGTGAAGGAAGTTGGCCCTCGGGGGCTTGACTGATGTCCATTGTTGGATGTCGGAGCTGCTTTTCGCTTTGGCGACTTTCGTGGCTTCAGTGTCGCTGCGGTTGTGGAGTCGGCGCTGCTGGGTCGCTTGGGCGGCTAGCTCGGCAACGATAACACCTCTTCTACAATTTGGGAGCTATTTGTGTTGCTTTTGTGTTTAGTTTAGCGGCGATGTCTTGCGTTTGGGCTCCGCCGTCGTTGTTAGTTGTTAGCGGTGGGTTTTAGCCGGTTTTCCTATAATTAACCGTGCAGCTGTATGGTTTTCGGGCCCGGTTTTCCTTATAAACTGGGTCAATTCTCTTTTTCTAAATATAACAGCGGAACAAAGTTCCGCCTTAGGTTTCAAAAAAAAGTCTGAATACTGAATAAACTTTCATTTCAGCATTAAGATTTTGGTGGAAATTACAGGCCAACTGCAAGTGCTTTTGGTCTGAGATATGTAGCAGAGATGTGTCTTGGCCCAGCAGGATTTGGGCCATATAGGCCCATAATACAGGGCCAATGGATCCTTAGGCCTAGCCCAGTATATCCAAAGGACAACTGGGCCATAAAACTCATTTCATCAGATGAGAGTGATTGGCCACAACGGGCTCAATCCTAGCATAACACTGCAGTTTTGATTCCTATTAATTACTACCTCCGTCCTTGAATATAAAAAGTTTTAAAATTAAACAGTTATTAAGAAAGTAGGTAGAATTAAATAAAAAATTATTGTGATTGGTTGAGAAATGGAGGTAGGTGAGAAAAATAAATGGTTGGGAAGAGAATGTTGGATGAGAAATTGTTATATTTTGAGATAAATCTTAAGTGCTAGAAATTGTTATATTTTACTAGAACGGAAGGAGTATTTAATTAGTGGTCATCTGTGAAGGACACATGAACCAGAACATAGCCATTAGCCATGTCTGCATTTCTGGAGTAGTGGTAAAATTCTCACTGCATGACTGCAATCATCCTGCATCTGCAGCAGATGGATACAAAACAAGAAATTTTTTTCTTTCAGGCAAGATGATGGCCACTGCTTCCCAAAGTTCAGAAACCCCAGTTAAAGTTTCAGAGTACCAAAGAACTGTAGCAATGGTAAATGCTATGCTAGCAATTGATTGCACTATCCACATCAAACACATCAAGGGATGCAAATTGCAAAAAAAACCCATGCCAACCATCCCCTTTGGTTGGCATCTTGTCTCTGGCCCAGCAACCATTGCTGAACCTGTTCATTGGCTCCATGTTGTTCAGGGCAGCATGTGCCATTTGCCCTGCTGACCATGCTGCTGTATAGTTTATGAATGCATGTAGATGCAGCAGAGGAGATGTCATCACACACATGGAAATTGTGGTTGGGGGTTAGTAACCACACCACCATCTTGTGGACAGTTTTTTTGGCTGGCATTATACTAGCCTTTGATGACAACCTAGCAATGCCATTGTTCAGGGTTGTTTCACTTCTTTATTTGCCCTAACTAACCTACCTAGTAGCTTTTCTTGTTGTTCACAGATGCTTAATTCACATGTGAATCTGTTAATGCTGAGCTTGTTTAGTTAGTTGCCTAGCTTACAGTAGTTGAGATAAGTAGGGATCAATCATTTTCTTTTGTTAATTACCATTAGATTATATCAAAACAATGAAATCAGAAGAAAATAATACTGAATTTTTCTGCCATTTTGCACACCTGCACCTGCAACTCCGTCATCAGAACAATCTTTCAGTTTTCTGAAACCAGGTAGCTTTTGATGCAACTTTCTTGGGTTATTAGTAACAGTGAGTGCTGCTGGGTCTGTGTGCATCTCATCGCCAGCTTGTGCAATCTGTCCGGCCTGCATTGACACGTGTAGCACTGCCTGGATTTGGTCGTTGGGTGATTATCTCGATACCGTGCATGGCTCTACTTTTAAGGACCCCTAAGTGTCTCCTAATTATCAGTAAAGTAAAGAACAGAGCTAGCTTACCTGAATTTTCAAGTAATGAACCCCTTTTAAGATGATAGCCACTGTCCTTGCGTGTAGCAATCACTTATATAATCCCCTGACAAACAACTTGTTTTACACCATGGAAGTATATAGTCAAGCATTCAGTATGTGGATCATGATGCTTCTGTCCTCTCTGTCCCATCACATTCTTTTTGGGCAAAAAAATTCCATAACATTCTTGATGAATGAATCTCTTAATTTGCTGCTGCTACTTTGATGCAAATAAGTTTATGTTTTCAGAGCTTTGGAATATTGCCTCACACGAATGGTAGTCCATACTGTCGCTTGTACGTATGATTTTCGGTAGCTTGTCATTTTCCCAGCAACAACTTCTCCCTTTCTGCCATTCTTTGATCAACAAATATACAGTTCATCTCATATATATGAATTTATTCATTTGATTGTTGCTTACATAAAGTAGCTGAATTACACTCAAGCAGTAGGAGTAGTCGTCAGTTGCAGCATAGCTTTCACTGACGTCTCTTTAACAAGTTGTTAATTAGCACAAGCATATACTCCATTTTTCTTTGTGTCCTTTTGTGTTTCTTCTTTTTGCTGCAATTATTCAGGTTGAAAATAATAAGAAGCGACCACTGAGAAATCCCTCCTCTTCTCTGACAGTGATGCTTCTGTTTTTCCTTCTCTGATAATGCATTGCTTGCTGCTTGCTTCCACGCAGTAGGAGAAGAACTGAAGAAGAGTTTCAGAGTTCAGACAAAGACAGATCATCGAACCAGTAGTCAATCAGTCGTCGTCAACTAGGCAACGATAATTAAGAGTTCGTGCACGAGACGATCTTGGAGGAGAGCCTGAGAAGAAGAACAAATTGAGAAGAAGAATAAGAAGTGAGAGATGGAAGCAAATTCAGAGAAACGCACACGGCAAACTGGAGATGCAGCAGAGTGACCGACTGACAGATAATACGGGCCAAGATCGATCGAGCCTGAATTTTCTTGCAAGTGGCTCACATCAGTTAATTTTATTCTTTTGCTCTACTAACAAGTTTGCAACTAAGAAACGGGATCATAATAATTCTCCTAATGAGTTAATTCGAGCGAGTATAAGCTGCTAGATGACAGAGTGATAGGTGAGCCATCCTGCATTTCTGCAGTTCCTGTCTCCAAATCGTCGTCGTCTCCCAAACTCTGACAGTGACCAAAGCCAAACTCTCATGGACCAGACCTAAATTAACCAACCTTAGCCTGCATGATCACCATTATTATGGAGAGAGATTATCATGTTACTGCAGTAGATTATCAGTTGTCTCCTTTAATTTCTCCGGTTGCACTACGCTCAGTTCAGCTAGCTGAATGGATGCATTGTCAGGTTTTTTCTGAATACTTACTTATTTTGTAATGAATTAACTATTATAACGTTAGAAACACTCTTAAAGAGAAAATAGTTTTTATAAATTCATAAACATAATTTTTTTTAAAAAATACATCCTTAAAACTTAGAAGCTAGGGAAACGTGTCACATTAATCAATTCTTCCGTTCCTTGCAAAGAACATGTAACATATATGTTCTTCTATACTTAGAATATTAGAAACATACGTGCATATATATAGGAATGGAAGGAAAGGCAGATTTTTTTTTTCTTATTCGAAGCCTCCATTGCTCTCCCAATTATGAGGCTGCCAAGTTAGGTTTTGAAATTTGTTTCTTTCTCCAACTTGATTAATCATCCTAACTGCAATTAGCTCTTAACTTCCATGCATGAGCAAAAGGGAGAGGCCTCCAACCACACGCATAACTGCTCGTAGACAATAATACACACATTGGTCATAATCTCCAATTAAGCTAGATACCCATGCCTACCAATTGCTTAAGATGATCACTTTGCTGAATAATAACAGGTTGGAGAGGAAGATCAAATGCTGAATTATTAGTTAGTTAGTTCATTAACTTACCAATTACCATCCAGCAAGACAGGACTAAACCAACGCGTAGGTGGAGATCGAACAAATATTCCTCAACTACTTCTTGTCCATGATCAAATGATCACCAGCTAGCTCGACTGAAGATCACGATTTCATCTAAAAAAACTGAATAGTTTATGAATTGTTGTAACTTAGAGCAGACGTGTACAGGGCAGAAGTTGGTTCTTTGGACAAAATCACATGGGCTCATCGAGATTGACCTCTCTTGAGAAGAAAAAAGGAAGAAAGAGATTGGAAAGAGTAGTGAGAGTCGGCCTGGCTGACAGGGAGAGCTGCGCTGTCTGAATCCCAGCACATTCTGCCCTCTTTCCATCTCAAAGACTAATTAACACGCATTCTGATTTGTTTTTGACTGGATGATTAGTTAGTTGTTTAATGACCGTTTGGTTCCTGTATGTTTTCTCGGCGCTGAATAACTGAATGATTTCGAGGGTATTAACAAATGAATTTATTATTTCAAAATTGAAATTTATTTTCTCAGAAATTCATATATATAATTTTTGTACATAAATTATAAATTTAGAAGTCCAAAAAGTGTGTGTTTTTAGTTCTCGAGGATATTAACGATGAATAATTCTTATAATATTGAAATTTGTTTTCTTAGAAAATCATATACACAAAGTTTTTTTACAGAAATTATAACACTTAGAAGTCTGAAAAATGTGTGTATTTAGTTGTCCAATAATTCTGTTAAGCAGAAAAGAACACACCCAATTCACATCCATGGCTATGCTTATGCCTTATCAGAGTTCTTGTATGTGACTAGTAACTTTTTCATGGTAAAACTCACAGCAATCATGCATGTCTACAGTGAATTTCGAAAGTGTTGAGGGGTTCAGTAAATTCAGTTCCTGTCTCCATGTGAAGTGATTCCACAAAAATGTACCGTCGATGCGTTTATGACAATTGCTGGTAGCTGACAGGTGGGCCCCAAGCAGTCCTGCACCTGTCCTACTACGTGGCAACCGCACACAGAATCTGAGTACTTGAAGGACGAAGGACATGCAAATTCAACTCCCATCTTGTTTACAAGAGGTTAATCCATACATGCTTTCACCTTTTTACAGTTCTAATCAAGACATTGAAAGTTCTTGAGCTCGATTAGAAATTCAGAATTCATCAGAATTTTGCAGATGCCTGGTCCAGACTGGTTATCCTGCTTGCCAAATACTCCTACTTTTTGATGCTAAGCTTCTCTGCTTCAGATTCCTGCACACATTTGCAACAAACACAACACTTGTGTGGCTAATTGCACCATTAGAGAAATCTGCAACTTTTGTTGCTTTTTGAGTAGGTTCCATGTTCCAATCCCAACAAACTCAGAAATGGCCTCTTCTCCTTCCAGCTCAAAGTCTTTTTCCTTTGGCTTCAAGAGAGCTGAGAGAGGAATAGAATTATGTGGTTGTATTAAAAGAGAGCAAAAGCTGCAGCTCACCTAATATTCTTCATCCTGGAAGTCTGAATAATTTTCTTTCTGGTAAATGCCAATCCAATCAATTAGTTAATTGCCAAAAAATCTTTTGTGTAAAACTGATGAAATATACCACTGATGACAAGTTGGTGAATGACAGAGGTAGTGATTTTATAATTACATTGGAGAACTTGTGATTCAGTTAAAAAAATCGGAGGTTCTGAATTTATGACAGTTTGGCCATGCTAGTTGTTCTTGGCTGCTAGCTTCTGAATCTGTGAGAGCTTGCTTCATCACCGTGGAATCCTCAAAACCAGCCAAAGATCCAGCAGCTGGTGGTAGTCCTGCAGTCCATTTCCAACCAAGTTGAGAAGTTGTAATCAGCAGCTCTGACCATAATACTACTACTTTTCATCACTGGTCATACACTAAAACCATCATTAAACTTACTTGAAAACACTGTTTGCTCTCCTAATGGAACACAGTACCACAACAATAATAAAATGTGTAGGTGCAGCCCCACCCCAATGGCCACCAGATCCATCACTAGAGAATTGGAGAAATAAATTATTAGTACTATTCCATATACTACATTTTTTTCTTACTACCATTTCAATTCACCATGAATGAAAAATGTGAAATTTTTTGTGTCGGTGAGTTGTGAGATTTGTTTGCAAGAAAGAAAAGCAAAAAAATGGTGGTGTGGTGTGGCCGTTGATGGACAGGCAAGTTTCACCACACTCCTCCCGCCTTCTTTAAACCCTCCTCACCAACCATCTATCTCACCATTTCATTTTTTTTTTCATTTTTCACCACAAAATTTTTCACCATTCCAAGCACCACAAAAACCTTGTTCCCCATCTCTCCCCATTTCTCCCCATATCTTGATTGAGCTTGTTGAGATTCCCCATGCACATTCCTCCCTCCATTTCCACCACCACCCCAAATCTTGTTGGGTGATCTATCTATCTATCATCTTCTTGTAGGAGTACTAGTGGAGTTTGTTGATCTTCACCCCCACCACCATTAATGGCTGGAAAGCTTCACTAGAGGAGGAGTAGTAGTAGTATACCATCTTCTTCTTCTTCTTCTTCTTCTTCTAGCTTGATCTGGTCCTCCATTGGTGGTGGTGCATCTTGATCTGGGGAGAGGTTGAGTGAATCTTTGGCGTCCATGGGGACGGCGACGGTGGCGGCGGCGGAGAGGCCGAAGCAGCGGCGGAGCAGCCACCTTTGGAAGAAGGCGCTGCTCCACTTCTCCCTCTGCTTCGTCATGGGCTTCTTCACCGGCTTCGCGCCCTCGTCGTCGTCGTCCTGGAGCGGTGGCGGTGGCGGTGTCCAGCCGCGCCACCAGCTCGCGGCGTCCCACGTCGCGGTGAACCAGCAGGTGAGCCTGGTGCCGGATGCGGCGGCGGCGGAGGCGGCCGGGGTCGGGAACGGCGCGGTGGTGGACGTGGGCGACGACGAGGGGGAGGAGGGGGCGAGGCGGATGCTGATAGTGGTGACGACGACGCGTGGGGAGCGGCGGCGGCGGCGCGGCGAGCTGCTGCGTCTGGCGCACACGCTGAGGCTGGTGAGGCCGCCGGTGGTGTGGGTGGTGGTGGAGCCCGCGGCGGACGCGGCGGCGACGGCGGAGGTGCTGCGCGGCACGGGGGTGATGTACCGGCACCTCGCGTTCCGGCCCGAGGAGAACTTCACCACCGCCGACGCCGAGGCGCACGCGCAGCGCAACGCCGCGCTCGCCCACGTCGAGAAGCACCGCCTCTCCGGCGTCGTCCACTTCGCCGACGCCGCCGGCGTCTACGACGCCCATTTCTTCGACGAGATCCGCCAGATCGAGTCAGTACTCCATCCATCCCATCCCATTTGGTTTCTCACTTTTTTTCTTTTGCTTGCTTGATTATTAGGAGTGTTCTTTCATTTAGGTTGCAAATTGGGATGTGCTAATCCGAATGCTTCTTGATTGATTCTTCCATGTTGATTTCTAACCTCAAAAGGTTGAACCTCTCACATTTTTTGCTTGATTATTAGGAGTGCTCTTTCATTTTAGGTTGCAAATTGTGGAATGTGCTAATCCGAATGCTTCTTGATTGATTCTTCCTGTTGATTTCTAACCTTTATTTTTTTTTCAAAGTTTTTCAATTCAATTTGAGTTCTTTTCGATCCCCATTTCTTCCATGTCTATGCTGTTCTTCAGGGAGTTGAATCTAGGAAAGAAAACCTTCAAATTCAATCCATCTAGGTCATACATTTTAGATTTTTTTTTCCTTTTCAGATGTCCACCACCGACTAGGGCTTCTCTTAACTAATCACCACTTCTTAATTTGGTAAATTTACTCAAGCCAATAAAATTTTAGTAGCCGTGTGGTTCGTTGGGGGAAGTATCATTAAAGGCACAAGCTGTCATTAGTGGAGGAGAATTAGAGTAGGTTAGTGTGTGTTGTACCTATATGCTTTTATCATCATCTTGTGCACAATACTCTGATGTGAGGGAGTCAATTATTGGATCTAGCTTTACACCTTATTTATTCCATTTCTCCCAACAAACTAGTATGCATCTATGCTTCTTTTGAAGATTGAAGATCTCTTGCTTTTGCTCACCCCCAACAACCAAATATGTTGCAACCACTCCAATTAGTTTAATTAAGACCTTCAACGTGCCTGTGGCTCATGAGCCATGAGCAAAGCAAAAAACTATTAAAAATGTGCAAAAATGATTAGTTAACAGTGCTTGCAGTACAACCAGCTGTTTGCCCACCGACATGTGGGCCCATCCCTGTGCAACCTAATGTTAGAAAATGCATGGTGAATCACACATCACTCTCCCTATAGCATGAACTGAATGTTGCATTTCTGGTGCTCCCCAAAGTGGGTAGCAAAATGCAGGAAGAAATTTGCTTGAACACAATTTTGGCAGAAAATAGTAACCTTATGTTAGGCCATGACCATTGAACTCCCAATAAAAGGAGGCCCCATCCCCACCATCTGTTGCTTTCTATGGCCTTGAATGGCCATTTCATATGCAGAACGAGATCTGCCCACCGTTTCGGTGTAGAGTTTTCCGGAATGGCGTCTAGTTGCCGTCTTGGATTCGGTTGGAGTCGGCAGAATGGTTGGTCATCGAGATTGTGCTTGATGATTTTTCTTTTTCATACTTGAATAATTGCAAAGAAGGAAAAAACAGCAACATTTTTTGGCTGGCAGTTTGATGTTGAACATTGTTTTCCTTCCATGTTAGCTGTACTCCAGTATTGTGATCTTGCAGCCAGAGAATACTACTATCATGTCCAATTCTGTTTGCTCTGAGCCTCTCAAATCCAGGTCAAATCTTTCTTCTATTTTCAATTAGACCTGATTCAACAACCGGCGGAAATGCCTGACGTTTCACCTTGCCTCTTATCTTTTTCCTATCCAGCTAAAATATGCTAAAAATTGCTGTTAGTCCTATAATGTGATCCTCACCTTATCATCATTTCTTCCAAACTAGAAATGCATGGCTCTGAAACATTTGACTTGCCTTTTGCCTTTACTTTTTCAATATCAACATCCAAACTTTGATGAGTAGTCCTACTACATCCGTCCCATATTACTTGTCGCTTTGAGATTTTGTTTGTAATATTTGATCATTCGTCTTATTCAAACACATTTGGAATTATTATTTATTTTGTTTGTGACTTGTTTTATTATCAAATGTCCTTTAAGTATGATTTATTCTTTTCTATATTTGCACTTATTTTTCAAATAAAACGAATAGTCAAATGTTACAAGAAAAAAGTCAAAGCGACAAGTAATATGGGACGGAGGTAGTACTATGTTCAGTACTTGCCTTGATAAAGAAAAGATGTGTACACTTTGTTCAGTACTATGGTACTACCACTACTGCTCATATCATGTGAGTGAATAGTGGTAATATTCCCAGGAAGAACATAGCTTTTGTGTTGAGGGGAACATGTTGAGATTAAAGCGCTCCTCTTTTTTCCAACCAAACTTTTGTGCATCACTTCATCAACCCATAGTGCTTAGTGCGCGCACATCAGCAACAAATGTGGCGCTTGGGCGTCAACCAAGCACATCCCAGAGCTACTAGCATCGTCACATTGCATATATTCTTCGTTGCCTTGTTAACAGTTCGATACGACCTGGGATGTGTCACAGAATTTACCGCTTAATAAAAATGAGGAAGTGCAAGTGTGCAATACTGTGCTCTCACCACACTCCGCGCACATTTTGGGGCATGGGTTTTGACCGTGGTTACCATACCTGTTTACTTGGAATTAGAGTTTGAGAGTTCTTTTAACTTGAGAAGCTAGAATTTGTGTACTGTTTATCCAAAGAAGCTTCGTTAACCGAGTTGAGTTTGTTAATCATATTGCAGATGACCTGAATACATGCTCAATAAAGTTTTGCATCCATGTCAACGGTCGCCTCGTCCCATAGCTTGTTCTGTCTAGTTTTTTTAGCCCTTTCAAACTTTGGAATTTGAATCCATTTAATTCAATATTTGTCACTTGTCCGCATGTATGGGCAAGTGGTGGATTTTAGTCTATTCCCACGTATGTTGAGGCAGTTGCATGCATGCAATAACTCACCTTGTGTTGTGTTCCATGCCTAGTGTCTAGTGATGGAGATGGGTGACAAAAAAAATTAGCATAATAGTAGTACTAGCTTTTATGATGGAATGAAGCATGTGGAAGATATTTCAATGGAGTTATGGTGACATATTCTCCTTAAAATATCTCAGTTTGAGTGAAGCCTCTTATTTTCAAATCAAACTCAATTAACCCATGTGTGCTTAGTGTCGGTGGATGCTAATTCTAGTCAACTGGCACTGTACTCTGTCTAAGAAAGATGAGATTGATGTCATCACAAATAATTCATGCATTTCATCTTTGCTGGTGCATATTTGTGTAATTCTTACTTAACTATATGCTACTACGGTATATGTATGTTCTATTCTCTAACTGTTAACATGTACAGGGCATTTGGCACCTGGCCAGTGGCAACAATGTCGGCAGGCGAGAAGAAAGTGGTAGTCGAGGGCCCGCTATGCAGTGACTCCAAGGTTGTCGGTTGGTTCTCGAGGGACTTCAATGATGGGACCACCCGTGCAGTGACATATAACACAGAGGCGGACTTGAATCCTGCTGGTGCTGCTGGCACGCGAGCTCACACGATTGACGTCTCAGGGTTTGCGTTCAACAGTTCTATTTTGTGGGATCCCGAGCGTTGGGGCAGACCGACGTCATTACCAGACACTTCACAGGTTAGTTCATCTCCAATCTTGTTGTCAAATTGATCAAGCTACACTGCATTTTAGTAATAGCATCACACATTCTGCAACACTTAATTGGACTATAGCACTAAACGTAATAAATAGTATGCAAATTGAGGAAGATTTGATTGGATCTGAGATCACAATAGTTTTAGGCTGTCCACATCATGATAGCCAAATAGTGAACCTCCTAAAACAGAGGACCCATAATTGAAAAAACCGTGTATTTGGAAGTTTGAAAGGAGAAGGATCGTATAACTAAACACTTATACTGGCAGAACAGTAACAGATTTCCCCAGAGCTGAAAATCAACAGCAGATTTGATTTCTTCTAAAAAACATGTGATGGTCAAATTTTCAGAGCTGTTAGGAAATTTTAGTTTGAATAGATTCATTAATTTTGGTTCTTACCTTGAGGGGAGGGAATATCATACTTTCTGAAACCCAAGATCTTTCTTACAGACAAACTTATGTAGAAAAGACTCTCCCACTAAACAACTTAAATAGATATGTTAATTTAGGTTCTTACCTTTTGGAAGTTGCGCATTTCATAACAAAAACTGAGTTCATTATTCCTATTGATAAAAGGACATTTATAATTCGGAAAAGATGAATTATCTGACCGGCTGATTTCATTATAAATTATTTCGTAATCATACAGATTTTTCTGAGTTGATTTGACCGCCCTAGTGTTACGCAATTATTGACTTCACTTTGTATGGAACATGGTGTGCAACAGTTGGCAATCAGATGCTCCACCATCACTTTCATGCATTCTTTTCTTAAACTTCAGATTTTTATCTTGTTCAAGTCACCTACTGACCTACTGGTCACATCCTTGAGCTGCATCCCACCAGTGATACTGATTACTGAAAGCTACATTGCCATTAAACCATAACATATCTACACCGACTGCTGATTATAACAAGATAATCGAGCCCTACGATTACTCATCGAACTTCTTGCCCTCCAGTTGAATTACGCTACAGGCTAGTTGCACCAGAAAGATCCTAATTCGTAACCACATCAAGTTTGCTACAATGCAAGGAATGTGTATTGATACAAAACTTGTGAGCTTCATTCTGAATTATGAGCTGATGCTGATGGTATTATACTTTTCTTGCACTTCTCATAAGCCAGAAACAATTCTTTGAAGGAGACATTCGGAATAATAATTTGCTTACCATTCCCGCATCAATGCAACCAAAGTTAAATCTTCTTTCTCCCAAATAATAATGGATATACTTTTCTTGATGTGATTTCAGGATTCCATCAAGTTTGTGCAAGAGGTTGTATTGGAAGACAGGACCAAGCTAAAGGGGATTCCCTCAGATTGCTCCCAAATCATGGTTTGGCAATATACTATGCCCATGCAAGTTCATGCCCAAACCTCTACTCCAAAAACTCACAATAGAAGGTAGGGAGAGAACAAGCAAGAGGATTCTCCAGAAAGGGAAAAAAGTGGGAAGTTGATGTAAATGTGGTGAAAACAAAAGAAAAGGAAGAAGGTTGTTTACACTGAGTTTTTTTCCCTTTCTTTTTCTCTCATTTTTGTTTTCTTTTTAGTTTGGGGGGCCATGAATTGTCTGCGGAAAATCTCCCCCCAAGCAATAGTATTTATTCAGATTCACTTGTGATTCTTTAACTCTGCTCCTCTCATCTTCATCTCATCTCATCTCCTGGGTAATCTTTTGTGAGGGGGATGTTGCTTCAAACAAATTCCCCTTGTGGATTGCAATAATACACTGTAGAAATGTGGGTGAAAATTTGGCAATGCCATGAGAATTCAGAAGATTAAGGCCTTCTCAGAAAGAAAAAAAAAGAGCACATAATCTCCTTGCTGTATATTCTGACATTGTTTTCACTCTTATTCTGGCATTGTAAAAGCAGAATTAAGGTTGGTGATTACTGTCTCGGATACTACTTACTGCTTTCGTCATAAAATAAATAATTCTAGTACGTGAATGTTCATTGTGTCCCTGCCCATACTAGTACTAGTACTGGTGGTAGCAACAGCCAGGTTCAGACATCGGGGACAAAGCCTGAAAAATCTATGGGGAATTTGGGTGTGTGATCTGCAGCAAGAGTGCAGCTGCAGATTGGCAGATTGCTCGTGCAAGTTTTACAGCGACAAACTTTTCATGTGTCGGGCCGGCATGGCAGATGCGCGCATCGAGATTCACGTCTCCTCGTACTCTTATTTTCTTTCTTTCTTTCTTTCTTCTCCTCGTCCTCTGAAGTCCAAATTGTGATGGAATCAGATTTGGGCAAATTATGAGCATCCAAATCAATTACGAGCACCAATATTTGGACTGAATTTCATTTTTGGAAAAAAAAAAACACTTGATCAATGTTGGTGTAGCCTTTTTGGCCCACGCCAGTACGTGCACATGGAGATGGTCCCTTTCCCTGTAAAGCCATATAAGCCCATACAAACTGTTTAGGCCCACACGACCAAACTTTTTTTTTTCTTGCTTGTTTTTGTTAACCGATCCAACGGTCAGATGGGCCACCAAAGGAGATATCCTACTATGGTAAGGTGATTACAACGGTAACCGCTAAAAACAGTATGAATTGTATCTCTATGCTACCTTAAAAGTTGAGTAGTTTTTCTTTCGCCTCCATCTCCCACCACGTTCTCAGCATGCGCCCACACGCATAGCTTATGTACGTAACCACTGAATCCAATGTTTTATTCTGTAATCATAGTTATATTGGTTTTCTCCGTTTCATAAAGTAGGGGTATGTTACTATCTTTGAAAAATAAAATCTAGAATTTCCAAATCTTATGGTAACTCGCGGTTATCATGTAGTAAGCTGTGACGACTGCACGGTAAGGTGTGGTAACCGTGTTCTTTGACTTAAAAAAAAGGGAAAATCACATGAAACAAAAATAAAACCATAACACCACATTAGAAAACAACAGACATACCATAATATTGTAATATCCACAACTACTATGATTATAGCTCCAGAATATATCACCCACGAGCATCAGACCTTCATTTTGAAGTAACACCACCATTTAGTCATGCAAAAATAGAGTTAGCTTAGCATATATTTTCTCTATAAATTTTATCACCAGACATCATTACAAATTGTTTGGGGGATTATTTCCCTTTTCTTTTCTTAAAATTTGAATTCGAACAAATTTTACCAAACCTTATCACCGGTAACCCTTTCCGTTCCCCCACTGCCCATAGAAAGCATGGCTAACGGTGGTTTGGAAAATCTAGTTGGTGCATTGTGCTTATTTTTAAGGCTGACGTGGAAACTGAAACTTACATCGCTGCATTTGATTTTACAAATCGAATTATAGTTAAATAAAATATATTATCCAACTTTCATGTCTCCCCCTATTGTTTCATAATTTCAGCCCATGATGATATTGTTGTTTGCAACACAGATTATAAGAAACAAAAGTTCACCAAACAACCAAACTGTCGAAAAGCTGTTATAACAAACGAGATTATCATAAATCCACCAAAATGCCAAACGGAGCATAAGTGAGAGGTAAAATTTTGATCTTTTTTTCCTTTTGTGGGGAGTTTTTTTGGGAAGCAAGGTAGTTATTTTTGCGATTAAGGTAATTCAATTTGATTATAATGTATTACTCTAATAGAGAAAAGGTACAGGAAACTAGGAACAATATGTTTGTGTTAAAAACCTGTTAATGCTAAGGAATTTGTTAAGAGACCAAAAAAAGGAACGATATGATTAAAGAGTTATTCATGACAAACGAAAGTTTTTATTTATGTGTGCATATATACACTGTTCCACTGTATGTAGGCAGGCACAAGCAGATCGAGTTGTATTTATTTTGTGGTCCAAAAAAGAGTTAGTACAGCGCCAAAAGAATTCAATAAATTCACGAGTACGTACGTACGATCTGTACCATAGTTTTGCATGTAATTTATAAATGCTACCGATAGACGTGCCCCTGGATGTGAAAATTTTTCAGTTTTTTTGAATAAAGAAAACATCACTATGTGAAAAATATCACTAATGTGTGCGTATATATATTTAGTACATCATCTGTGGAATACTCGTGAGCCCCATACATGCATCCACCTCACTGTTCTTGAATGTGATATTTATGTTTGCATGACACTTCACTTCGTTCCTGTTTATTTTTCAGTTTTTTACAACACTGTTTTACATTAATTCTACATTTTTTTCTGGAATATATAGTATGTTATTTATCATGCACATTTTATATATCTTTTAGATATGCGAATGATTTACATCTCTGATCTTGCTAAAAGAGACATGGCCAATAAATCTAAAAATATAAATAAAATAATTTTATGGGACAAAACTCCATCTCCTTTCTAATGATATTTAACTAAAATACCGAATAAAAAACACAAAAATTCCACAACGATAATCATAGGAATTATGCTAATAATTAAAGTGGAATAAAAGATCCTGATTACATTCACATTTTATATACAAAGATGAAAAATATAAACTAAGGGTGTGTTTAGTTCTTGAAAAAAGTTGGAAGTTTGAAGAAAGTTGAAAGTTTGGAAAAAAATTGAAAGTTTATGTGTGTAGGAAAGTTTTTGATGTGATATGATGTGATGGAAAGTTGAGAATAGGGAAAAAAATAAACACGGCCTGACCTGTTTAGCAGCACTCAAATAAGAGATCAAGAGATTCAGAGAGAGAACTCAAGAAATGTGTCATGATCGAATATGCTTCATATATGCCTCCAAGGCACCTGAACATTAAGGAAACTTGTCGTTAATGCAGACAAACACTGAAACACACGGACACTGACACAAGCAAGCGAAGATCGATCCAACAAGTACTTCCAACGACCGACACTTGTTCCGACGATCGATATATCCATTTCTTCTGTTCATCATCGATCAGCCAGTGATGATGAGGTCGACAGCATTAGGATACTTTGTGCCTTTCGTCCTTCAGATTTCAAAAAGATTTAAAAAGAAAAGAAAAGCTCCGCTTAGCTTTCATCTGCAGTGAGAGATCACATAGAGAGAGAGAGGGGCAAATTAAAGGCAAGTTGATTAATTAAAGAAGAGAAACTTAAAAAAGAAGAAGAAAGAAAGAAAGAAAAGAGAAGACCCAATGCAAAGCAGCAACCACCTTGAGAGAGATGATGATGGATAGGTATGCATCATCCTTTTCCAAAGCAGAAAACGCCCTCCTACCTATCCATCCATATATATCTTTGATCGATCATTTGGGTCTTGAAAGCATGATTAAGTATAATTAATTATCACCCCATCAATCTGTCTGGATAAATTTACATGAACCATCTTTAATTGTAATGCATATTAACTTGAATGAAACATGGGAAAGGTTGAGCCTAGTCTATCCAGTTTGTCAGAAATTTAATCAAATTTCTTCGTCAAGTAACCTGAAGGTAGTGTGCCTTCACCTAATCTAAAGGGATTAATTGGCTTACCTCTTGGAATGTACCAAAAGCAGTTAATGAGTTAATTAATCAATTGTTCTTTGATTCACCTATTTATGACTATTTAAATCAAAAATCAAATTATGAATTCTTTGATCATTGTATAAAAAGTTTTAACCAGATAAGTTAAATATTTTTTATTTTGCTACAGTAGAAAGTCAAATTGATTAAAGGCATGGTTCTGTAAAATTATAGGACAACAATAAATGGGATTATGTATCATTTCCAAAACCCCTCATACAACCATTACTATCATTCCCTCCCTGTACCTGAAATTTACTCTTTATTAATTAACAACATAGCAGACGAATTTCTCATCACCCACTAAGAGCAGGTACAATAGCAGGCTATAAGCCAACTGCAAACATATTTTAAGAAGATAAATAAGGAGAGAGAAGAGCAGCGGGCTACAAATTTATAGCCAACTGTAGCACAGTGTGTGTATGACAGGTATGACCAGGTATTAATAGTGTAGTATGTAACTATTGTATGAATGAGTTATTAGATTGGCTATAGATAAATTGGAGCTAGGAGTTAGCTATACTATTGAACTTGCTCTAACTAAACCAGTACAGCTAACTTTAATTCAGTGATCATGCATGAACAACATACTCAACATATGGTACTGGGGCATATTTGCAAGCTATAGTGGCGCACAATAATATGCTCAAGTAGCATATATGCATCATTGGATGCAAATGGTACGTGCTTGTAGCTATCCAGTGCAAACGCTACACTACACTGCTCTGTGATAAATTACTTCCAGCTAATCTTAAAAGCGACTCTGATACTATGATTAAAGAAGAGATGCACATAAGAATAGTGTGTGTATGATCGATGCAGCTTAATCGCTCGTTAGGCTGTCGCTTTGCAACTCGTGACATTATTTAATCTCTGATGGGAAACACAATGAAAGGATGGCTCTCACTTGCACTATATATACTATATTATTGCATATATATATGTGTGTGTATCATTAGTGTTTGTTTGACCATGATTACTGGTGCTTGACCTGTAATGTGTCAGACAGTTTAAAAAATTTTCGGTTCTAGTTAACTATATCTAATTACAGGGCCTTCGTACAAAAAAGGGTATTTATATGGCTGAGATAACAGGACAAACACTCAGGTTGAAGATACATTTCACCCCACATGATATGTACTTTTTATCTAGTTTTAAGATATTTTGACCTTGATAGTTGTTTAATTTAAAATTTGGAATGCATGGTTGCCACTGTAACTTGGTTAGGAACATGTACATGTGACATTTTGCATTTTTTTTATTTTTATTTTTTGCAGGAGCTAGTGAAAAGAAAGAATTGTATGAAATGAAATTTGCCATGCAAGAAACATAACTATTAGGCCCTGTTTAAATTCCACCCCAAAAATTTTCACCCTGTTATATCGAACGTTTGAACACCTGCATGAAGTATTAAATATAAGCTAAAAAATAACTAATTGCACATATTGCGGCTATTTTGCGAGACGAATCTTTTACTTGGCGCTACAGTAAACATTTGCTAATGACAGATTAATCAGGCTTAATAAATTCGTTTCGCAGTTTACAGGCGAATTCTTTAATTTGTTTTGTTATTAGACTACATTTAATACTTCAAATATGTATGTGTATATCTGATGTGACAAGCTAAAACTTTACACCCTGGATCTAAAGAACCCCTATACTTAGAGAAGTAAGGCCTGGTTTAGTTCCCCAAATTTTTTTCAAAAAAAACATCACATCAAATCTTTGGTCACATGCATGAAGCATTAAATATGGATTAAAAATCTAATTGCATATTTAGGGGGGAAATCGCGAGACGGATTTTTTGAGCCTAATTAGTCCATGGTTAGCCATAAGTGCTACAGTAACACACATGTGATAATGACGGATTAATTAGGCTTAAAAGATTCATCTCGCGGTTTCCAGGCGAGTTACGAAATTAGTTTTTTCATTTGTGTCTGAAAACCTCTTTCGATATCCGGTCAAACGTCCGATGTGACACCCAAAAATTTTCTTTTCATGAAATAAACAAGGCCATAATTTGATGTGTACCTGGAGATAAATTTGTGATAAGATTGATCAATGAATATTTTAATTATTGAAGCTTGCCAGCACAACAGACATGCATATGGGAGCCGACTATAAACAAGAAAGAGAAATATAAACAGTTATGATGAGTTGGCACATTGTTTGCAACATGATCCATCAAATTATTTCATGCCACCTTGCATATAGAGAATGGTATGCTTTATTTTGTTCATTAGCATAATTAATCATATATGAACTTTTCTTTATTTTTCTTTTTTTATGACACCTTTGCAATACTATACATATATACTAGTTTGCTGTCCTTTCACACTGAACTAAAAATCATCCTCTATAATTTGTTTGCTCCTAGTGTATATATATTGCAAAATTGTACACAATATATATCTTGTGTGATGCAGGATTTATTGGCTGTCACAGCTTAATAAGTAGGATCATATCTATAACTGATTAATGCTGACACAACCTTTTGTTAGCTGATGAAGCACTCACCCAATAGAGTAACTTATGACTGAAGGCAAGTCTCCACTAACTATGCTGAGTGCTATGGCCATTCAGACAAGCAGGGTCCTGATGAAGGCCAGGCCTTGCAACTATCTCCTCTCCTAATCCCAAAAGACAATCACTCATATGCTTGTGGGTTTGTGTCATCATAATTCAGAGTTCAGATAATCACTGTTAGTTACAACTTCAGTGTTTTGGATGATCACTTGCAGTTTGTTATGACTAGTAGTGCTACATATCTTCAGTGCCACATCCACCTGATCCTATCAAGCATTAACAATACATAAATACACATAAGCACACAAGTCCAAAATAAATCATACTGTGAGTAATTGGATGCCTTCAAAAAAAATATTTCTATATTAGTAGTGTATATATAATGGAGATTCCAGTTGTATTATTATTTCACACTTTTCTGTCTCCAAGCTGTCCACAGTCCTCTTCCCACTGATGAGAGAGAGTTGCAAGAATTTGCAAGAAGCACCAAGAAAATGTACCCAAAGAAGCATCTTTAGCTTTCTCTTTCAGTCTCAGCTGCTCTCACCAGTCACCACTCCCATCCAAGAGATCCCAGCAGCTTCAGAGCCTCTACTACAACAGCTTCCAACTTCCAAGAACCCATTTTTTCCTTTCCTCCTCCTCCTCCTCCTGCTCTGGCTGGCTCTGGGCTGGCCGTGCCCTCCTGTCAGTCCTAGCTCCAGCTAGAATCCCTCCTTGTTCATCCACCACCACCATCCACATGATTGCATTTGTGCAGATTCCTGGAGAATTAAGCTGTCCTCTCATGCCGATCTGACACACCTTGTTGTTGTTGTTGTTGCTGCTGGTTGCCGCACAACCGAAAGGGGGGATTATTTGGCCCTCTTTCTCTTTCCTTTCGCAGGAAGATTTGGTGATTCTTCTTCTGAGGGCTCCTCTGTATGTGCTCTTTCCCATCCCATTGTGCCATTTTTTGTAGGATAGATCTGGGGATGTTGCAGATCTGATCGGTAATTTTCTTTGGTTTTCTTCAGAAGGATTTGGGAGGATGGGGAAGAAGGGGAAGTGGTTTGGAGCTGTCAAGAAGGTGTTCAGCCCTGAATCCAAGGAGAAGAAGGAGGAGGTAAATGATTCTTGGGGTTCGTTTGAATAGGCCCTTTTGTTTCGAATTTAGAAAGTTCAATCTGGATTCGATCAGGATTTGTAGTTTTCCGTCTGCATTGCAAACAATTCTGTTTTTCAGTGAGGTCTCAATTGTGTTGTGATAAAAGTTTCAATTTTTTCTTGTTCCAATTAGCGATGAGCACATTGGTTCTAGTTTTGGACCTGGTTGATATCAAAATCTCACTTTTATTGTTACTGCTTTAAGGGAGGCGCTCTTTTGGTGACCATTGCACATAATTTCAAAATCCCAAGGAATTTTCACCCATGTCATGGTTTCAATTGGCATTCTTTAATTGCCATTCAGTAATTTGAGAAGAATACATAACATATTTCCTCTTGAAATTGATTGTCTTCACTGATTTATATGACCAAATTATCATATTATCTTCCGCAATTACTATGTCTTACTCCAATTTGAGCTGAACTGCAACCACAACTCAAACTTTGTCCATTGAAATGAACAGAGACTGAGGAGAAAATTAGCAGCTAGTAACCCGAACCCGCCAGATCTAACCCCTTCGGCTTCTCTGGAAGTCAATGTTTCGGTGCCACCCCCTCCACCTCCTCCACCTGTTCAACAGATTGAAGAGGTTAAGGTCCCTGAAGTTGAGCAGGAGCAAAGCAAACATGTCACTGTGGAGGCTGTACCTGAGGCTGTCCCCGTACCCGCACAGACATCGTCATTGCCACCTGGTGTATCAAGGGAAGAGCAAGCTGCAATCAAGATCCAGACCGCCTTCCGAGGTTACCTGGTAATGTGAAATAGCTCTTGAATTCAGCTATCTGATTGCATTTTCATTACATTTTACTCAGTTGTCTGAGAATTCGTCGTGGCTATTTATTTCATCAGCTGCTTTCATTTACCACTGTGTTGGTGCAAATATTACAAAGGTGGTTGTGTTGAGTTTTTTATTTATGCTGGCTGCTGATTAGGTCATTGCAATTTGAGGTTAGACGCTAAAAGAACAGTTCTTGTATAGTTTTGTGATTTTGTCTCCTCATCAACATGACTGCACATGAAAGCAAATGTCTGCTGGTGGCCAACTGGCCATCCTGAGATTTTTTTTCTCTTTTCCTGTAGAAATTTTAGGTATTGGCAGCTCACCAATCAATCAACCGGTAGTTGGCTGGTTGCTGTTAATTTGAAGTGAGAATCTTGATTGAAGTATCTTAGGTATTTACAGTTCCTGTATTCTTTTCATAATGTTGTGTGGTAAAAACGAGCTTCTATGATTCAGGGGTAAACTTTTCTTGTGTGACCTGTGCACCTGGGGTAACTTCAAACTTATAGTTTGGTTCCTCTCCTTTGAAGTAGTCGTTTTGTTGTTTATTTGTTTCTGCATATGTTTGTTGACATGATCTACGAAAAAATCTTGGCAAGTATTAGAAATTAGTTCTTGATCAACTGGCAGTTGGTGGAAGCCACCTTTCATTACTAATTTTGATTCTTACTCATTTTTTGATGTTGATGGATTTGTTGGTCAGGCTTATTGACGCCCCTTGTCCCTTCATACAAAGATAACATTTCTTGAAGTCGACTTAGCAGCAGTATATTCTGTTCCTTGGAAAACATGATAGCAAATTTTAAAACTTGACCTAGCGAGAAGTAAAAATTTTGTTACTTCTATAATATATTGACCATTTCATCGCTGCAATAATGCAGGCAAGGAGGGCATTACGAGCTCTGCGGGGACTTGTCAGATTGAAGTCACTGGTTGAGGGTAACTCGGTTAAGCGTCAAGCTGCAAGCACTCTGCGTTGCATGCAGACTCTAGCACGGGTGCAGTCGCAGATACGTTCAAGGAGGCTGAAAATGTCAGAGGAGAACCAGGCCCTCCAGCGCCAGCTTCTGCTGAAACAGGAGCTGGAGAGTTTGAGGGTAGGCAAACTATCTCAAAACCTTGCAATCTGTCGATAAAATATTTCCTAGGATACTATTATTATTAGTTCTATTGTAAATAAATTTTGCTTGATGAGAACTCTAGTATGCAGTTGTTCTACATCTCTCAGAAAATCATAAAATATCATTGGGAGCATTAAACATACTCTATTTGTGAATCATATCAGATGGGGGAGCAGTGGGATGACAGCACTCAGTCTAAGGAACAAATTGAGGCGAGTCTTATAAGCAGGCAAGAGGCTGCAGTAAGAAGGGAGAGGGCGCTCGCATATGCATTTTCACATCAGGTAGATATCTGTGCTTCTCAATGACAGATGCCAATCTGTACTCTGACTCACTCAACCACACATGCTTAAAATGTTTCGAAACTTCTGTCTTCTGCAGTGGAAGAGCACTTCAAGGTCAGTCAACCCAATGTTTGTAGACCCTAACAACCCACAATGGGGATGGAGCTGGTTGGAACGCTGGATGGCAGCAAAGCCTTGGGAGGGGCGTGCCGGGACCGACAAGGAGAGCAACCTTGACCGTGCATCAGTGAAGAGTGCAAGCTTGAATCTTGGAGAGGGTGAGATCACAAAAGCCTTCAACCGTAGGGGATCCAAGCCAGACAAGTCATCACCAACAACTCCAAAGCTGACTCGTCCAGCCTCCCGTCAATCCCCTTCAACTCCCTCCGCTAAAGTGTCACCGATCTTTGCAAAGAAGAAATCCGCGACACCGAAGAATGGGCTCTCACAGGTTGATGACGACGCGAAGAGTGTGTTCAGTGTCCAGTCTGAACGACCGAGGAGGCACAGTATAGCCACGTCAACCGTGCGTGACGACGAGAGCCTCGCAAGCTCCCCATCTGTGCCAAGCTACATGGCTCCCACAAAATCTGCAAGAGCTAAGTTGCGCCTCCAAGGATCAGCAGTGACCGATGGCGCAGAGACACCACCGGAGAAAGTAGCCTCTGCTGGTTCAGTGAAGAAGAAGCTGTCCTTCCAAGCTGGAATGGCGCCGCCTTCTCCGATGAGGCGGCATTCGGGCCCTCCCAAGGTGGAGGTGGTGAAGGACATTGCTGAGCCACCACAGCCAGAGGCCTTGGTGATCAATGGTGGAAGCAAGTGACTCATATGACAAGTACCAGGAGGGAGCAATGGATTCTGCAGATATATTTCATCCAATGAACAAAGGTTTAAGATTATATATCAGCTGTATGAGTTGCCGGCATTGTTTTTCCAGTTATAACCACATTATTTGCTCTAGCAGATTCGCAAGTACCCTGCCAGTCGATTCCATTTGTTGTTTCTGTAAAACTATATCGATTTGTCACTTGAAACCTTTGGTGTTTGTATGTAAACAAGTCTCTTCTATTTATGTGAGCCACATATTTCTTTTTGTGAAGATCCCTCTGAAGTCTGAACAGTGCAATCGCAGTTTCAGAGTTTGTTGTATTGCACAAACAAAGCATTCCTATCTGTCTAAAGACCATCAGAGAAAAAAAAATATTCGGACAAGTGAAAACCTAATGTCACCAGATCAAAGCAAAAAATCACACTATATTAATAATCATAAGAAATTTACATTTGAAGTTAAAATTCCACAATAGCAAATTCCATGAAGTTATCTCATTGTGTACAACAAAAATATTCCTCTTTATAACAACCTGATCAACATCTAAGTTATAATGCTGCATACAGCGTAAAATCTTACATTGATCTACATATCATCATCAAAGAACAAGAAGAACAAATGAAAGAACGAACATAAGGCGCTTCAAATGTTCAAATTCATCGCTATGACTGGTTCTTCAGTCAGGCGTAAAAGAATCTCACTAAACTTTGACCTATAGCAATCTTCAATGCTACATTTGTTTTTTAGTCAGCAACATCTTGATGTGGAAGCATTTATTGGGCAATTATTTGCAAATTTGCAGAAACTGCATTTCCACCTCTCTTCTTCACTCACAAATTTAGGCTCCCGTGCTCCTTGCCAGAAGCTGAGAACTTCCTGAAATTGATCCTTGAGCCACCTAGCATCATAAGAGAACTGGTATTCTTCAAGCAGGGAATTGTCCGCTTGTAGCTCATATCTGCACCAGTTTAGCATGTCATTTGCAAGAGCTCACTACACTAGTGATTAGGCATTCAGTAGTCAGGTACTACAGGTCATGTGCAGGCTGTAAACCTGTAACTCATATTTACCTCAAGAGCAGCTGTTCCTGAGACCGTGGTAGTGTATGGCAGGTGACCTTGAAATATTTCAATACATCTTCTAAGGTCTACAAAGAGAAACCATGTCACAAGTTACAACTCGCAAAGATACTAGAATTATAACTTTGTCAAAAAGTAGCATGAGCATCCTAATTTTAGCAATCACTTGCTGGAATGTTCAGTATAGTATATTAGCACTATACTGCTCATGGAATGGAATGATTTCCCATAAACAGCTGGTAATTCAAATCACAGTGCCTGTACAGTAACAGGAAACAATTCAAAGTGTAGAAAATTTGAGGCATGGAATTGGCACCTTTGCATTGAGCCCCAACAATCTAATGTATTGCTTGATATCGTCTGATAACAAGTAACCGGGGTCCAGGTCAAAATAGCTGAAGAAATTCTCTGCTGGGAATTTCTCACTGATCAAATTGTCCCATAGATACTTGTAACACATCACCTGAAGCCTGCCACAAAAATATCAACCAGAGAACGATACAAACTTCACAGCTGCTAGCTTGCATCATCATAGAGAGGCAAAACAGTAAAACTAGTAGAGAACTCCACATACTGATACTACTTATCATCTGAATTTTATTCTTAAACAGTAAGGCTCACCAATTTACCTTTTCATTTCTTCTAGATAATGTCCAATTTACCTTTTCATACGAAATAAGATATATCTGTCTCTTAGATGGCGCAATAAATGGGATACCAGTGCTACTCTTTTTTTTTTTTTTTTTTTTTTTTTTTTTTTTTTTTTTTTTTGTAAAAGGTGTACTTGCCAAGTATCATCAACTTGGATTAATTTATCCACATACTGAATAATTGACCCCAGAGTTGCTTCCTAACAATACTCACAAGATACTATAATCAGAATGAAAGGATACTACCAGTCTACCATTACAGATCTAGGTACAAGCTAAATTTGTTTGAAAGAAAAATGTTAAGTATTTAAGTGTGCTCTAGCAAAAAATGATCTTTGAAATCTTCTTTGTAACTATGGTGTGATTGTCAATGGCACTGTTAATATACCGATCAAGCATCAAATACAACTTTGTATAATTCCAGATCAAAGCAGAAGTCACTTGAAGGGAATCACCATTCACCATTCATTATTCAAGGGAACACGCATTTGAAGCTAAGCTTAACTATGTACTACTACCTGCCAATAATACTTTTGTGGTGTCTACATTTTGTGATTAAGAGCAAACCTTCCATTTCTTTTTTGTGCTTCTGAGGGAACTGTTGGTTTGTAACGTGTCTTTGTATCCACCAGGATAGGATGGACTGAAATACCATCTGGAGGCATTCGGAGTTCATCAATAACACCTATCATCCATGAACCTTCAACGACCCCAATTCTGCAATGACATGATATAGAATCAATTTTACTGAAAGTAATGTTAACGAAATAAAAATGTTTTCTATCCTCTGTAAATCAACACCGCAGCCAAGACGCACTACTGGTTTGGAGAAGTATACACATAAGAACATGTCAGGTGCTTACACGGGGATTTCCCTAGTGATGCCCTCCAACATTAACTGGTTTGCTCCGACGATAAAGTTCATGAATTTCACTGCCCACGATTCTTCTGCGGATCTAATGGTGACTTCGACTCTCTCGATAACCTGCTCCAAAATGAAGTAAATCAAAACCGAAATAAATCGGTAGTTAGCTCCCATTCCCAAATAAAGGAACAAATGGTTGTCTTCTTCAGAAATTGAGAAAACTCAATATGGCTATGAAGCTCATGATAACATCAAATCAATCATACGCAATCACTAGAAATGTGACTTAATTTCAGATAAGCTCTGCATGGTATAACATCATGATGAACAAAACAATGGCAATCTCAATATGGCATTATCATTTCAGTGCATTTCAAGGTAGAAAAGCATTCTGCTTGGAAGATCCCAACACTGCAGTGCAGGGCTCACCTCTTGCTCGAGCTGGGCATGGCGCTCGGACCCGGCCTTCATGGCCTGCGTCATCTCCGGCTTGCCGTGCTCCAGCACGAACTCCTGCTGCTTATCGCACCATTCCTGCCACAAGGGCGCACGCCGCCGTCAGAATCACTGAGAATGGAAGAACACAAACACAAGGCGATGCAGCTTTACCGTGGCGGTGATGTCGGTGACGGCGAGCGCGCGGCGGTCGCGGAACCGCGCGAGCAGAGACCCCCTCCGCGGCGTCGGGAGAGGTGGGGAGTCCTCGATGTCGCCGCCGGAGGCGGCCGAGTAGGCCGCGCAGGAGGAGAGCTGGACCGCTCGGCGGGCGGCGGCGGAGGAGAGGACCGGGCGGGATGCTGCCGCGGCGGCGGAGAGCGCGGCCTCGATGAGCGCCATCTCCTCGTCGCTGACGATCTCCACGGGGAGGTCTCCGATCTCACTCGCGGTGGCGGGGGGCGGCGCGTCGGCGGCGGAGGAGCGCATCGGAGTCGGAGGAGGAGATGGGGGTCGGGTCACCAACCACACAAAAATTTTGACCACTGACCGTTCAAAATAATCCTCTAAATTCAAATTTTAATTTTAAAATTGACGTCACAGCCATTTAGGCCTAGCACTATACTCCCTCCGTTTCTAAATATTTGACGCTGTTGATTTTTTAAAATATGTTTAACCGTTCGTGTTATTTAAAAAATTTAAGTAATTATTAATTCTTTTCTTATCATTTGATTTATTGTTATATATATATAGTTTTGCATATTTCATAAAAGTTTTCGAATAAGACGACAGTCAATCATGTACGGAAAAGTTAACGTCAAATATTTAGAAATGGAGGGAATATTAATTAATTGATCACTGCAATCCATTGATCATAATATGAATTTCAGCAACATCTTCTTTTTCTTCAGTCTGCGAAAAACTAACCGACTGAATCTTACCTTCTCTGAATTCTGAAACATGAACGGATCCGAATTTGCAGATATTTCGCTGTGCTCAATCTCTTCATAAGAAGAAATGTGGACCGAATGGCTCAAAGCTTCAATTCCATTGTTCAACACAATGCCCCTGCGTTGTGCCAACTACATGAACAGCTCTGGGTTCTTCCCCATCCAGCAAGCAGCATCAGATACTGTCACTGAGGGTGTTCTTCCACTCCATCTTGCAGTTGAGCATGCCTGTATGCATAAGTACATGTTGAGGATAGTTTAGCTGATGACCACAAGAATCTAGAGCATGACTAAGGTGTGCTATATCAACAAGCTCATCCATCTTCTGTGCCTCCTTGAGATGGTTTGTTGCCTGAAATATGACCCTACATTTTCATCAGTTATTGTTATACTTTGGTCAGCACATGACACAATAGTAATGAAGTTTATTCTGTTTTATTATGCCTCAAACCGGTTCTGGAACAAATATTAATTGTTTGCTGAGTGTTCACTTGTGAGATATATATAGTTTTCCTTAGCTCTGCATTTGTGAAAATCTCATTCGGTTGAAACATGTGTCTTGAGGGAAAAAAAAAGGGGAAAACCTTTTAGATGACCAAAAAAAAAAAAAACTATGAATGTACAGAAAAGTTGCTTTTGTTTCTTCAGTTTTATTTGGATCATGGTTTGATGGGATTCAGAGACCAAATGCAACCATTATAAGTTATAACACTGAAAGATCTTGTGGTGGTGGTTTCTGCAGAAGCTCTTCCTGGACACCATTAGGCTACTTGCAAAGTACACAGAGAAGATTATCTGCAGCAACGCTAGGATGCTTCACCTAGTGCATACTGATGTGATGGTGTCCTCTGATTATCTGTACAAATTTGAAACAAATTTTCAGCAATTTAGTTGTAATTAGGTTTTGATATTCATCACACAACCGGCCTGCAACACAATCTCTCAAGCATATGGAGGAAACATCACATATATTTCTTTTCACAAGCAATACAAATATTGTTCCATGCAGGAATTTGGCTTGCAACATAGTCCGTTCTATCTGTAGAAGAGTATGAGAAGGAATTCGGTTCTGTAACACAATTGTTCTATCTGTAGCAAAGTAAGTATATGAGCATTCTGCTAGTTTAAGAAAACATCACTCATAAAGAAGCAAACGTTGATTATATAAATAAATGTAAGTCTGACAAAAAAAATTGAGGACAATGATGACAGGTTGGAACAAGTTACATACTGTTGGTTTTTTTTTTTATCAAAGCTGATAGTATCCTTGGATAAACTAAACATCATCCGACTGTTACCAAAGATGCAAATTAAGAAGGACAACAATTGATCGACTGACTTGTGGAGGGACATAAATATTGAAACCAAGTGGCTGATAAATAAGATTACAATCTAAAACCATATCAAAGTCAGCCATACATACAAAGAGTAAATTAACCAACTACACTTACTAACAATAAATAGTAGCGGTAGTAATAAGCTTCTCAGCATCAGCTAGCAGTGAGGCTTTGACAATATCATCAATCTTTGATCCCGTTCTTGAAGCCGACGTTGAATACAAGGTACTCTTCAAGAGTGCAGGGGCGTGCAAAGGGCACAATCCTTCCTAGGTTGACATAACTCCGTGTCACATCGAATGTTTGGACTGGTCCCTGACGATGGGTATCAACCGGGGCCTAGGACGAATGCTTAGCTTCAATACATTGACATACCTGAGTTCTTGGCCGTCGCCATGGCTGATGACCCGCTGGTTGCTTGGGAAGGTCGACCAAGCTTTGTCGTCGTCGAGGAGCTTCCAATGGCGGTCGCCGGGCTTGGCGTACGCGATGTTTAACCGCATGTCTCTCAGGAAAATAGCGACGGTCGGTGGGGAGGTCTCGTCGGAGATGCCGGCATAGACGATCAGCGTCCACGGGATCTCGGCATCGCCACGGTACTTAGGGATATTCGTCTTATTTAAAAAATATAGAATTATTATTTATTTTGTTTGTGACTTACTTTATTATTAAAAATACTTTAAATATAGCTAATCTTTTTTATATTTATACTAATTTTTTAAATAAGACGAATGATCAAATGTTACCAGAAAAAAAGTGAAAGCAACAACTAAATTAGGAGGACAGACTCACCATTGGTGGAGATCGCATCTGCGCTTCTTCAACCATCTCGAGCGATCTTCATCATCTGCAAGGAGGCTGCTACGGGTTTGCTTCATCATATCGCTTTCTTCAGATCTTCTTCTCAAGAAGAATCGGTGCAGTGGCGGCGGTGTTGACAATGAAGTATAGATATAGACAGCAGGATATATGGAAAGAGTGTGGCCTTCAAGGTAGAAGAGGGCCTCCTCGATCGGTTTGGGCTGGAGAGGCTTGCTGGGCTGAGTTCATGGGCTGGCAAGTGTGGGATGATGGGCCGTGAAGTGAGTTGGGTTGGGTTTGAGAGGAGAGAGAAAGAGGGCCCAGAATGATTAGTGTTTTCTTTTCAGTTTTCTATAATTTTGTTCTTTATTATGGGTAAATGGAATTGGAAAGTTAGATTGGTTTATATTCACAAAATTTGAGTAATTCAAAGGAGATATTTCCTTTGGAGAATTTTAGTCACCTTTGTGACTTTAGTAGTTGATGAAACAAAACATTGGAGGAAAGGAACAATGTGAGAATGTTTTTTGCAAAATGTTTTATGCCACAAATTTTATTTTGTTCCCACATTTATTTATCCATGAAGGATGATTTTCCCTACCTTTTTAATAGTTTCTAGGTGTTGTTTGTTAGTTCTCGATTTCACTAAGTTCACTTACTTTGGGTAAAGAGATTTTGTAGCAACAACAAGGTGTTGTTTGAATTTTTTTTAGAATTATCTTGAGAAAGCAAAAGGGTTCGATATGAAGAATTATCTTGAGGCGCAGCGGACCGTGTTACCGGTGACGCATGCTAATTGCTAAGCACAGCAGTGGCAGCTGTTCGGGATGGTGGCGTAAGCAAGGCTACCGAGGACGGTGGCTCAATTCCATGATAAAATGGGGTCTAGGGTCTACCCTCCATTCTGACGAAGATATGCCCATTGGTGTACCTATATTTTATATACGGGTGGTCCAACTTATATATTTTTAAATTCTATAAATATAACAAGGTTAAAAGTATAAATTGATAAACGTGCATCATAATGTATTAATAGTGGAGTTATTTTTCTTTTTTTCAAAACATTTTATATATGTATATATGCATTGGGCTAGATTTTTTTTTCTCGGGACCACCGGGACAATCTTGGATCCGCTATAAGATGGCCTGCAGATAAATGGGAAAGTTCACCGGTGTACTGAAACCGATTTGATTTAGATTGTTCGTGGGCATGAAAGAAGCTATTTGGAATGGTTCAAACAAAAAAAAATGACAAAGTTACTCTGTTCAAAGTGAAAAGATTGATTTGAGGACCATTTCAAGTGAAACTTTGGAGATAAAAAGTATTGCAAACTGCAATTTACTTTTTTGTTTTTTCTTTACCAATTTCAAACTCTAGTGTGCTCTATTTGTTGATAGAGTCTGTACTTGGAGAGAATATAAATAAAAGGACTAAAAACATTAATAACAACTCCCGAATCCGGAACTATGGATGGTCAAATGGGCCGCCCGACACGGCACGGCCCAGGCCCGGCAGTGCCTGGGCCGAGGTTAGTCGAGCCAGCATGGCCCGACCTACACGTCGAGCCGTGCCAGCCCACAGGCTGCACACATGGCCCAGGCACAGCCCAATTTGACTCGGGCCATGCCAGGCTGGCCCGAAGGCACGACAGCCCATCGTGCTTCTCCACTGAATAAGTCTAATTTTCATCCCTCAACTCTGTGGGCTGTCCATATGGTTGGAAAATAAGTCTATTTTGGGCCTGTTCGGCTGCCTGTGCTGCGGCTGCGGCGCAGTCGGCACCAACAGTGCCGCACACACATGGCACAGCCGCAGCTGCAGCCACCGCAGACAAACAGCCGAACAGGCCCTTTGTATTCCTCTTCTCTTTGGGCCTTGCATTATATGGTTATTTAAGTCTATTTTGCATCCCTATATTATTTTCCTTCGATCATGGCGGGACGGGCCGGCCCACCGTGCCGAGGGTACAGCCTAGGCACAGCCCGGATGTTGGGCTGGGCCGGCACGGGCACAACCCCAGTCGGGCCGGGCCGTGCTTGGGCCGGGCCACGGGCCTCGGGCCGTATGGCCATCTATATTCGGAACCCATGAAAGGCGAACTCCCCTAGGGAAAAGGGAAAAAAGAAAAAAAAACTATCTTTCCTTGAAATCCGAAACTTGCTTCCTCCCCATTCGGACGGAGTCGGCTAGGTTTCCATCGGCGATCACGCTCGCCGCAGGTAAGCCGGCGGCGACCCCTCTCCCCCTCTTTCGGCTAGCAAATTATGTCTACCGTGTGTTGCCGGCAAACCAATCCTCCACCCTCGCCAACAAACCCCCGCCGCCTCCACCATCTCCTTCTCTCTGAAAACCGAGCAAACCAATCCTCCGGCCGAAATCATATTTGATCTTTGTGTCATCGTCTCGTCTCGTTTTTCCCCTTTTGCTCTATGTTGTGTTGCGTAATTCAATGTGTGTTGTTGTTTGTTTCAGCTAGAAGAGATGGAGACAGTCGATTCATCTGTGACTACAGACAAAGATGAATCTACTACTACTACTGTTGCTGCTGTTAAGTTTGACCCATGGAACCCTCCACTTCCGCCGCCTCCTGACAACCCTGATTCAGCAATGTGCTATACTCCATCAGTTCTCCTAGAGTCCTTATTTTTGTACTGGGTTTCCAACATGCATGCATTTCGTTTTTCAGTATGCAGATGTAACAGAGGACATACTTACAGAGTCTAGGCTTACAAACATAAGCACCCCAGAGCGCACTCCTAAGGTTCTTGGCTCACTTCATCTCTCTCATCATTTTCATTTAGTAGGAGGATTGGGCCTCCTTTTGGTTATCCTGCAATGTCATGGTTGACGCGTAGACACAAGACTTTTATGACATTCGTACAAAGTTAATCAAGATCCATTTGTTGCTATAAAACTTTGAAGGCTAATGTTGTAAAAACTAAAGCATAAGTAGTTTGACATGTGCCTCCTACTGGTTTTTTTGCGCAAATATCTTGGGTATGCATCCGTATAACCATGTCCATGCTAGCTCTGCCCCTGATTTTTTTTAGTTATATTGCAACATTGCAAGTTCATAATCCTAATGTGTATTTCAGCGAGATATTATTTCTTCTTGCCTCTCATTTGGTTGATTGACTGTGTTACCCTTTTTTGTAACATGAATGGGTCAATCTAGTTGGTGATTTTTTACTTCTGCGATATACAAGGTCACTTTTCAACCATCCTGAAAGATGATTGTGTCCAAAGCTTCGTCGATCTATTCGAGGATAATGTGCACCGCATGACATGGGGCTTGATCTTCACCGCGCACACCATCAACTTCATTATTGCAAACAATGCCATGCACTGTGCCAAGGTTGCCCTGGAGGGCACGGCACCGGACCTTTATCGGAACCGATTAGCTTTGGGTTCTTCGGTTCTTCCCCATTCACCAAGCAGCTTCAATGTTTTCTATCGACATGATCAACTTGCTTCTAGACTATGGTGCATCAGCCAATGTATGCACCGTAGGCAAAAAGGTCATCGAAGGTCTTCTTCCACTTCATGTTGCGATTGATGATACTTGCACGCATAAGTATCTTGAGGATAATTTGTTAACTTATCAGAAGGATCTGGATTACAAGAAGTTGCATGTTGAGTATATCTACAAGATCATCCATTTGTTGTGCCTCCCTGAGATGATTTGTCTAAAATCTTCCTCTTCACTAATTACTCCTTTTACAGCATAACACGAATAATTAAGTTGATGTTAATCTCATTTTCTGTCCCGAACAAGTGTTGTAACATTATTTGCAGATTGAACATGTGTTTATCTCCACTTGTGAATTTCCAAATGTTCCATCTTTGGTATTTCTGTTCATGTGTCAAGAGGCATGTAAAGGTTAGCTTTGATAGTATTCCCTCTGTCCAAAATGCGAGATATTTTTAACTTTTCACTATCTCAGACACAATACATTAGATATAGCTGTCTTATCATGTACTAGCAAAATGCAAAACAATAAAAGCAAAATATTATGTCAGCACTTTTCCCGGTGAATCCAATAACATAATTCCATGTTAATATTTGAAACACAACATATTTAAGGTAGATTGAAAACCCTAGTAGCATGAATCTGACGATGACCAACATTTTTGGACAGAGGGAGTAGACTGTTAATATTTTATCATTTTTTTATCAACACAAGTATTGACTAGTATTGGTGGGATTGTTTGTAAACAGATTTATTCTGTTGGTTGTATTGTTCTGCATTTCTGAATATCTCGTTTTGGAAAACTAAGATTTGGATCCGCCTTATGTGTTTTGAGAAAAAAAAACTTTACTAAGTTCTAAACAGATTCTGACAAATCCATGTTGATGTTGTTTGCAGAAGATGTGCTTGGACACAATTAGTGTCATGGGCATTGGGCCGGAAGGCAGAGGCCATAGGCAGCCCATATCAATTAAGTTAGAGATAAGATTATTAGTTAAGTTAGAGATAAGATTAGATTGAATCCTTATTTAGGGATCAAGCTATACCATCTATATAAGGATGGGATCGTATCTATTATCATTAAGCAACGGATATCAATTAGTCTAATCTCTCCCTCCTAATAATGTTCTTCTCCCTAGTCTAAATCTACATCCCTTCACCAAGAGCCAACGTCGCCCGGCTATCTTCCCGGTGGTGTTTATCCTATTTTACCAGTTGAAAGCAAACTTGAGCTGAGGCTTTAGTGTCTATCAAGTCTGCTTTCAATTGGCACCACCAGTTTTTGCAGCTATTAGTACAGTACCAGAGCCTCATGCAGCTCAAGAGTTTACATCCACAAAAAGGCTACCAGGCATGACACATGCAAGCATGTCATTCAACAAGAAGTAAAGATGAACAACTTTTAACTAGCAGTTTTGTAGTTCAGCCAAACATCGAGAGCAGCTATCCTATCACTAGAGATTAATTCGGACAGTGCCTCATCTCAAGAGCTTGCACATCTCCCAACAAAAATGGTGCTATCAAGCACAACAAATTGCCATTCAGCCATCTCCGTATAGCAAAACAGTACTGAAAGGCAGTTTTTTCATACCTCCATCATATCTCTGCATCATACCTTGCAAATTAAACACACTCAAGAGTCAAGATTGGAGAATAGCGCATGCAGTATGTATAACGCAACTTGAAATTAGGAGTCGATCGACAAACAACATACACTCAGTGAACCGGTGGTCATCATGGAAAAACAAGAGGCAAGCTGGGTTCACTTCTTGCAAGCTGTTGATGTAAGAAGCTTCTTGTCGATCCTCACTTCGTACGGAAGCCACACCTAGTGTTGATTCTATGGGTGTGCGGTCGCTTATCACCGCACTATCATAGGACACTCTCAGGTATCCCAGCGGCTTCTTTGTCTTGTCCCATGGTGACAATCTAATAATAAAACCTAACTCCATCTTATGAATAGAAGTAGCTCTGCAGCCCTCGATTGATTGCAGCACATCCTCTTTGATCTTCTTTGCAGTCTGCTCATCCTTCACGTAGACTACAATCGTTGGAGGCTTCAATACCTTCACTAGATTAAACAAACTTCCAAATTTATACTTTTCAGCCTTGACCGTGAGCTTCCAATCACGGCAGTAGCGCCGCACGCCCTTCTTCCATGCATTCTCTGCAAAATTCAGAGTAGAAGTTAGTTTAACATAGACTTGGTGCGCAATCATGCAAGAAGTAACTAGTACTCCATATAGAGTATATATGTTAGAAACACTACAAACCTGTCATATTTTTGCTCTTCTCCGTGTCTTGATGGACAGTAAACAGTGGCAAGCTAGCAGGCAAGATGGTGTGCCCATCTCTCAAATAGGGCATTCATTGACATGAGCTCGGCCCCTTTCTCTGTCATATTATCTGCAAAGAAGTTCTGCACGCGTGGCACCTAACAGCAGCTGAAATGCTGATAATACTTCTTCATGCCTCTCATTGTCTGGCACAATTCCTTTTCTGGACCTTCACTTATCTGGCAAACCTTCCTTTTTTAGACCTTCACTTATCTGGCAAATCTCACTTATGATTCGGTCTGTAGCTTGGTCATCTGTTATAACTGAGAGCTTCTTTATCTTCATATCAACTCCATTCCTAACCAAACAATACATTCCTACGTGCCCAGCTACTTGTTGATATTTCTTAGCGACACTACTAGAAATATAATTCCCAGCAATAGCACTAGGAATAATCCAGATATATTTTGGTTACAGATGTGATCCGCAAGCGCACGAATATACCATTGTAGCATTCCACCCAAGAGTATTCCAAGGTATCGTATTTATTTTATTCTAAGGGAAGATATGATAATAGAGTACTATGCTAATAGTTTATATATTACTTGTATATATCAAGGTCTAAGCAGGGGTAAGTTAAGCTTAAGAGTAGAGTGACATACAGCTAAGGATTTAGCTAACTCCTACATCTCCTAATTATGGCTAAGTGGTAGTAGTTTAGATATATTCTATTCCTATACTTCTAGTATACAACATCTTAATATATTCTAACTAGTATACACTATGAGTATAATCCCTTTAACAATGCAGTATAGCTAAGCCTCCCGATGCATTGCAAGACTACCCCGGGTTGCCGAGTTCTTTACGACAATCTGTCATAGCCATTCAACCAAAGCGGGATACAGAGGAGTATCCAACCCCAGAAAATTCTATGTAGGGATATAAACTGTGGGGGAGACGCCCGTACTGAGCTGTCACCATCAGCGCCCCACAAATCACCCGGAGAATATACCCCAAATAATGATAAGTGGTAACCTAAGCTCCATGCTTAAATTACTACTTACTACTCTACAGCCTTGCAATCGGTGTAGAGCAACTAAGTCTGAAGCCATAACTCTTGCTTAGCCTAAACAGACTAATGACCCAGTAGTTAGACATTATACCAGCATCAATGCAAATCCCAAAAGGTTTAACCACACAGATTATACTACTCATGAATAAACTAAGACTGGTACTCATATTCTATGATTAGAACAAAGCACCGAACTTGTATAAACAAGAATATTATATTGATAAATGGAAGTCTTACAAAGAAGAAAGGAAAAACTAATTCAGAACTTTTACCGAACTCCCCTATGCCTCCGCGGACTTAGAAACTATTCTAACTCTACTCCACTAGCACTAAAACTAACTTTGTGGAGAGCTTTGATCCTTTCTTGTGTGTGTGGAGAATGGAATGAGAGGAGGGGTATTTATAGCCCATGAGGTGCCTTGGGAGTGTGGAGATGCTCAAGGTATCCAATGAGCATCTTTGCTCTCCTCATGACAAGTGGCATGATGAAGCATCCAAAGAGCATCTTTCACCCTCCTTGTGCCATGTGTTCATGCTTATGACGATTTCCACCGGTAGAAACAGCCACAACCGTCATCAGGAAGCAGGTACTACCGACCTCGGCTTGGGCCTAGGCTGATTGGGCTTGGCCATGGTTCGGCCGAACCCTGGTCAGCTCCCCTGGCGCTCATTCTTCTCTGGTAGGCTGACAGGTGGGTCCCTATGACAGTGACATCCATTTTGGGCCAAATTCAGATATATAAATTGGACCTTTGGGCCTTCTAATGGATTTGCAGGTCACTGATAGACTTTCAACTGATTGATCGATATGTTTCCACCATCTTTCACTTCACTTTGGTAGGTTCTCCTGCATTGGTTAGTTTGCCAAGCACATATTGGAATAGAATATTTTATTTGCAAAATAATGCATTGCAAGCATACTTAGTCTTCATATATCGGGTGATATTGACGGTCGAAACTGGTTGACAACGACGGTCAACACTACTGTAGACGACCTGCAACGAACACCATGATACAGAATACATCGGATCACCCGACGACACTCCCAGCCCCAATACAAAGAACAAAGATTTACGACACACATCTCACCATTGACTCTGGCTTTACTGTTAGAGGCATCAGATTGGGGCCAAACATATCCAGGAGGCAAAATATGATCAAACACCATATCCTCTATGGATCCCAAGGACGCGTTCCAACACTCTACGACCATGATACGATTATCTCGGATGAATCGGAGGAGATATTTCCATTTGTCATGGTGTAAATTGGACAACTTCTTCATCAGGTCAAGAGAATTAAGGAAATTGGGGTACTTGGACAAGAATTTCGAATTTGCACTCCAGTAAAGCCTAGAATCAGGGTGATTAAGGCCATGGGGCATTACAAGACCGCATGATACTAGATATGGTCTAATCTTTTCGTAGTATTCAGCTTTGAGAGTGCCCAAATCCAAATCTTGTCTCACCAGCCGATCAATATCTCTTATCAAATCATTTTCCAATTCAGAAATCACACCAAGCTGACTTTGGAATCCTTCTAAATTAGCGCCAACCACATTTGGATTTTCAAAATCAAACACTTGGTGAAGGTGGGAGTTTAGGAAGTGTTGAGAAGAGCCTTGAGTTACCCACAAGCAAGCTGGCCGACCGCGGCAGATGATTGAGTGAGCTGGCTGATGGCGAGGGCACCCTCGTCGGCGGTGGGAGGTGGCCGGCAGTTACCGGCAACGAGGGCCGCATCCTCTCCCTCTGCAGCTGTCCGGCGCCTGGCGGCTACCAGGATAGGACGAGGACTTCATTTGCGCCGGCTGCTGCAGCTGCAGGTGGGTGGCGCCTGGCGAGAGCTAGCCAAAGGTGGTGGTAGGGGTCAGCCGCCGTGGCAGGAAGCTGCCGGCGGCACGGACACCATCCTCGTGGCCTGCCCTTGGCTAGCGCCCGCCATTGCCGATCGTAGATGGTGGCCGACCACCACGATAGCAGGTCACCCTTGGAAGCATCGATAAGAGCCGGCGATTTGGTAGAGAAGTCAACCCTACCTAGTTAGGGTTTCATTTCAACTGGCACCACCAGTTTTGTAGCTATTAGTATAGTACAAGAGCCTCATGCAGCTCCTTTACCAAATTGACTCCTTTTCTTTCTTCTTTAATTTGTTTATAATATCTCTCTTGTAAATAACCAAATATTATCTAGTATGTATATTAAAAGCTCGCATCGATCTCGATATATAGGGCAAGGGCCACCTTTGTTTGAGCATAAGCTTAATTTATTGATTAGCTTAGGCTTTGAAGATATTTTGGGCTTTTACGATTTATAAGCCGATGGCTTTTAAGCTTTAAATTTAAATTTAGTAGGGTAGAGTCCTAACACTAAGTGAAAATAAAATATTTAAACTTAGCTTCTTCATTATATTAGTGTAGTCCCTCCGTCCAAAAGGCTAGCTAGGCGACGTTATTTCTTTTCTCATCCAAGACAAAAGAAAAATCAACTCATTCTACATGTAACAAAGACCAAGAAATATACATATGTATGCGACCAATGAGTATTAATACATAGAGATAATTCAAGAAATACCATTGACAAGCGTCCAAGTCCTAGAAATGCCATCGAAAATTGTGAGTTCCAAGAAATGCTATCATACAAACGATTTTGTCCCAAAAATGCCATCGCCGTTAAGGTTCCGGCCATTTTGCGCTGTTAAATACACTGTTCATCATATACAACTTAACGGCGTGGAATGGACGGAACCCTAATGGTGATGGTATTTTTGGGACAAAGTCGTTTGTACGATAGAATTTCTTAGAACTCACATTTGTCGATGGCATTTTTGAGATTTAAATGCTTGTCAATAGCATTTCTTGGATTATCTCTAATATATATGGTTGCTTGGTTAATTTTCGATCAACGATTTAATATAACATTGCAAAACAAAAAAAACAACTTCCTCACATCATTGAAATAGAGGATTAGCAAAGGAGTTTTGGAGGATTCATTGTCCTAAGGATTTTTTTTTCCTATAGAGCCCTTTGATTCATAGGAAGAGGATAAGAAAATTTCCATAGGATTGCATTCCTATGGTTAATTTCATAGGAAAATAAGCCAGAGGTTAGACCTCTTGTGAAACTTTTCATTATTGAGTGTTTTCTGTGGTGTAATCAAAGGGCTCTTCTCTTCGTTTTTTGTGTTCTCAATTCCTCTATGATTGGAAAAACATATAATACTTCAATTCCTACGTTTTTTCCGTTCCTCTGTTTTCTTTATCCTATGTTTTAAAGATGACCTAAATGTTGAATGCATATAGAGTCTACACAAATATACGCATCCCATTTGGGTAAAAATGGAAAGTGAAACATGCTTTAAGCTTTTAGGTCAAAGGAAAAGCTTTTGAACAAAGAGATGCAAGCTAGTAGCAGGTACTTATTGCGGTTGCATGCATGGTTACCCAACTTACGTTGATGCATATGCATGGCCACCTAGCAGCACGTACTCCAACTACGTACTACTCATCAAATAGACGATAGTCCGTCTACGTGCATGCATGCATGCATGCATGCCTGTAGTATAATAATCCAAATTACTCCCGTGATTAGGGAGAGAAGGGCACAAATCCCACAGTTAATCATGCATTTGCATGGGACCGAATACACCACGGACCACCGGCCGGCCGGGGCAGGCCAGCCTTCGATTCTTTCGTCTGGTCCGTGTCCGAGAAAAGTTGATGATTACACTCCTCCTTGCTAAACACAATCAGATCACATATACGAGTATATGCTTGGGCACACCAAGCCGTTTTTTTTTGTTCTTTTGCTGTTAAAAGTTTTTTTTTAGAATTACACGGTACAACGTAGACAGTACTCACAACGCACGCACACTCATCTCTATGAACGCACGCACACAAACCTTACTCCTATGAGCATCTTCGAAGACTGAGCCGGCAAATCCTGGAGATTGACAAAATCAGCACAGGCGCCTCGCTATTAGCATCACTGCTAATCATGGATTAATTAATTAGGCTTAATAGATTCGTCTCGCGAATTAGTCTAGGGTTATGGAATGGGTTTTATCATTAGTCTAATTTTAATACTTCTAATTAGTGTTCAAACATCTATGGCCTTGTTTGGATCCTCCGGGCTATTAAATAGCCCTCCAGAATCTTGCTATTTAGAATTATTAAACGTATATTACCGACAAAACCGATTCCATAACCCCTAGACTATTTTGCGAGACGAATCTAATGATGTATATTAATCCATAATTAGCGGCTGATTACTGTAACATCACGGTAGCAAATCATGGATTAATATGCCTCGTTAGATTCGTCTCGCAAAATAGCCTAGGGGTTATGGAATGGGTTTTGTCAGTAATCTACGTTTATACTCTTAAATAGCAAGATTATGGAGGGCTCCAAACAAGGCCTATGTGATAGGGACCTGTTCCAAACAGCCCCATAATATATAAGGCCCCATCGGTTGGCTTTTTTTCTAATAAGCCAAAACGGCTTATTAGGGAATAAAAATAAATTTATAGGTAAAACTTTTATATATATGTTTTTTTTACCTTAAAAGCCAATGCTGAAAAAAAACTACGTTGAAAATATCTCAAAATCAATTTTAAAATTAAGTTTGAAAATTCAAAATTTGGCTTATTCTTTGGCTGATTTGGCCATCCGATGGGAGCGATAGCCTCTTTCCTTTGATTTCCTGTGCCAAAAACATATACTACATGCAAGATGCATATATGGGTGATCGGATTGTTTTTGGTGGTCACATTGCATGGTGCCCTTAGCAATTTGTTTTCGAACACTGTTTGACTAACAGATGAGACAACGCCTTCAAAGAATGCCCACTTGGATATATATCAATATATGCATGCATGAACGTACGACGATCTCTTTCCTAACTACGTGCCAGCATGCAATGCATGCATGCCGTTAATTTAGCTGTGTCCCTAGCTAGGATCGTATTACATGCAAATTAACCATCCTATATAATAGGAGTATAATTAACACGAGTTCAGCTGCATGAGCTATTTGTCCATTAATTTATTTTATGCTATATTTTAAATAATGAAAAAAAAATTAAAATCATATGAAAATAGTTTTAAATATGAATCTAATAATATCAATTAGAGTAAATTGCACTTTGCAGCAACTTGAAAAATATACTTTTACTTTACACTGGGATATATAAAAAATAAGTTTCACTTTGCACTAGCTAGGTTGCATATAATTGAAGGAAAATCCTGTAAATTATGAGTAAAACATATGAAACTTCTTGAATTTAGACCATATTTCACAACATTTCTTTCATAGTTCATATTATATATGAAATTTCACTATTTTTTAATAGATTTGAGAGTAAATTTCATTTTGGGTCCCCTTTTATTATCGGTATTTCACTTTGGGTCACCCTTCAACTAATATTTTCACATTGGACCAGGTAATCTTACCTTTGTTTCACTTTGGACCACCCTGACTCTCTTCTCAAGCATATGAACGACCTCGAGTAAGCCAGCTCATATTCGTCAATAAACCTCCTTAGCTGTATTTAGATCGTTTCTTTAACATATGACAAATTGAATATAGATGAATAAGAGAGTTGAGGGTAGTCCAAAGTAACACAATTGTAAATTTACCCGGTCCAAATTAAAAACATTGGTTGAAAAGTGGTCCAAAACGAAATACCGGTAATAAAAGGTGGCCCAGAGTAAAATTTACTCAAAAATATACATACAACTATTTAGATTATACAACAATGAAGGAATGTTTTCTTCTCGAACACACCGGTACCAGGACGAAAGAAGGCTGGCTGGCTGGCCACGTGGCTGAAATATATATCTACATGCATATTGTGGCCTGGCCTGGCCCGGTGGTCCGTGCATGGTGTACTCGGGCGATCCCATGCATGATTAACCGTGGAATTTGTGCCCCTCTCCCCCTAATCACGTACTCCCTCCGTTTCAAAATGTTTGACACCGTTGACTTTTTAGCACATGTTTGACCGTTCGTCTTATTTAAAAACTTTTGTAAAATATGTAAAATTATATGCCTACATAAAAATATATTTAAGAATGAATCAAATGATAGGAAAAAAATTAATAACTATTTAAATTTTTTAAATAAGACGAACGGTTAAATATGTGCTAAAAAGTCAACGGCCTCAAATATTTTGAAACGGAGCTAGTACTCCATATATATTTGGACTAGTACGTAGTTGGAGTACGTAACAGCTGCATGCATGCATGCATGACCGACCTAAATTAAATGCAAGTCTTTAATTATGTCGCTACACGTGCTTAGCTGGCCATGCAGCAACTTAAGGCTTACTAGTACTCCCTCCATCTATTTTCTATTTTTGATAGTCATATTTTCAAATCTGAAAAATCTATTTTTGATAGGCATATTTCAATCCAACAACCTATCATCTTAATGTATTTCTCGAATTTAATACGTGATTCTCTATTCCTCCACAAGATTGACTACATGGGCATCGAGAAATGTAAATATTAATGAATCGCTTGTTCACGAGGATGACTAGTAGCATATTTAAATGGATGATAAGTAGAATCACTTATCGTTGGTCTGTGTGCCAAGATGAAATATGACTATCAAAAGTAAATGGAGGGAATAGTATTAACCATCCATGCATGCAAATTAAGCCACAATAAGCTTGCTACTCCCTTTTGTTTCATATCATAAGGCGCCTGATTTTTTTCCCTAAATTATCAAATCAGTTCCAATAAATCTAGCATTGAATATATTTTGATTTATGTTTATTTTGTGTTAAAAATACTACTATATTTTCTATAAATTTGATCAAACTTAAAAAAATTGACTAGTAAAATTCGTTTGACAATAATATATATCCCGTGTTAACATAGCTCTACCCGCACAAAAAGTAATGTTAATACATGGTGCTTTCCCTTAAAATTAGCTAATGCTCCCTCCATCCGAGTTTGATAATCACCTAAACAAAGAACACATGAGGTCAAGGATAAATAAAACATTCATTATTCTGAAATTAATCCTCATCGGTCAATGTGATCTATTGCTTCATGTCCTGTTAATTGCGTCACATATAGCGTTACATCAATAGAAATTAATCTCGATTAATTGCATGATATTTATTTACTCTTTGCATGAACAAATGAAAAGATACTTGTTACGTAGTAGATGATCATTTTAGGAAGACCTTTGAAATTAGGTGATATCAAATTAGGATAAAGGAGCCGAGGTAATAATAAGCATAGTAATATGTACTGTGTGCCACTAACTAGCAACAATGATAAACTGTAGTAGCAAACATTAAAGGAATGAATATTTGGAATTGAAAGTGGTGTAGCGCGAATCATGTAGCAATTAATTAATTCGTGTAATGTAAATACATGCATACAGCATACATCGACTAGCCCTCCCTATTTCAAAATATAATACTTATGATATTTTATTAGGATAAACTTTTAACCAATAATTACCAAACAAATATACATGGGAAATTACTTTTGAATACAAATCTAATAATATCGATTTTGCATTAAAAAATAGTATGCGTGCCTTGTAACACTAATAAAAAAAATCTTTCCATACGGTAAAAAGTGGTTTTCGCATCTGGCCAGGCCAACTGCCTCCCACGAGGTGTCTGGGAAGATCTTGATTTTTCACATATGGATGTCCTGACCGCACACAGAAATCGGTTTTTTCAGTTGGGCCTCATAAGGAGACCGCTTGCGAAAACATGATTTTCACAAGCAGTCAAGTTACACTCCTGATTTCTATGACTTTTACAAAATATAAAAATGCAGAAACCCTAACTTGATCCTCGCCGCTGGATCCACGCTTGGCAAGCTCCCAACATCGGATCCCTCTCTGACGAAGCTCGACGCCACCGCTCATCCGTGTCGTGGTTGTCGATCCGCTGCCTCGCCCACTACCACATCTGCACCTCTTGAGGCCCATCGTTGTTGTTGTTGTAGGGATAGGGGTGGAGAGGCGGCGAGATCCGCACAAGAGGGGGAGAGGCTGTCGGATCCACCCCTCCCGTCGCCGCCACCGCCAAATCCGCGCGCATGAGGGGAAGAGACCGTTGGATCCGCCCCTCCCATCATTGCCACCGACAGATCCGCACGTGTAAGGGGTGAAGAGGCGATGGGATTCGCGTGGGAGGGGGAGAGGCTGATGGATTCGCCCCTCCCGTCGCTGCCACCGGTGGATCCGCGCAGTCCGAGGATGCCCCCACCGCCGATCAAAAGTCACCGCCACTCCCACCGTCGTCGTTGCCAGCTCGAGCCCGAGAAGGCCGGGCGAGAGTGGGAGGGTGGAGGAAAATGAGTGGAGAAAAATGACAACAGAGAGAGGGGAAGCGAAGGAAAAGGAGGAGTGGAGAGAGAGGAGAGAAAAAGGGCAAAGCACGTGCCTCAGCATGTACCGCAAGCGGAGAAGAGAAACCCCAGCTTGCAAAAATCCATTTTTTCAACCGGACATCTTATAATGTATGTTTGCGAAAGTGGGATTTTACAAGCAAATCTTAACCGAAATTCATCAAAATATGTTTTTATACGAGCATTAATTTAGCCAGACCGTCTATGGTTAAATAAGGGATGCGTAAAAATCATTTTTTACGGTGTGAAAGCTGAAGGAACTAGCATAGCTATAGCCTCGCCCGCTAGGTCTATAGTTCTATACTTAAGGGCCTGTTTGGTACAGTTCCAGCTCCAACTCCACCCCTTCTGGAGCTGGAGCTTAGCCAAACAGTTTCAGCTCCACTAAAACTGGGAGTGGAGTTGGGTGGAGCTCTCTCACAAAATGTACTAGAGCTGTGGAGCTGGGTTTAGGTAGCTCCGCAACTCCACTCCAGACTCAACTCCTGGAGTTATATTTAGAAGTTGGAGCTGTACCAAACAGGCCTTACTTGCGTGTTTACGTATCAATGTACTTGCACACCGGGGTCTATAATTTTATATACTCTTTTCGTCTAAAAAAACTTAATATAAGAGGAAACATGATCACTTAATATAAGTACATATGATTATACAGATTATTATAATGAGATAAATCATATTATTTTTTAGATTAAGTTTTTTTAAATAGATAGAGTAGTTTCTACTTGTGTCCACGTCAATAGTTCTATGTACTGCGCGCTTACTTGTATGCCTTGGTTTGTGCCCTACTCCTACTCCGGAATATCATCTTAATAGTTTCTCGAGACTTGTAGAGGAGTATTCACATACTACTAGGCTTTTCAGTAGAGGAATAATAACACCTCCTCTCTGTGGCCGGGGTCACTGTTGCGGAGTATAGTCGATCGCATCACTGCACGTTGTTCGACGTCATGTGCAGCTAGCGTGGATGTCCTTCATAATTTTGCGATACACGGTACAGTACAAAGTAGGAGTACTAGCGTTGAGCTTCGCGTGTAGAGTATGGATTAATTTTGAGATTATGGCCCGGTTTAGATCTCACCCTAAAAGTTTTCATTATGTCGAACATTTGAACATCTGCATGAAGTATTAAATATAGACTAAAAAATAAGATTGCGACTAATTTGCAAGATAAATCTTTTAAGCCCAATTACTTCATGATTTGATAATACGGTGCTACAGTAAATATTTGCTAATAACATATTAATTAGGCTTAATAAATTCGTCTCGCTGTTTACTGACGGATTTTGTAATTAGTTTTTTTATTAGTGCCCGAACACCCTATACGACACCCTATATAATACCTGATGTAACACGCTAAAACTTTACACCCGTGCATTTAAACACCCCCATAGTCATCATGATCATGATTAAGATGGGCTATATACCCATTTAAACGGACACGTGATTTTTTTTTTTTTGAGGGAACCTTATTTAAGAACTAGTAGTAGTATAGTTCACGGAGGTTCGAACTGAATTCGAAACTACAGATAGCTCTCTGATTCATTTATTCGAAACTATAGGTACGTTTTCCCTCCATTGTAAAATACTTCCTCTGTCCATAAAATAGCAATTCCTAGAAGCCTAGGCTAAACTAATACATGCATCCAAAGACCAAAACTCCCTCACAAAGTACAATCATCAATTCTCAAACAATATATGGCAGATGGGAGAATCCTAGTAATAGAGAAAGAGGACACGGTCTTTATCGACAACTCTTGCAAATTACTTGATTGCTTCTCTTTTTTTAGCAGAACTCGATTTTTACCGGGACAACTTCTCCGTCCTAGAAATAGGTTTTTTTGACAGAGAGAGAGTATGTTCATTTTTCACTCATACCATTCCCATACATACCAATACAAACCCCGAAAGACTATAATACTTTCAGTTTATCAAATCTTGATATCATTATTTATTTTGATATCATTATTTATGTACTCCCAATACATTTATATCTTACTTTCACAAACTCTGATGTAATGATTATTTACAAAATAAAATATTCTGTAAGAAATGGGAGAGGCTAAAAAACAACCTAGCTACTTATACGGGATGGAGAGGGAGTACGTGGCATGTTTGTTTTTCTTCATTATCAAATATTGTGATAAAACTTATCAAACTTCTTCCAAATTGAATTAATTTGTCAAAAGGCACATATGAATATCTGCAGAAAATATTTTGAGTTATGTGTTTTACGTTATTTTTTTTAAAAAAAAATTGTTACATTACATTCAAAAAAGTGTGGTCTTCGTTGGTAACCACCGTAAGAAGTGTGGTCTTCGTTGGTAACCATCGTAAGATTGTGAATTTGTTTGATGATACTGATAATTTGCTATATGACACGATATGGTCATTAAAATATTATTTTTATTAGAGATGGAGAGAGAATTTAACCCCAAAAAGAAAACTTTGGTGACATGCCTTCTTCGCCATGGTGATTGAGGGTGATTGGGCGGGGGTGCATGGGAGGAGGGATTTGCAGAGTGGGCTGGCATCACAGGTCACAGACGGCTGGCGCTGGAGGCAAGCGGCTCTGGGAAGCTAGCAACTCGATCAGTTGTTGCCCAGGACGGTGAGGCAACCCGGGCTGGTGATCGATGTCCAGCTCTGGGAAGCGGCTCGGCTACAGTACTAGTCACCGGCGTAGTCGTTGCCGATATGAGTGAATGTCCAGTTGTTAACATAGTTTATGTCTCGTTAATTGAGTGAATATTGTGTTTTAAATTTTTAATACGTCCGATATCCTGCATCAAATTAAAGTTTTCTCGGCAAATTCACGTTTTTTTTGATGTCTAGCACCAAAAATCATCCTGTTGAGGGTGTTGTAGCAAATTTTATCTTTTTTTCATACATGCAATTTCATAAATTTTTATAAACTGTAATTTTTTTAATGTTTAGGAAGGAGTAGTCTCTTTGTGTTTTCTTTTCGAGAGTAAACTGCACAAACAGTCCCTAAACTTGTGATGGTGTATCACATAGGTCCCTAAACTCTCAAAATGTATTTTTTGTGTTCCTGAACTTGTCTAGGGTGTCGTATAGTTCCAAACAGACGCTAATCCGACCCATGTGTTGACTTGACATGTCACAATGGTTTCTATATGTTGGTGGGACCCACATGTCAATCACATAAAAAAAATTGAAGGATAGAGGAGACAAAAATGTTTTTTTTAATTTTGAAAAAAAAAGAGAGGAGAGAGAGAGAGAGATGAGAAAAAGATGTTTTTAAATTTTTATTCTATGTGTGTTTGATAAGTGGGTCCCACTAACGCGTAGGTGCCACCATGGTATTGCCATGTCAGTGTACAAACCTACATGACAGTCAGGATAAGTTTGGAGACAAAAAGAAAAGAATTTTGAGAGTTGAGGGATATCTACGCATGTGCACTTCACTCGTTTTGCAATGTTGCAATTGATTTTCCTTTTTATGTTTCACGTGCTGGGGTCTTGGTGGTGTTGCAACAAGTATTGTTGACTGTTGCATCTGTTAGAAATATGCATATGCATGTTTCATCGAGTGAGGAACTATTTGAAACAGCTAGCGGGGTTTGAAATTTCGTTTCAAAATTTCCGAAATTTCAGTAATCTCATATATGGCCCGAAATTTTCGGTTTTTTTGCAAATCTTTATGAATTTGGTCAAATTTTATTCAAATTCATTCAAAATCAGTCAAAATGTTAAATAATTTCGGCCAAAAAAAAAAAAGAAATTCCCGAAATTTCTGTGCCCCCGGCAGAAATAGCAATTTCGAAATTTAAAACTGTGAGCTAGCCAAGGAAATTAATTAAGCACAAACAGCGCAGCTTAGCGAAGTGAGTGAGTGAAGGAGTGCGCGCATCGCTTCGCCTGGAGAGACCACCTTCTTCTCCAATCCCCAGTTTTCTCCCCTTGCTGCTTTTGCCCGCCCCCCTCTCCCCCCCAAAAAAAACCAAAAAAAAAAAAGAAGAAGAAGAAGAAGAAGAAGAAAGGAAGAAGAAAACCTAGCTAGTGTGAATCGCGAGCACTTACCGATGCTTCGAAGGGCGACGGCTGCGGTGGCCGGCCGCCGTCTACGACCGGCGGTGGGCCTCTCGCCGTCGGCCCCGGCGAGAATGGTGATGGGTTGCACCCACCAGCAGCTCGCCGACCCATGGGCATGGGCAGCCCGCGAGGAAGGTGGCCGTGTCGCCGGCAGCTCCCTGCCACGGCGGCCGACCCCTACCACCGCCATCGGCCGGGTCGCCGCCGGGCGCCGCCCACCTGCACCGGCAACTGGCCCACCGCAGGGGACGCCCGCCATGTCGCTGGCACCACCACCACCAAAGGCCTCGCCTTCCGCCGCCCGCCTGCAGAAGCCGGCAGCTTCCTGCCACGGCGGCCAACCAAAGGCCTCGCCTTGGGCCGGGTCGCCGCCGGGAGCAGCCACCCACCTGCAGCAGCCGTCGCGGATGAAGCTCTCTCCGTCGCCGGCACCTGGCGCCCAACACCTGCCACCGGCAAAGCCCTCGCCTTTGGCCGGGTCGCCGCCGGGAGCAGCCACCCACCTGCAGCAGCCGGCGGCGAGGATGCTGGCCTCGTCGCCGGCGAAGAGGGTGCTCTCAGTCTTCTCACCATCAGCGGCCGGGTCGCTGCGGAGGGAACGTAACCATCTGCCGCCATTGGCCAGCTGCTTCTGCTTGCGGGTGGGTAACTCCAAATTCCAAATTTAGGTCCAATTAAAGGACCCCCAATTTCCTCGCTTGTAGCTAGTATTATCTTATTTGGGTCATGTATTCATTGACTGATGATTTGGGTCGTGTATATATTGTGTTTGCAGCGGCTGATGAGTACCGGACTACCTCAAATTCCAAGTCCCCCAGCAACACTGATGAGACCTTGGTGTAATGAGGATGAGCAGGTGCCTCAACTAACCCCTTTTGAGATCAATCGTGGTGTCTTGGATACAATGATGAAGCAGTATGAGGAAGACTACAAGTATCTTGTGGAGGAGGGGCTGGATCTTGAAGAGATGAAGAAACTTTACCATGAGCTGGTGCGTCCCGTTTTAGTTGCAAGCTGTCTGATTCTTGAACATCACATTGTCAGTCCTGAAACCAAAGCGCTAGATCAGAAATTCAAAGACAAGTTCGGGAAACCCCCAATCTATCTCTCAGCTCTTGATATAATGAAGACCTTGATTGCTATGGAGCCGTCGAGATGGAGTTACCTTATGGATTTCTTAAGAGAGAAACGTATATTGGTCACTGAGAATTGGGAAGTTTCACTGGGTTCCATCGAGTGCATCATGCACGACGACAGCATTAGTTTTATGATGAATGGCCGGGTCGTTTTCAAAGGGCAATCTGATGGTAGGTATAACCATGGGACTGGTACAGCCGATCTTTGCACAGCGATTACTGGTGTAGCTACAGATATCGTTGATTGTGCCATCTACCGAGAGGTCCCTTGCAATTCTCCAACGCACGCTGAGTTGCTTGGAATGTATGTTCTAGAAAGAAGGGCAATATCGCTGAAAATACTGTTGTTTGATGTGAAAACCGACAACGCTTTTGTCAGTGAAACAGTCAGAGATATGTTTCCTATTACTCCAAACACTACTGAGAAGGATCTGTGCCAAGTGTTGAGAAGTATGAAAGTCTATTTCGAACACTTCAATTGTCGGTGTGAACCTCGGGAGAAACTTGAGCTAGTGGATAGTTTAATGAAAATGAAGGATAATGAGTTGACAATGGAATCAATCAAGGATAAATGGGCTCATTACCTTCTGAGATTGCCTGTCTTCAGGGCTCATCAGCCAACCAAGACCATAAGAAAGGACTATATAAGTAAGTAGTTAATCTTCTGAGTACATTGACTTTGATTTTTTTTCTTTTTTCTTTTAACCCATCGGTTTAATTTTTATATTGCAGACAAGGCTCCAACTGTTGGTACAGTAGCTTTCCATGGGCAATACAAAATTGTCGCAAAGGGGGATACAGCAAAAACGGAGGCTGTTGTGAACTTGGTGCTATCGCTTCAGCCAATGGTTGCTTCAGTTTTCGTGGGAAATCACATCTCAGCAATCTCAGTCAAGGAAGAGATAGAAAAGTTTGTCAAGGGGTATTTACTGGACATCAAGGAGGCTAAGGGAGCATATGTTGTTATCATGAAATTTATAGAAACTCCCAATGCAGGTGGTAAAATATTAGATGTCTTGTTTAATACTGAAGTCGGTGAGGTGTACAAGCAGACAGCAAACTCGGTCTGCGTCAAACTACTGGACAAGAATGATGGAACTACTCCAGAGCTAAGTCCAGCATGTCTTCTTATTTTCGGTTGAGTCACAAAGGGTCAAACTAGTAGTTTCTTGGCATGTGCCTTCTGTAAGTGTGCTGTTTAGGTGGCTGGAGGGCCCTTTTTGGTTAGTAGTCTAGACCCTAACAACATGTTATTACTTATGCTGCTGTTATGCACCCTGTGCAGCACGCTTCTGAATTGCAACTTCTTTTCAAGCTGAATTTATCTGCGAGTGTTAACCCTATTTTGTGATGGTCATATATGTTTATGGATGGAGCTTCAAGCTGGGGCATCTGCAGGGATCTGAGTACCAGAACTGAAGTTCTTTGTGAAAGAAGTTGTTTTGCTTGTAGATGGCAATTTCCATGCAGTCTCATCTGTACAACCCCCAAAAAGCATCATTCTGTTTCAGCTACGAGCTCTGTGTTTGTGCTTTTGTTTTTCTTCTTGTTTACCCCAGGATGGGATGGCAATGGTAGGGAATGCTGGTGTATCTAGACCGTGTTTGTGCTTTTGTTTTTCTTCTTGTTTACCCCAGGATGGGACGGCAATGGTAGGGAATGCTGGTGTATCTAGACCAAGGTTTACAAACTGCACGGTGATCACGCAGTTATCGTGATTATCACGTGCAACAACCTTCTCAGTTTTTAAAACCACGTTATATCTCACGGTAACCTTGTGGTTTTCATGATAACCGTGATAACCATCAAACGGTGAGGTGGTGGTAACCCACCCCAAACGATTCGGTGAACCTTGATCTAGACAGGTGATCTTTTCCTTCTGCTACTGGCCCACTGCTACCTGTAATGCTCATTTCTGATAAATGTAAACGGGAGGAGCTTCGACTCCTCTTGCTCGAAAAAAAAAGTGGAAAAAAAAACCCAGAAGCCTTCGCCTGCACACCAGGAAGCTCGAGCTGCTGTACATGTGCGTTCACCGGTGCCACTAAGGTGTTAATGGTGGCAGAGGAAGAAGAGATTAACCAGGTACAATGTGCAACCAACAAATTGTTACTAGTCCAAAGTGAAAACATGAGGTAATTAAGATGTGGTTCATTATGCAACTTCGGCCATAGATAACAAATAAAATTGTCGTGTGCTATCTCAGCATACAAGTGGTGAGTTCAGTAAAATCCAATGGAGCTGTGTATCCTCGATTCGACCCTACAATTAAATAGGATAACCTTTTAAGGTTCCAACATGTCAGGTCCATTGTCAAGCTTCATAACAGAACACTTGAAGCAAGCACTACATATCATAATACGCAGCAAAAGCACATCAGCACGACTGCTACATACATATCCAACACTTGGAGAGGTCAGAATCAGGCCAGCAAAATTAACATCCATTGCGGGCAAACGACGTTCTTGTCTCGTCGCAGGGAAAATGGTCGTGCTCCACAACAAACTGAGCACCTGCGCAAGAAAGAGAGAAAAAGTATAAGGGCAACGAAGATGTTTGATTCCTTCCATACAATCTATCTACCTTGGATGTCAAAGAGCTTGAACCAAAAACCATATACCTAACCTGCCTGCCAACTCATGCACGCTTTAAGGTCTTCAGTAGTGTAAGTGCAGCAGTACCAAATAGCCTTCTGGTTCTGGATTGATAACTAGTACTTGTTAGTTGTGGTGGTTTTCCCAACAAACTAACGCCAACTGGAAAACACCATTTATCCTTCAATCCATTCTCAGTACCACCGGCCATATGAAGATTTGAAACATGATCACGCTCCATCATGTGTGCATAGAATGGGAATACTTTTACAGTATATCGAGATGTTAAAACTGATCTCCAATGTGGGAAGAACATTTTCCTCGTTTGCTCAAGTTCTCGTCTACTTTGTATTTGCTTTCCAACAGCCTGGTTCACAAATCAATCAGAATCTCAACATCAGAAACCATGTAACAAAAAATTTAATATGACCAAACAAAGACACAACACTAAGTCTAAACATGTCACTGTTGTTTTGTCAACGAAATCACAAATTAATCATTCAGTCATCTGGGAACAGCTGCCTGGAGCCTAAAATTTTTATTAGGGAATGTTAGTTCACTACATATTGACCATCAATGACCATAATCAACATGCCAGGGCGGGGAAGGAGGACACTTTCTGCCTGGCAGCCGCAATAGCATTATACAGAAAGCAATGGGTAGAATAGACTGGAGAATGTCTAGCAAGGCCAGATACAACGGGTAGAATAGACTGGCGAAAAATTTCCAGCAAGACCAAATACAGATTGGAGAGTTCAAGCAAGGCTTGAGTGGCCAGATAGTCACATAAACATTACTTCCAGATAGTTATGTATGTAGGTACGCCCTAAGCAACTACTAATTTTCAAAAAGGACTTGATGGTTTGCTACAAATATTGCTTGGTCAGGATCAAACACAGGCAAATAAAATTAAAATCTGAATCCAACTAATATCTCTATTCCTCCTTCATCTAATTGCAACCATATATAGCAAAACCCCCTACCTCTCAGGTGTGTGTAAAAACCTGCAGGCAGATTACTAACTCAACGATGACCAAATGATAGCAAACCCATTGGATGTTCTTTAAATTAGACAGGTCAGCCAAATCCATAAAGCATAACTACTGGTGCAGACTGTACAAACCACAGATCCTAGAGTTTACCAAATCAGGATTATCCTTAAATCTTTTGACCAATTCAGATTTCAAACAGAACCAAAAAAAAAGTGTTTTAGTCCTTAAGTCCACCAGTCAGCAAAATGTAACTTCACTGGTCCAAAAAAAAGTTCTCATCCAAAAGAATTGAGACTTTAGAGACCTTTGCCCCAGACAACTTCAACATGCAAATAGCCAAAAATAAACCCTGGGGAATACCAGCTTAATAAGAACCAATAATGAACACCGCAGAAAAAAATAAACGGCAGAAAATAGAGGTACCCAGTTTCAATATACTTACTTTTTTAGCTTTAACATTCAGATTAGGAGATTCTCCAACTGCCTTGGTCGTACCAGAATCTTCTGTTCCACAAAATAAAATTATTAGGGCATAGTAGGAAATTTGAGAAAAATATCTCATATTCTGTCCTGTGAGAACAAATGCATACCATAGTTGCACTTCGGCACACTATTCGACGCCTTGCAGTCATAGGGACGGCTTCAAGAGCATGTAGAAGAAACAATTAAAATATATGCATACAAGTCATCTATTGATAAAAAATTGTGATCGAAGCATAAGCTGGATAGAGTCAAACCATTCCAGGTCTCCTATGCTGATCCCTTTTCCAGTAGGAGCAAAACCATGATCATCGAGAATTGATGAAACACCCTCAAGCACCTCCTGATGAGAGACCTGCATTATACATTTTACTGTTTAGATAAGAGTGAGCAAAAATAAAAACACATCACATTTAGGAATCTTTTGTGATAATAATTAAGCTATGGACTCGGAGTCTATAGGAAAAGCGCCATTTTTTTTAAATGCAAGGAGTAAATCAAACAAAAGAGATATTCATGTTGTGACCTGACAAAAAATGTGTACCTCTGAATGAGACTGGATATACTCATCAAGAGCTTCACCGGTTTTCGAAATTACAAAAATGAGCATCAATGAATTATGAAAAAATTTCCGCTTCTCCTCCAGCTGCTTATGTGCCTTGCTATTTTTACCACTTGTTAATCCACGCCCTTCCCTTTCTGTGGAAACTATGGATCCCATAACACGATCCCTGATAATATCAAATCCATTCAGGTTACAGCTGATGTTTCTATTAGAGGAAGCACAGGTACGAATTTTTCGTTGAGCTGCAAGGAGCAAAATAGCAGCATGGACAAGCCTCCCCTCCTTGATGTAGTTCCATAGCTCATCAACAATATTATCTGTGTTATCTGCAAGCAGTCTTGTCGTGTCCAAGAAAATCTTCTGCAAAGACCATCAATACAGAACAGATTTAACTTCTGATCTCCTAGCATGTGTTGTCATTTTGCTTCAAACTTTATCAACAAGCAATAGAGAATTAACTATCACGGAATAACTGTTGTCTCCTTCTCAAGCAGAAATACACAAATTGGATGTTCTTAAGTGTTATAGCAGTAGGTTTAGATATTTGGCATGGCATGAGTTCAACTTCTTTACTGTTGTTACATAACCAAAGTAGTAATTGCAGAAAGGGATTTCCAACAAACCATCTCAGGCAGACAAAGCAGATGGATGAGCTTGTAGATGAAGTCAAGATCCACTTGCTTGAGCTTCCGGTCAGTTAATAGATTGTCCTCCAGATACTTGTGCATGCAAGTGTTCTCAATGGCAACATGGAGTGGGAGGAGGCCCTCGATGACCTTTTGGCCTGATGTGCGTAAATTCGCCGATGCACCATAACAAAGCAGCAACTTAATCATGTCAACTGAGAATTTTTCAGCAGCTTGGTGGAGGGGGAAGTACCCGTAGCTAGTCATGTAGTTGGGGTTGGCACGGATCTGACAAAGCTTAGGTGCCTTGCCCTCCAAGACAACCTTAGCACAACGCAGGGCATTGTATGAAACAATGAAGTCCATTGTTTGAGATGTGATGACCAGACCCCAACCCATGATACGCATATTTCTTCTGTACAAGTTGAGGAATCTCCGAACACTGTCCTTTTCAAGGATGTCCGCCAGTTCACTGCATATTTCAGAAAATTTACGGCGCACCTCCTAGATAATCAATCCATGTTTGAGAAAGGATTAAAGGAAAGTTCAATTCAGTTATTCAATAGTGTAGCAGAACAGAAAAAAGCATTCTACAGATCTATCTTAGTAAAAGAAATTGTAATGTTGCAATACACAAGGTAGTTATAGAACGAGTTGCCTGTAAACAAGAAAAATATTAAGATAACTAAATGATCCGACAGATATGCTAAATGAAAAGAATAGAGAACCTGAGGAGTACGGTCTGGGGCAATTATATTTGTGGCCCTGGAAGCAGCAAGTACGGCCAGTACTTGAAAATGATGCTAAAAAGGAGGAACATTCAGTCAAGAAACAACAAAAATAGGTAAATTCTATGGAAAGGGATGGAGTGGGATATCGTATGAGAAGATAGTTATTGTACCTGTTTGACCATTTCCACTTGGCTCATAAGGCTTGCTGTGGGTGGCAAAGTAGGACAAGGAGGATGCGGAGGGTCCCATGGGTCCCACTCAACTGTGTCCGATGACTTTGATCCATCTGAGCCTTCACTATTCTCTCCGGAAAGCATAGATTTCACAGCATCAGTTTTGTCGGTTGTTTGCATTGGCATTGACTGCAACGAAAAACAAGTAAAATGGAATTACAAGACCAAACCAATTTGATAGGCTGCTTGGATCTTCAATTTTTAGTGCATTTCTGCTAAGCAAAATAAAAGGACATAGAATGCGTGAGAAAGCTCAAAATTCAGAGAGGCTATTAGATAATGGAAAGTCATCTACCATACAAGTCTTTCAGACTACTCAAGCAAACAATTGTTGCAAACATGTAAATCGCCTAGCACTTAGTAGACATTCATTTTAGTGTGCCATTTTATTGGCTTACCACTGAACAGTTCAATTGCTAGATGCTATCCCATTTAATTTACATGATCCAGATTCTTCACTAAATATTCCACCGCTTCACAATATCTATCCAAGATCACCATGTGCAGAAAACAAGTAGCAACTAAAGAAACCATGCATGCCCATTATTAAATTATATGCTGGACAGACGCTTGGACTTTATGAAAATAAGGGGATCAAGAGTGAAAAAGGAATGAAATGGATAAACAATGTAAGACAAGACATCTCAGTCGAATAGACAACCATTACAGAATGGATGGGGTACGTAAAAGTATATGTTTCCTGTGGTGTCTTCAGAACCAGGCTGCCAACTATTCTTTAATCCTTTAACAGAAAGAGCTTGTGGTTGAAATTGTGCACTCTACAGCTTACACCCACCCCCCATCACTTTAGAAAGATCTCTTGTGGATGAATGTACTAAGACGTGTGTGTTGTTTTTGAAAAAGTTGTATCCTCTGAACATGTGTGCGTGCAACAGATGAAAAGGTGCATCTTTCTAGAAGTCTAGAACTTAGCAGTGTTGTAGAGAAGTTGTAGGAAGCCACATATAAGGAATGGATGGCATAACCTTGTACTCCCTCCATCTACTTTTGATAGTCATATTTTCAAATCTGAAAAATTTATTTTTGATAGTCATATTTCAATCCAACAACTTATCATCTTAATAACTTTCTCGGATTTAATGCGTGACTCTCCATTCTTCCACACATGATTGGCTACATGGGTATTGAGAAACGTAAATATTAATGAATCGCTTATCTACGAGAAATGACTAGTAGCATGTTTAAATAGATAATAAGTAGAATTACTTATCTTTGGTCTGTGTGCCAAGATGAGATATGACTATCAAAAGTAGATGGAGGGAGTAGTTACTAATTAAGCCGCATAAGCTGCCAGTTAAGCTATACAGGTGTTACAAGGTGGGTAAGCACGCGGATTTTCCAATTACCGGTTTTCAAGGTTGGAACTTTTTTTATTATATCCACTCGATATACCACATCTGTAGATACTATGTTAGTCACATTATAAATTGGACCGCAGATATTGTATGACTCTATGAACTATGTGTATAACGTGGATTACTTAGAACATGAACAACCAAGCCACAGTATAGCACTATGATGAAACATGGAGAGTACCTAAAGTTAACTGGCAAGGACAGGAACCAATGTAATTCATATAGCTCAAGTGAAAAGTAAAGGTTTCAGACTTGGCATGATGAATACTAACTTGGAATCTGAGGGCAGCAAAACAACTACTCTCAGATAAAACCAGAGCATGTAAAATAATACAGGACAACGCCTTAGTAACAGAGAGTGTGGGATTGGTAAATACTAGTACTAAACATCACAAATTTCAAAAATCTCCCGGATAGGGGATGTGGAAACTTGTTGAGGGAGAAAAACTTTTTTTAAAAAAAAAAACTTCCTTTCCGAGTGACAATTAAAAAGTAAAGTCAGATCGAGTGGGTGCATAGCTGCAAAGGAGGGAGGGGGAGAGGAATCGCACCACCTAGGGTTTGGCCGTATGTGTTGGGCCGTGGCGTGCACGGATCGTCGGCGGGGACGATGGCGGAGGAGAGGGAGAGAAGGGAGGGAAATCGTCACTGACCTTTGGCGGCCGGAGGGAGGGGGGGTGGGGGAATCGCCACTGACGACGAACGAAGAGACCGAAGCTTCCCTACCCTCCTCCAATTTGGCCTTTTATTGCTTTCCAAGGAGGAAGAAGAAGAAAAGGAGGGGAAGGGAACAACGAGGCAACGAGAATGCCCCCCTGCCCGCCTAACAAAAGCTTATTATTTTGGACATATTTTTTATTTTCAACTACATGTACATGTACATGGTGAATAAGTTGGAAATTTTATTATTTCAACATATTTTAAATTTTAAAAATTAACTATCTCAAATCAAAATTTTAAAAATTTATTTTTACATACGGATCTAGATCCGCTTAAAAAATAAGTCTATTTTCATATGCGAACATGTTAAGAAGCTCGCCTGTAATTTTGCATCGGGGCGGCCTCCGCCCACTGCTTTCTCTAAGTTTTTCCTCATTCCTCCCCCTCTCCTCCCATCTCCTCCGTTCCTTTCCTCCCGTCTCCTCTTTTCCCTCCTCGGGACCAGGTGGCCAGCGCGACAACGGGAGAGGAGTGCGCGAGCGGATGACCTCAGGTGTGGCATGGCATCAGCAGCAACGACGGCGGCAGCAGTTAGGGATGGACCCAGGTTTGGCCCAGCCCCAGGGGCAGCCCATTGTGTATTGGACTAACAAGCAAATTACATGATGAATAATATGTCTCTATATGGGCTCTGAATCCTAGGCCCTGAGCTATGGTCCAGATGCTCCAGCACCTGGGTCCGTCTCTGATGCCGGTGGCAAGCCACGGTAGACGGATCCAGCAGCATCAGTCTCAGGAGGGGCGGATCCGCTACCGTCAGAATCCAAGGCCGGTAGCGACGACAATTGTGGCGGCAGCAAGCCACACGATGGCGGATCCGATGTCACCGGTTTCAGGAGGGGCATTGTAACATCCTGAAAATTTCTGATAATAAAAAGTACTAAAATTTCAAACTTTTGCATCATGCTGGATGTTATGGTTGCTTTTGCTTGCTAAACTATAAATCGTCCCAATGGAGAATCAAATTAAAAGGTGCACATATAAATAATAATTACAGTTTACGACAATACGATATTTATTATTAATCCTATAAATATTTGTGCACATGATAACAAGCCAAATGAAGTACAAGTTAATTATTATTAATTTCTATAATATAAATTACAAATTGAATGTTAAATAATTAAACCATGTTGATGAGTGTCATGACAATTAAGTACACATGAAATAGCCACTACAATGACCCTAACCATAAAAAGAGTGTTCCACTGGAATATTTACAACTTTCATCAAGAATCACATGGCATAAAATTCATTCATGCATGTAAAACTATTGGTCACATAAATAAATGGAGTAAATATATCACTACCTTTATAATAATTGTCTTATAAGGATATTTTCTTAATCAATTTCTAGGATATCAAAACCTCCAAATTATTTAAGTTAACCTAATGGAAAGCAAATTCATTTGGGGAGAAACAAACAAATAATAAATAGATGATTAAAAGAAAATATTTGGATAGAAAACATGTCATCGTTGAATTCACACAATCTGCACATGTCTGGCCCTTGCCATTTTCTCTTTTCTTTTGTTTTTCCAGCTGTCACTATTCATTCATTGTCCACCACCTGTTGGACTCAGGCCCAGCCCAATCCAAACTCAACGCATGCAATAGCCAACCAGGCAGGCAGTGTCTCGTACACAACCACCAAGATCGATCTCGCTCGTGCCTGCGTGCTGGCCCGTGCGCCAGGGCCAGCCACTTCACCGCGCCTCGCACCGGCATCGTGTACGTCCGCACCGCCGCACCCGTGCCGGACCGGCTCGAGATGAGATGATCTGCATTCGCGTCACGTCACGCTGCACCGATCGATCGAGCCAAACCACGCCCCACGCCCGTTCCCAACCCCTAACTCCGTGTCGCGCCACGCCAAGTCCGCCGCGAATCCTGGCCTCCGCGCCGCGTCACTCAGTCCTACCGCACCGCGTAGACAGGCAAACCCTAGCCCTTGGGCGCCCCCTCCCCCCCTATACTCCTCTCCCTTATCTCCTTTCATCATACTAAATTTCAAGAAATAAAAAACAAAGATAATAAAGAAAATTAGAAAAAAAAATCTAATACTCTCATTAATGTGTATAGACTTTATATTGTAAACTTTGCACACATAAACTTTATGTATAGAAATATTCTATATATAAAATATTTAAATCTGAATCGGGTATATAAACTTTTTTTTTGAAAGGAGGGTATATAAACTTTTGATTTATAAGCATTTGCTCTACAAACTTTAGGTGGATAAACTTTATATGTGTAAACTGTAGGTGTATAAACTTACTAAAAGAGGAAAATAATGCAAGTATAAAGTTTATGTATAGAAATATTCTATATATATAATATTTGAATTTGAATCGGTATATAAATTTTTGATTGTAAACGTTAGGTGTATAAACTTACTTAAAAAAGAAAAATAATGCGGTGACAAAAAAGAAACCATGTGGGAAGTAGGGGTGAAAACGGATCGGATAATATCCGATTCGATCCGATCCGCTCCAAAACAAGGATATGGTATGGGCTTTTAGAAATCCGGCGGATATGTTATCTCTAAAATTCGGCGGATACGGATTATCCGATAGGCCGTTTTCCAGATAATCCGAAATTATCAACACATATAACCACTCTATCTATTGCATATAACATAAGTTGGTCCATCCAATGACCTAATTCATCAATTAACCTAGATTTTCTTAGTCTAGGGCTTTCACCGTGTCATGTCACACTTGCGTAGTTGTATTTTTACATTATGGACATCATATTTTCATGTTGTTTACCACTTAAGTATATAATTATTGCGATGGGTCGTTTATTGATTTATTGTATTATTGTTCCTTACATTGCTAACTCGATGTTGTATTGATTGCATAAACACGTAACATCCGATAAATTTATTCCGTTTGCGAACCGATTCCGTATCATTTTTGACATCCGAAATAATCTGCTCCGCATCCGCATCTGTACATTATTCGCACCCGCTTAAAAGATATGGTTTAGGATATAGTATGACCACTATCCATCCGAATCCACTCCGTTTTCACCCCTAGTGGGAAGGGGAACCGATCACCACCGATCGTGTGGGGCGATCGTTCGCCCGTTAGGATTTTCGTGCCGGTGGTGGCGCCGCCCCTCTACCAGAGCGCCGAAAGGCCAATGCCGTCCCCCTCAACTCCCGTCCACCTTTGGTATCAAGGTCCCAGCGCCGACGAACTACGTGGCACCGGACACCTCGCTGCCCCCACGCCGAGATTCTCGGTGATCTCCCCGCCGGTCGCCTGCCCTCGTTGTGCGTGGAGTCGCGCGCCGACCCTCGTCTGATTTGGAATCGGAGTCGTCGCCACCTCTCCATTTCATTCAGGTAATGCAGCCGCTAGTTATAACATAGCCCCGTTCTAGCAGTCTATTGTTGTTTTATCTTCACTAGACACAGTCGCTAAATTTCTGTCTTCACTCTAGAGTTTAGTAACACGTTTTCAACAGCCTGGGTTTTATAACATTCCTTTACATTCTATTCCATGTTTCGTTACACAAATTAATTAATGGCCTCGTTGACACTGTCATCCTTATTTTTTGCTGCTGTTTCAGTACTCATATGTACATATGTATATAGTTTACAAAGTAGATGGAAGTTCAACGCCTTAATTTGAGATCTTATTGATATGTCTGGCCTGGACTGTCTGATTCTCGTGTAGTTTAGACTCATCCCGATGTTTAATATGCTAAATGGTATATATAGCAATCCTGTATTAGCTATTGGACTGCACCAAAAAGAGCCTAAATGCTCGTGTGTATGTGCTGCAAAAGTGGGCAAACCAGTCAGTTGAACATTCGTAGCAGTATCTCTGTTTTCTTTTTTTTTTTTATGTTAGCTCAATGCTGTAGATTTTCTGTTGTAGAATTTCTAAAAAAAATGTAGTCTGAAGAATACTAACAGCAGAACTGCAGAAGTGAAATATATTTGCGTTTATCTGTCGAAATTTCATGTCAGCCAATTGTATGCATTTTGGGCTTATCTGAATGTTGTAGGATTTATCCGAATGTTGCAGATTATTTCACATAATGCATGGTCTGAATAATGTAGATAATCAGAATTAGTAGTAGCTGAATGCTTGAATGGTATCTTGATATTGTGTCATCTGGCCAACAACTATTGTTGTGACTCACACCTAAAATGGATGGATGGACTGAAACTAGTTCAAGCTTGTATCGTCAATTCAATTTGTTTGAAAAATGATCATGTTGGTAGTTTAGTGTGAAATTGAACATCGGATATGCATGTTGCTGAATTTTCTGAACATTACTTGTGTAGTCATGATTTTGCTGTGAAATGGATGCATGGCATCCAGTGGGCAGTGTTTATTGTTTTTCTGGTCCTTTTTTGTTTGTTCAGCACTTTAAATTTTCCGGTTTTCTGTACTGTGCATTGTTTCTGCAACTTGCAGAATTTGTGGGGAAAATGCAGTTATGATGTGTTTGCTCGTTGAGTTAGGACTTGTCTGAACAATACTGTAGAACAGAAAAACTACAGAAGTGAAATACATCTGCACTTATCTGATAAATTTTCATTTCAGGCATCCCTAGACAATTCTGCGCACTTTGGATTTATCTGAATGTTATAGATTTTTTTAGCGTGAAATTCGACATCCGAGTAGCATTTTTAACTTGCTGAATTACTGGCACTATTTTTACTTGCAAGAGCTGTACTGCTTGTATGTCACTCTTTCTAACCGCACGATTTCTTTACTGTGGCTGCAGTGAATGATCTGTTGATATTTCCGCATCTGAATGCATTGCCGTCAGCAGAGGCCACATATGAAGACAGTGCCATGATTAAGTAAATCCTTTTGTGCTGAAGTTTTTACAGACTCAGGGAACTCGACAGAAGATTAGTGTGCTGGTTAGAGACATGAGTGGATTTTTCAGTCCAGCCTATTGCTTTTAATTAATCGAAGAGTTCATAGTTTCCTTCAACAATAATATCAAAGAGTCCATTGGTGGATGGTCACTGGCTATTGTTGTCTATTGGCCTATATATTTTTTGATGCCTACAAATGGAACTGGAAAACCAATATTTTTGAATTTCTTATCTTGGAAAATGATTGTCACATTTTTTTTGCATAATTCTAGATGTGTGTGCACATTAATTGTAAACATATGTATTTTTTGTCAATACGTAGATCTGCCGATGACCAACTTTAGCATGGAAGGTTGACGGCACATAGACTAACACGGTGATATATAGTACCAAACGAGAAACATAATGGAGCCCACTTGTTATAGTTGCGGCCACAGTGGCAATGATGATGGCGGACTATTGTGGCACGACGGCAGCGGACCCTGGTTGCCATGATTTTTGTGGATTCTTTCCCACGGATCTACGATATCTAGAATTTTTATTTATTTATCTTGCCATAGTCTATTGCAGTCAATTGATTTTCTCTGGCAATTGTCTTAGGATTTTTCATGTAAAAATCAGTTTTTACATACGGACGATGCTTATCCATAAAAATTATTATTTTCACAAACACCTATGCCCAGGAAGGCGGCCTATAATCCGTTAAACTCGTTTTGGCTATCTGAAAAATCACATCTATAGTAGTGTTTTGTAATCCCACTCATGAAAAATTTAAGGGTTCTCATCACTCCCGTCATCCTGTATTTAAACAAAGACATTCTTTATCAAATAAATAGTTAAAAAAACAATTATTCTAACCTAAACATGAAAGAAATTTACAATTTACAAAAAAAATGAAATTGCATGTATATATGACAAAAAAAGGAAAAAAAATACTACATCACACTCAAAATAGGTTACCTATTTCATGCCAAAAAGAAAATAAATAAAATATTTTCACATGTGCGTTTAATTGGGTATATAGCCCGTTTGAATCACGACGACTTATCTCATAATTGATCCATACATGCGAAGCTCAGCTGATTTTTTTTTTTACGGTGAAACCTACCCACCCGGATGGGTTTAAGTCAACTGATAAGGTGGTACGAAGGCTCTGTTCAAATGAATGGTAGAGGTTAGTTTTTCAATACTACCTCCGTCCCGAAATATAACAACTTTTGGCTATAAATCTTGATATACAGTTGCCCAGATTCATAGCTAAAAATACTTATATTTTGGGACGAAGGGAGTAGTACGTAAACGGGATACGTCATTAACATATAATTAATTTAATATTAATTATTAAAAATAAAACCTAAAGTAAGTTTTTTTGGATTTTTATAACAAAAAATTATATAAAAACTTATCGAAAAATATATTGGTTAGTTTGAAAAATGTGTTCATCAATAATGATGTAGTAACGCGCTAACCTCTGGGTGTATATTGGGACTAATTAAGCGCGGCTACGTTTGAGCTAGAGAAAAGAGAGGAGATTTCTCTCATTCTTTTCCGCGTACGCTTCCCGAACTATTAAACGGTATAATTTTTTAATAAAAATCTATAAAAAAATTGTTTTAAAAAAGTCATATTAATATAATTTTTTAGTTTAAAATATTTAATACTTAATTAATCATACGTTAATAACTCACCTCGTTTTACGTATCTTTTCAATCTCCTTCTTTCTTCTCTTTGTGTTCTTACCTCAGGTTTTTCAACTCATCACCTTATTTTTCGCATGCACACTTTTCAAACTGCTAAACTGTGTTTTTTTTAAAAAAAAATTCTATACGAAAGTTGCTTAAAAATAATATTAATCTATTTTATAAAAATATTAGTTAATACTTAATTAATCATGTGTTAATGGATCGTTAAATTTTCCGTGCACACGTTCTGCGGTTAGGAACACGCTAGAGCGAACACATACGTTTGTAACGTGTGTCGCAAAAATATGGAGGACATCCACGCTAGCGCGCGGCACATATGAGACGTCGAGCCGCGAGCGGTGCAGAACAGCGTGCAGTGATGTGATCGATAGACCCGCCGCCCGGCCGGTTACCTACCTCATCACAGAGAGGAGGGCGTTGAACTGACCTTACGGGATGTGAAAAGACTATGGGCTTAAGCTGATATTTATCTCTACTTTCTCAACCCAACTTGCCGTTGATGCAAAAAAAAAAATTGTATGGGAGATCTGTTTAACTCCTGTGCAGGTTCTAAATTTTGCTCTTGAGTTCAAAGGGATGCCAGTTGATTTGATCATGCAATCAACAAGAAAGAAGACAAGAAAACCGAGGTTAAATCCATAATCGATAGCTGATCGGCTAGGAGCCGATGACAAATCGTCAATTGCTGAGCCGGTGTTATTGGCAAAACAATATAAAACTAAATCTGCTCAATCGGCAATGAAGAATAAAACAATATAAAACTAAATCTGCTCAATCGGCTGTAGATATTAAAAATATATAATCATTTTCTCGATGTATATTTATACTAAGTGATTGGGATAGATCGTACAGCATGTGGAGACAGTATAAATCACTTAAATCCAAAGATATACTCCCTCCGTCCCAAAATAAATGCAGTTTTGGCACTGTTCATGTCCAGCGTTTGACCGTTCGTCTTATTTAAAAAAATTACGATTAGTATTTTTATTGTTATTACATGATAAAACATGTATAGTACTTTATGTGTGACTATTTTTTTTTAAATTTTTTCATATTTTTTTCAAATAAGATGGACGGTCAAAACGCTGAACACGGATATCTATGACTGCACTTATTGTGGGACGGAGGTAGTATTAAGATAATGATTATATGAACGTTTATAGTATAGCCGATCAAATAGATCTAGCTTGTATCGGCTAATACTCCGATACCACTCTATATTAAGATATTAAAACATGCAAGATATATCAAACAGAAAGTCTAATATACTCTAATGCAATAAGTCTTAATATAAAGGACAGATTTAGCATAATAATCAAGCATATAAGGTATAAAATAGCTAAATCAGGTAAGATCGCTGAAACCCCGATACTATCTTCGTTAGAGATCATAAAACAAGCCAGATATTGCAATTATAAATATTACTTAATAGATCGAACTCAACCGATGCAGCATTAAGCATAAAAACAAGTACAAGATCTAAACAAGATGATGATAGCTTCAGAAAGATGGTAGATATGCTGTATAATCTAGATTAATAACAGAATCTAACTTTATCGGCTACTCTCTAATAATAGATATTAACCTATCACAGGTTAGATGGCAAAACTAATGAATATTATGAAGCATATATGGCAACTCGATGATTTACATAAACAAGGTTAGAGTATCATAATGATGGAAGCACTAATCCCGAAAACGCAAGCCGCCATGACAAGTTTACCTCTTATTGAAGATCGAAATCGATGCAGCTCAACCCAAAAGCAAGAACTCGTCGAAACAAACGAAAGTAGAAAAGGTGGCGATGCACCGAGAGTATTATTGAACTGTTGTCCTAAATCACATGGGTTCGGGTTATATTTATACCCGAGATACATGATAGGTCCTTGCCGGACACGACTCTTATCTCTAACAAACTCTAAGATACACATAAGTCTTTACGACAGACTTTTGCTCAATCATATCTCTAAGGAAACTACTTAAAATATCCTAATTAATAGATACAATTGCCTGTCTGAGAGCTTATCTCCATCGTGGCAATCCTTTCGTAGCACGTTGATCAATTCCAGAAACGGTTTTATAACCATCTCAATGAAATCGGCTGTATCGGTTGTCCTCTGTCTGATCCATCTCAGCCGATGCAAACTTCAGCTGATGCCTCCGCAACCGATGCGCACTCTATTCTTTGAATGCAATCCTTTGCCAAATCCACTTTGATTCCAATGCCAAACCTGATTCATGGTTTATCAAATTTGGTCGTTAACACTTCCTCATTTTTATCTTTTTCAAATTATTAAATTGTACACTTTTTTTAAAAAAATTATATATGAAAGCTACTTTAGAAAACCATATTAATCCATTTTTTAAATTTATTTTAACTAGTACTCCCTCCGTCCCAGAATATAGCAATCTAGGACTAGATGGCTAGACTAGATGGAAGCCATCTAGTCCTAGGTTGCTATATTCTAGGACGGAGGGAGTAATACTTAATTAATCATGCATTAAGTGCTGCTTTATTTTGCGTGCTGAGCGTGCTTTACTCCCGAACACACCTAGTAGTAGGAGTAACAATTACTACACCCTCCATCTAAAATATAATAAGTTTTGGTTGGAAGAACGTGTCCAAATTCGTAATATTAAAATATGTCACATTATCCAATCAAACTTCTTATGTTTTGAAACGGAGAGAGTAGTAACTTGGCAAAATAAATTTATTTTTTATCCGTTTCACGTATACCTATATGAAAAACTAAAAGATGTCCATTTTATTAATTCTTAATATAATTATTATTTATTTTGCCTACTTCCAATATATTCAGGACTTCTGTGAAACGCATGTTTGATAAAATAAAGGAATAGAAAAAAAAGTACGATTCTGACATGAATTCAAATACACAACACAAGAAAGTACATGAATGATGATTTGATTAGACTGCAGGAAAAACACAAGAATTTGATTAGAGAGATAGACTCATAGCAAACTTTTCATGAGATTGGATCTCATGTTAAAAATCCTCCAAAACTTTTGTGTTGAGGCATTTCTTAGGAATTTCGTAACAATAATTTTTAAGAAAAAATTTCTATAGGATTAAAATACTAAAAAAATTATATGTTATTCTTTTAAATTAAAAGAGGTATTCTTATCTACTTTTATAAATTCTGATGAAAAACTTATTTTAGAATAAAAGAGAAGAAAAACTTATTTAGGAATGAAAGAAGTATACAAAGAGAGTTTCCTCGGATAAATGCTATATGAGGCCCTGTTTAGTTCCCACGCAAAAACCTTTTACTCTGTCACATTGAATGTTTGGACACATACATAAAATATTAAATATAGAAAAAAAACTAATTACATAGATTGTGTAAATTGCGAGACGGATCATTTAAGTCTAATTGCTCCATAATTTGACAATGTGGTGCTACAACAAACATTTGCTAATGACGGATTAATTATGCTTAATAAATTTGTCTCGCGGTGTAATTACAGGCAGAATCTATAATTTGTTTTATTACTAATCTATGTTTAATACTTTAAATGTATACCCGTATATCCGATGTAGGATGGTTAATTTGCACGTACTTGTATCATACTAGTAGGGGCATTTACAATTAAATTAAAGGCATTGCATGCAATGCATGCAGATGGCACGTAGTTAGGAATTGAAAGAGATGGTCGTACGTGCATGCATGCATATATATCCAAATGATTAGGAAAGTGGCCCAAATCCCACGTAGTAGGAAAGAGAGATGATTGTTGCGTGGGACCGGCTGACCTTTAACATATTCGGCCAAGTGGCCTTGTTCTAATGCATTGAAGGCGGCATCTCTTCCTACTATTAGCTTATCTTAAAATCAACGTATATAATAAATTAGCAACATTGGCTATAATTTTTTTCACCTCTCTTTATCTCTCACTTATACATTTAATGTATTTGTCTTGGTGCTTGTGATAAGCTAGCCCTTGCATGAGAGCTAACACCCTTGATTTTTCACTATCTCTCTCATTCACCTAAGTTTATAGTAGGTTTATAGCTCACTATTATACTCTCTTAGTCAAACAGTGTTCAAGAACATACTGCTCAATTGCTTGGAGCACCTCGCAAAGGGTCCACCAGAAACAATCCGATCACCCATATGGGGCACCAGTGCGCGGACACCCACGTATGAAATACACATTTACTATTTTTCAAAAAAAACAATAAATTATGAGTATATACCTAGGTATACGAATTTGATTCATACCTATACCTAACAACAAAACAACTCAAATTCAACTTTATTTCACAATCCATTATTAAATACCTACTCCTACTTAATTATATATATTTGAATGCTATATACTTAGAGTCAAAATATAACAAAAATAAGTGTTCAAATTTAGTTCAAACTTATTTGAACTAGTTAGTAAAGAAGTTAATGTTCATACCTAAATATTTTTTTTAAAAAAAAATCATATTCATTTGAATTGGGTATATACTCAATTTAAATCTTGATGCCCAGGTACCATGGTGCCCCAGTTAATTTTACTATGTTCATGTGTGCTTGGCATAGATAATCAAGACAATAAGTGATTAATTTGTAGTACTACCTCTAAAGTGTGTTGTTCTCAGTTTTAGGCCATCAGGAGCAGGAATTGTTTGAGAAGTGGATGTTTTGGGGAGACCACGATGTGTTGTTCTCAATATTAGGCCGTCAAAAGAGCAGGAATTGTTTGAAAAGTGGATGTTTTATGCCGTTTAGTTGATTGTTAGTAGTGGTTGAGGTATCTAGACTTTATAGTGAGGTTTCCTGTTAGTTTCTATAAAATGTTTTCGGGTTGTGTTTTGTTGGATATGTAGCTTTGGCAAGAAGAATCGGACTACTGCTGTTTGGGTAGTTAATTTGATTCAGCTGGATAGTGCCTTTTGAAAGTAGATTTGGTACAATGTTCTTAATTTGAATGTCAAGATTGATGCGAGTATAAAATTATGGTCGCATGCTGCAAGATGAAGAACATATGGAGAATGTAAGATAGTATTATATTGTTCTCCTGCTGTTTTATTTTTTGGTAAAATTTACTACAGGACACGCAAAAAACGTGTAACTGGCTGAGGGACACCGAAAAACGTGGCACCGCCCATAGGCACGTGTAATTGGCCGTAGGACACCGGACGTATTATTTTATTATTTTCGGGATGAAAGTGGTGAGATTTTTATTGAAATGTCCGGATTGCCTGACGACATCCAGCGCTGAAATTCGGTGGGGTGAGCGTCCAAGAAATCAAATTCGGTGGGGCTGGAAACGGATCACTTCCTCCTTGTCCCCTATCCTCTCGCCGTTGGGCGCTGGCTGCCACCTCCAATGGCTAAACCCCTCCTCCTCCCAGCTACCGCCGCGGCAGCAGCAGCTCGCCTCCCCTCCCGCCTCGCCGTAGGCGCGGCCCCACCTCTCCGCGTCCTCCCCTTCTTCCTCTACCCGCCGCCGCCGAGCCCTGTCATCAGCAAGGGCAGGGATGTCGAGGACGCCACCGTCGGCTGCCCCGTCTGCGGCGTGTTCATGCAGGACGCCGACCCCAACCTGCCCGGCTTCTTCAAGAACCCTTCCCGCCTCTCTGACGACGAGATGGGGGAAGACTGGTCGCCTCTTGCCGCCGAGCTTGATGGATTTATTGGAAATGACGAGGGGAATGATGTGCCGTCAGAATCTGATCTTTAGAGAGGAAGGAGTAGAGGGGGGCATTCCCATCATTTAGAAATTTCTCTCCCCTCTTTCAGCCTAAAAATAATAAAATAATGCGTCCGGTGTCCTATAGCCAATTAAACAACTTTTATAACATCCATGGGCAACGCCACGTTTTTACGGTGTCTCTCAGACAATTACACTTTTTTGCGTGTCCTGTAGCAAATTTTGCGCTTTTTTTTTTTTGGCAATCTTACTGCCTGCATAGTCTAATCCTATAGAATCTACTCGTACTGTCAGCACAGCCTTTGTTTTGAGGCGAACTTTGTACTAAATTTTTAGAACATGTCCATTGTCAAGATTATCTTCTTGGTATCTCGCCACACAATTTTGGTCAGATGGGAAGCAAGGCATAGCATAGGTTGGTACTAACTAGAACTCACATGGTGCATTGATCATGTGGTCTTGTACTAGTTTTATTTTCATTACGTTGGACTCACCTGGTGCGCCGTTGATCACTTGATCATCCACAAACAGCAGATGAAAAACACACCAGGTACAGGAGAACCTTGATTATTAACTGATCAGTCGAACGAAAACCGATCTGTTCACAGTTTCAATTAGAGAGGTTTGCCGATCAATTTCATTAAGATTTGGAGAAAATACAGTAAAATGTTACAATGACATTACAATACCGCGGTAGCCAGTGAAGGACCCCAGCCAACCAAGAACGAGAAAAGAAAGCAGGGCTAAACCCCGCAGACAGTCATGGCAATTACTCGCGAAATTGGGAGAAAATCCCAGCCACCCCCCAGACAGCAATTTCCTCTTTAATATCCTCCGCAAGTTGATCCAGCGTCTTGGACACGTGTTGGAAAATTCTTACATTACGCTCCTTCCAAATCAACCAACAAATTAGCATGAATGCACTGTCAAAATCCGTTCTGTAGCTCGTCCGGAAACAGCGTCTTGTTGCCAACCACTAGTCAGCCAGTGTGTTCTCCTCATCTGCCGGAGTGAAGCTAGCATTGCACCATCTTCTTTCTGATAGTTCTCCACACCGCCGCCGTGAAGTCGCAACCAACGAACAGGTGGTGGCAGTCCTCGTCTTGAAGCTTCAAGCTAGACATGCCATCGTACATGTTATCAGGTCTATGCCAGAACGGCATATCCAGCACAAAACCAAGCCAAGCGAATTAAGGGCAGAAATGACTATCTTGACGAAGGGGAAATGGTTGTGCTCCACAACAATATTCAGGGGGGCACCTACACAAGAAAGGGAAATAAAAAACAAAGAAAATGGTTTGATTCCTTCCATACCGTCTATCTTTCATATGTAAGAACTTGAGCTAAAAACCTACCATACCTGCCATCTCATGCACGCTTCTTTAACATCTTCGGTAGTGTAAATGCAGCAGTGCCAAATAGCCTTCTGGACTGATGGATGCTTGTTAGTTGTGGGGTTTTTCCCAACAAACCAACATCAACTGGAAAAGACCCTTTATCCTTCAGTTTATTTCCAGAACCACCGGCCATATAAAGCTTTGGAAGAGATGGCTGACAGTCATCCATGGGCGCATAGGATGGGAAGAGTTTTACAGTAAAGCGAGATGTTAACACTGATCTCCAATATGGGAAGAACATATTCCTTGTTTGTTCAAGTTCTTGTCTACTTGGTAATTTATTTCCAACAGCCTAGTTCACAAATCAATCAGAATCTCCATGTCAGAAGCCATGCAACAAAAGTTGACAAAACAAAGACACAACACTCTGTGTAAGTCTAAACATATCACTGTTGTTTTCTCAATGACTAATCACAAGGTAATCAATCATACAATCATCTGGGAACAGTTGACTGGATCCTAAAACTTTACGGAAGGTTAGTTTGTCACTTTTAGACATTGACCATCGAGGACCATACATCAACATGCCAGGGCTGGGCAGGAGACTTGTTGCCTGGCAGCTCTAGGCCTATAGCATTATATCAGACGGGAACGGGTATAAATATAATAGACTGGAGAATTCTAGCAATGCCAGATACATATGGGAGAATTCAAGCAAAGGCTCAAGTGGCCAGGTAGTCAGATAAACCATTGCTGCCAGATAGTCAGTAACAAAGTTTATGAACACAGTTACAACCTAATGTCTCCCAGGGTTATAGTCTTTTTTTTTTTACTGCTATATCAATAGAAACTTTGCACTGTTTGGTGCTGTTCGTTCGAGAAAAAAGAACAGCACAATTGAGAGTTGAAATGAATTACTGATGTGGAAAGGTCATGCAAGTAATTAGTACTAATTTTCAAAAGAACTTGATAATGTTGGTGTTTGGTTCAAATATTGCTTAGCCAGGATCTAACACAGGTAAATGAATTAAAATCTGAATCCAAATAATATCTCTACGAAATAATACATTTCTATTCCATCTCTGCAATCCAAATGCCAATTGCAACCACATACGGCAAAACCCCCTGCATCTCAGGTGTCAAAACATCCGTATAAATTACTAGCACAATGACAACTAAACCGTAATAAACCAGTTGTGAAGTTCTTTAAATTAGACAATCCAGCCATTCCATAAGCATAACAATTGGTCCAGACTGTACAAACCACAGATACTAGAGTTTACCAAATCAGGATTATCCTTAAATCTTGCAACCAGATCAGATTTCAAACATAACAAAAAGAACATATATGTATTTTAGTCCTTAAATCAACCAGTCAGCAATATTTAACTTCACTGGTCCAAAATAACTTCTCCATCCAAAAGAACTGAAATTTTTTGAGACCTTTGCCCCTGACAATCTCAACATGCAAAATGGCAAAAAGAAAAAAAGGGAGGCAGTTTCCATATACTTACATTTTTAGCTTCAACATTCCGATTAGGCGATTCTCCAGATGCCTTGGTCATGCCAGAATCTTCTGTTTCACACAATAGAATTATTAGGGCATATTTTAAGAAATTTGAGAAAAGTATCTGATATGTTGTCCTGTCCTGTGAGAACAGATACTCACCATGTTTGCACTTTAGCACATTATCTGACTCTTCGCAGTCATAGGGACAGCTTCAAGAGAACGTGGACAAAAATAGTTAAAATATATACATATGTCTGAATACAAAAGAAACGTTTTGTCATGGAAGCATAAGACAATCGAGTCAAACCATTTCAGGTCTCCTATGTTAATTCCTTTTCCAGTAGGAGCAACGCCATGATCCTTGAGAATTGATGAAACATTTCCAAGGACATCCCGGTGAGATACCTACATGATATTTTTTTACTGTTTAGATAAAAGTGAGCAAAAATAAAACACATATCACATCTAGTAACCTTTAATGATAATAATAGCTCTAAACAATAAGATGTTGTCGTTTTTGAAACAGTGGAGACCATCAGTGCCCGAGAAGATGGAAGGATCGACTGGAAGAAGCCAGGGGGTAGGGGCTTGCTCGATGCCAAAATTCGACAAATCCACGCAGGAGAAGCAGCTGGATGAAGGCAATGAAGAAACCAAAGACTGAAAGCATGGGTTGATGATTACGCTGTTTCTGTTTTCCTGGCACAGGCTATGTAGTGTTAAACCTGGGGTGTCTTAGGGCAGTTTTTCTGTTTTAGATACCCTGTGTTTGTCGGGTGTTTTAGCGCTCTTTTGTTAAGCTGGTGTTCCCAGCAGCTGTATCAAATCTCTTTTAAGCTTTGAGTAAAGCCGGGCTCTCAGAGCCTTTTCTCTAAAAAAAAAGGCATCATGTTCTAAAAATTGGTGAATCCTCTGCATTTTTGGAGAGCAAATTCTTTGCATCTATCTCTGCAGCAAATACAGGTTTAGTATAATTTATAGATGTGTTAATGCAGAAACAAATGATAAAAGGAGGAAATCCAAGTCGTTGGATTGAGATTCAATACATAGATAGTGTTTGACTTGAATAATTTGGTCCAAAATAACAATAGGACAAAACAAGGCAGATGGATCAGATATACTTTTCTTTTCCTTTCCTTGCTAGAAAAATGTTGTCAGGCCAGAAAAGCCAACCAATGTATATTACTGTCCCTTTCGCTGTAGGGGGCATCATGATGAAACAAACTTTATAAACTTTAGCAATTAACTGATGCAAGTATGCATAGCCTTCAAACAAGTTATACCCTTATATTGGTATTCAATATAGTTTGGCATAAGCATGAATTTGCACTCACGGTAATCCTTTGCAACATGTACCACCAAAAATTCAGCTTTGGACGCCGAGACTATGGGACAAGGGCCATATTTTTTTAAAATGAAAGGAGTAAATCAAACAAAAGGGGTATTTATGCTATGACCTCAAAAAAACGTGTACCTCTGAATGAGTCTGGATATATTCATCAAGAGCTTCACCAGCTTCAGAAATCATAGAATTAAGCACCAATGCATTACGAAAAAACATTCGCATATCATCCTGCTGTTTACGTGCCTTGCTATTTTTACCACCTGTTAGTCCAGGCCCTTCTGCTTCTATGGAAATGATGGATCCCATAATACGATCCTTGATAATATCAAACCCACTAAGGTTATGGTTGGTGTTTCTCTTAGAGGAAGCACATGTACGAATTTTCCGTTGAGCTGCAAGGAGCAAAATAGCTGCATGGACAAGCTTTCCCTCCTTAATGTAATTCCATAGTTCATCAAGAACATTATCTGTGTAGTCTGCAAGCAGTCTGGTCGTGTCCAAGAAGATCTTCTGCAAAGGCCATCAATGAATAACAGAATTAATTTCTTATCTCCTAGCATGTGTAATCAGTTGACTTCAAAATTATCAACAACCAGTGACGAATCAACAAACAAATTAGTAAACAATAACCTTTAACTGCACATAAACATGAGTCAGTAAAAAAACACAAACCTTCACCATAAAAAAAACACACATGCCTGCTGACACGTCAACATGAATGCAAAACGAAATCACAAGACTACAGTTGTCTCCCACACAAATGGAAATACATAGATTGGATGTTCTGAAGTCCTCTTATAGCAGAAGTAGATATTTGGCATGAGCTCAACTACTTACTATTGTTATGTAAGCAAAGTAGTAATTGTAGCAAGAGATTTCAAACAAACCATCTCAGGCAGACAAAGCAGATGGACAAGCTTGTAGATGAAGTCAAAATCCACTTGTTTGTGCTTCTGGTCAGTTAATAGATTGTCCTCAAGATACTTGTGCATGCAAGTGTTCTCAATGGCAACATGGAGTGGGAGGAGGCCCTCGATGACCTTTTGGCCTGATGTGCGTAAATTCGCCGATGCACCATAGCGAAGCAGCAACTTAATCATGTCAACAGAGAAAGTTTCAGCAGCTTGATGGAGGGGGAAGAAACACTATCTCTTTTAAGGATGAGACCCAGTTCACTGGATATTTGACAAAATTTAAAGAGCACCTCCTACAGTAATATCATTCCATGTTTGAGAAAGGATTAAAAGGTAAATCTACCAAACTATTCAAATACTGTACCAGAAAAACAAAGCGCGTAGTAAAGAGAGTGATAGTAGAAAATTGACCTATGAAATATATTAAATGAAAAGAACAAAAAAAACCTGAGGAGTACGGTCTGGGGCAATTATATTTGTGGACCTGGAGGCAGCAAGTGCAGCCCGTACTTGAAATCCATGCTGAAAAGGAGGATTCAGTCAAGAAAGAAAACAGATAGGTAAATTCTAAAGAAAGGGATGGACTGGGATATCATAAGAGCAGGTAGTTTTTGTACCTGTTTGATCAATTGAACCTTGCTCGTAAAGTCTGCTGTGGGTGGAAAAGGAGGACGAGGAGGATCCGGGGGGTCCCATGGGTCCCACTCAACTGCATTTGATGACTCTGATACATCTGTTCTTTCACCATTATCTTCAGAATGAACAGCTTTCACAGCATTGGTTTTGTCGAGAGTTTGCATTGGCATTGCTGAGTCAAAAAAAAAGTAGCATGTAATTACAAGAACAAACAATCTGGCATGCTGCTTGGATGTGACTTTTAGTGCACTTCTGATAGGCAAAAATGAAATGCATAGAATAAGTGAGGAAGTTCAAATTTAAGAGAGGCGATTAGATAATGGGAAGTCATCTACCATACAAGTATTGCAGACTACTGAAGCAAACAATTGTGGCAAACATGTAAATCGCCTAGCACTTAGTAGACATTCATTTTTTATAGTGTGTCATTTTATTGGCTTACCACTAAACAGTTCAATTGCTAGAGGCTACCCCCATTTAATTTACATGATACAGATTCTTCACTAAATATTCCTTTGCTTCACAATATCTATCCAAGACCACCATGTGCACAAAACAAGTAATCACTAAAGTGACCATGCATGCTCATTACTAAATGACATACTGGACAGGCACTTGGACCTCATATAAATAAGGGGGTTAGGAGTGAAAAAAGAATGATAACTAGGAGATCAATTTCCTCAATGGATAAACAATGCAAGCCAACACATGTCAGTCGAATGGACAACCATTACAGAATGGATGGGGTACGTAAAAGTATATGTTTCCTGTGGTGTCTTCTGAACCAGGCTGCCAACTATTCTTTAATCCTTTAACAGAAAGAGCTTGTGGTTGAAATCGTGCACTCTACAGCTTACACCCACTCCCCATCACTTTAGAAAGATCTCTTGTGGATGAATGTACTAAGACGTGTGTGTTGTTTTTGAAAAAGTTGTATCCTCTGTACATGTGTGCGTGCAACAGATGAAAAGGTGCATCTTTCTAGAAGTCTAGAACTTAGCGGTGTTGTAGAGAAGTTGTACGAAGCCACATATAAGGAATGGATGGCATAACCTTGTACTGACTAAGCCGCATAAGCTGCCAGTTAAGCTGTACAGGCACTACAAGGTGGGTAAGCACACGAATTTTCCAATTACCGGTTTTCAAGGTTGGAACTTTTATTATTATATCCACTCGATATACCACATCTGTAGATACTATGTTAGTCGCATTATAAATTGGACCGCAGATATTGTAGGACTCTATGAACTATGTGCAACAAAATATAACGTGGATTACTTAGAGCATGAACAACCAAGCCACAGTATAACATTTTGATGAACCATGGAGAGTACCTAAAGTTAACTGGCAAGGACAGGAACCAATGTAATTCATATAGCTCAAGTGAAAAGTAAAGGTTTCAGACTTGGCATGATGAATACTAACTTGGAATCTGAGGATAGCAAAACAACAACTCTCAGATAAAACCAGAGCACGTAAAATAATATAGGACAACGCCATTCATTCGGATTAGTAACAGAGAGTGTGGGATTGGTAAATACTACTAAACATCACAAATTTCAAAAATCTCCCGGATAGGGGATGTGGAAACTTGTTGAGGGAGAAAAAAATTAAGCTTCCTTTCCGAGTGACAATTAAAAAGTAAAGCTAGATCGAGTCGAAATTTGGCGGGGCAGTGGGTGCAGAGCTGCAAACGACCTAGGGTTTGGCCGTATGTGATTGGGCCGTGGCGTGCACGGATCGTCGGCGGGGGAGAGGGAGGGAAATCGTCACTGACCTTTGGCGGGCGGAGGGAGGGGGTGTGGGGTGGGGGAATCACCACTGACGACGAACCTTTCCCTGCCTTCTTTTGCTTTCCGAGGAGGAAGAAGAAGAGAATTCCCCTGCCCGCCCAGCAAAAGCTTATTATTTTCAACATATTTTTTATTTATTTTCAACTACATGTGCACATGTAAGTTGGAAATTTTATTATTTTCAACATATTTTTTTATTTTAAAAATAAACTATCTCAAAACTTTTCTTTTCTAAAATTCGAAGCTTTTTTTGTCACTACGGCGTGGTGAAACTATGCTGCTACGCTACCCGATGTACTATTCCATAATCAATCTGATTTGTAAGTACTCCCTCCATTTTTTAATACATGACGCCGTTGACTTTTGTTACAACCTTTAACCGTTCGTCTTATTCAAAAATTTTGTACAAATCTTAAAAATATTAGTCATGCTTAAAGTTCATTTAGTGATAAATCAAACCACAATAAAAGAAAATATATTTACTTAAATATTTTGAATAAGACGAATGGTCAAACATGTGAGAAAAAGTCAACGGCGTCATCTATTAAAAAACGGAGGTAGTATATGCAAACACACACGCACAAAAACATTGCTCTCTAACACACGGCTCAAAATAAACATAAATCAACAACACATCCTCTGATGGTGACACATATGTTCATACTGGTTCAGACCCTCAACGCGAGGTAATACCCTAGTCCAGTTGTAGGTAGATTGGATCTGTGTCCAGTAAATATAAGTGAGTCTCTAACCCCTTAGGGTTCATTGCCGGTGCCCCTTATGTAGTGATGGGGCATTTGCCGACATGCGCGATATGGTATCCTTTATAATCCGGATACATACCATCTATATACAGATACAGGATAGGTTTCCTCAATCGCTACCCCTTCCCGTGTATTACAAATGATCGGGTGGGCCTACGTCACTCAGCCCACCCCGAAGATGTCCTGTAGGGTATACTCAGGTATAATGTCCCTCACATATTCCTTTCTATAAGTCTTTCCTCATTCCTCCCCATCTCATGTGTTCATTTCCTCCCATCTCCTCTTTCCCCTCCTCGATAGCAAGTGGCCAGTGCGACGACAGGAGAGGAGTGCGGGAGCGGATGACCTCAGGTCCGGCAGGGCCTCAGCAGCTACAACGGTGGCAGCAGTCAGGGATGGACCCAGGTTTGGCCTAGCCCCATGGGCAGCTAGGGCTGTCAGTGAGCCGAGCTCAAGCGAGCTTATATGTGTAGGCTCGAGCTCGGCTCGCTCGAGCCACGAGCTTTTTCGAGCTTAGATTTTAAATAATCTGTACAGATGAGAGTGTGGAAAATCACCACGGTACTAGACTTGTACATGCAGCAGTAGACTTGTACTGGTACTATTATCATTTTAAAATATGATGTGACTAGTAATATTAAGGGGGTCAGGGCCTGCACGTGGCACGCCTGCACCCATGCTCGGTTTTTATGCAGCTTTTTATTGGGAGTTGGGAGATGAGTAGTACTCCCTCCGCCTAAAAAAATGAATCTAGTACTGGATGTGACATCCACATTCGTTGTACTAAGATATGTCACATCCAGTACTAGGTTGAATTTTTATGGGACGGAGGAAGTAGTAGTAGTCGCTGCTGCATGGAAAATTTTAAAAATGTGAGAGACAGTAATGCCAGCTGAAAAAAAAATGTTGGGAATCCAGGCTCGACGAACTATTCGAGCTCGGCTCGTCAAGCTCGCGAGCTTGGAGGCAGGCTTGAGCTCGGTTCGGATTATTCACGAGTCAAGCTCGAGTCGAGTCGTAGCGAGCCAAGCTCGAGCAGCTCACGAGGCTCGAGCTTTTTTGACAGCCCTAGTGGCAGCCCAATGTGTATTGGACTAACAAGCAAATTACATTACATGGTGAATAATATATGTCTCTGTATGGCTTTGAATCCTAGGCTCTGAGCAATGGTCTAGGTGCTCCAGGTTCTAGGTCCATCTTTGACCACGGGAGGCGGGTCCAGCAACGCCAACCTCAGGAGGGGTGGGTCCGCTAACCCAAGGCCGACGGTGACAGTTGTCGGACGACAACGGCAGCGGACTGTGACAACGGCGGCAACGACTTGGATGGATGAGAGCTTGAGTTCCAGTTTTAGTTTTTTCTTGTGATTTTTTTAGGCGGACAGCTATGAAAATCATTTTTACACGCAGTTACACCTCCCGTTTGAGAAAATACCAATTTTCACAAAAATGTGCTTTGGCCATTAAAAAATCGTTTATGTTGTAGTAGTGTACCATTGCAACGCATTTGACGCACGAGAGTTTTTTTTTTTGTTTCTATAATATGTAAAAGATAAAGATTAAGAGTTGAAGCGGCCAGTTCATTTTGTTTCGATTCTACCACTGTCTAACTAAACCAACCAATTTTTGGCCAATTTAAAATATATACTCCCTACAAGTTGAAAATAATTGTTGTTTTGAACAAGCACCCGATCTAAAAAAACAAACAACTTTCATGACTGTTTTATTTCTAGTACAATATATAGAGAATTATCAACAAATATATTATTTGTTTTATTTTATTTGGTACTTTATTCATACCATTATAACTTTCACGGTTTTTAAATATACCATTATTATTCATATATTTGGAGTCATACCATTACAATCTTATATGAATTCGAGATATACCACTACATACCTCTCCAATGGATCTTCTGAATTTTTTGGACCAAATTAACCTTATCTTATTCCTCCATCACCTCCTCTCTCCTGTTCATCGTCCACTGTCTGTGGTACGACGACCCCGTCGCCATGGGCCATGGCTAGACTTGCTGCTTCGAGGAGGATTCGAGTGGGGAGAAGTTTTTTTTTTTTGCCGGGTCGGCCGAAAGATTCAGTCGACCAATTTCATTAAGATTGGGCGGAAAGTTTGTTACATAAACTAGCTTACAATGACAGCAGGCTGTCAAGATGGGCAGGAGGCTAGGCCTCTAACCCAGTAAGCAAAGGAAAAGAGGAAAACGCCCTAAGGCACATCGATTATAGGTTAGCGGTGCTGTTACAACTGCTGCTGTCTTCCAAACCATAATTTCTTCCTTGATGTCTTCTACAAGCTGATCAGGGGAACACATCTTCTGGTCAAAGATCCGCGCATTGCGTTCTTTCCAAATCAGCCAACAGTTTAACATAAAAACCGAATCGAAGATCTTCCTGTAGCCCGTCCGAAAACATCGCCTTGCCTCAATCCACCAGTCTGTAATGTTGCAGTCGATCTGTCCAGGAAGCGGGAAATCTATATTATCCAAGCACGCATCAATCGCCATACCCTGTTAATGAAATTGCAGGAAACAAATAGATGATGGCAATCCTCATGCTCACACCCGAAGAGATGACAGCAGTCCTCATGCGGCCATCCCCTCTTTGTAAGGTTGTCAGCCGTCAGACACCTTTTCTTAGAATTCGTTTCTTCCTATCACCGTGTTTAGATCCAAAGTTTTTCTTCAAACTTCCAACTTTTCCATCACATCGAAACTTTTTTACACATATAAACTTCTAACTTTTCCGTCACATCGTTCCAATTTCAACCAAACTTCCAATTTTGACGTGAACTAAACAAATTCTTGATGGTGTGCCAGCTTGCCAAATGAGCTCTCCATAGGGACACTTGCCATGAAAAAGAGGTCATAAGCTGAGGAGACAGAGAAGTTGCCGTCAGAAGAAGCTTTCCATCTGATCGTGTCAGGTTCCTGGCTGAGGTTGGACAACTGCAGTTCATCCCAGAGTTGAAAAAACTGCACCATGGTGACATTTGAAAGAGAGCCCCGCAGGTCTCTCACCCACCTATGATTACTCAGTGCTTGAGCGACAGTTAGTTTTGATCTGCGGGAGAAGATGAACCGGGGAGAGGATGAAGATAGGGGCATTTTGATCCAAAACATTTAGAAAATACAATGAAGAGATAAATAGTGGCAAATATAAATTTCCATGGCATAGTTCTAAATACGTAAATAGTAATGGTATGTTTTAAAACTGTGAAAGTTGTAATGCCATGGATCCAATTATTCATATGGGGATCATGTTTATTCATTTTAGAAGTTATTATTCATAATCAAAAGTTTTTAGTTTTTGGTGAGAGATATTGCCCACACTATGCATTAAATTAAGTGATTGGCATATGGTGCTAAACTGCTAGTCGCGCCTTAATAATCCTTAATCACAAAATTACAGCAGGATAATGTTTTCATCCGATGGGGCGTACATGGCACAACAAAAGTCATAACCCCAACCACTGAACTGGCAGCATCCTTGAATAAAAGATTCACCAATTAACCATAAACTTGAGGTTGCCGGGGATAATTATATATGAAATTTTCCCAAGCACCTGCACACACAAGATCAGATGGAAACCTTTTAGTCTAGGAGAACAATTAAGGATTTACATATGTAATGGCTGAGAACAAAAAAACTCCTAGCTCGACATGCTATCCTTAATTATTTGAAATGCAAGTTTCTACCGAGGTAGCATCTATATTTGTTCACTCATTAGAAGCGGCATAACAGAACTAGTTTTCTTCTATATATGCTGATTGTGTTTGGCATTTTCTGGAACTTTAAGAAAATCAAAACAGACGGCATACCTTTTCTACTCATGCATTCCTTAACACCTTGATAAGCGTCAATGCAGCACTAGCGAATAATCTTCTTGGTTGATAAATACTCAAGTGTGGAATCCTTCCAAACAAACCAAGATTATGGTTTGGAGTTGCAGAAGATGCTTCCTCTCTTAACTTACGCCGATGATTATTGATCTGGCAGAGATGCTTGTCCTGATCCTCTAATCTATGGCTTGGTAAATTCTTCGCAGGACACCATGGGACCGACAGTACTGTTCTCCAAAATGGAAGATAACTTAGGAGTTTGCATCTGTCCTCCCATCCATGAGGTGGTTTCTTTCTCATAGCCTGTCTCATAAGGCAATAAGGATTTAATTACTTCAAACTTGAAAAATAGATTAATATGATTTTTAAAGCCAAGATTTTTTTTCTTTTTGAAAACAAAACACACCGCTTAATAGTTTGGGAAGCCGCACGTGAAAAATGAGGATGTTTTGATATCTTTCTCTTGCTGCGGAAAGCAGCATAAGGCATCAGGAGGACTATAGAACCTCCCCATCCTTTTCGCTTCATCGAAGGAATCTATAAGCCAGCAGCATGAACTTGAGATGGTAGTACGATACATGATGTTTTGCATCAGTGATGGATAATTAATGTGATACTACTTAAGGTACTTGTGTAATTGTTTATGTTGGATCAAAAGTTGCTAAATTGTAGTAGTTGAGTAGCATACTTCAGCAACATGTTAGGCTGCTGAAAAAGTAAACGGCATGGCAGAAACATAGCAACTGGAACTGTGAAACATGCTTTTACATTCTTTTTCTTAGAAGTTTATCTTAAAGCATTTAGTAGTGAATTTCAAAATTGTGAAAAGTACTATCATAATATCATAAACTTATTACATTTTATAACCTTATTCTAATACGAAATTGATGGTCGGAATTTCAAATGTTTAAATCTTGTCCTGAGCTTATGACCGGAGGGAGTACATTCTATGATGATATCATAATGCCTTATAAAATTTCATATGCCTGCATCTAATATAAAGAATTAAATGTATCAAACAGGGATGTGCATAGAAAAATTAAGGCTGCTGTCGCAGTGCCCTTGCAAAAATTCAAGACGAAACAAGAGGAATGTAAAATTAATACTCTACATGAAACAAGAACCAACAGAGGTCGGAATGTAAGAATTATGCCTCACCTTTTTCTTTACAGCAAGCAGATAAGACACATCTGTAGTTGCCTTGCTTGCAACCGAGCTCCCTGTTTTCCATGATAAATTAAATAGGTTCATTTTCTGAGTTTATGAAAGAATGAATTGGGACATCACAGAAAAGACCCACACCCACCAGATTTGTCAGGTACCTCCTTGTTGGGCATCGGTAATGTGTAAGGGCAGCTTGAACAAAAAAAATTAAATGAATCCCAAATCAAAAATGCATCTGCATACAAAGATATAATCATTGAAGAAAGTCAAAGGGAATGTAAAAGAATACATGTTTCCAACGTCAATGCCTTCTCCAGTGGGACAGAAATCAAAACCCTTTAGGATCAATGAAACATGTTCAAGGACCTCTGTATGTGGCACATGCATGGCATTTTCCAACTTTTACATAAAAACAAAAGGGAGAAGAGAGGTTCAAAGAAAGAAAAGCAATATATAAACAGCAAATTAATAACATGAACAAATTAGTTGAAACTGCAGATGCCCCAAGAGAGGATAACATCTGCAATACACAAAAAAGCGTGGTACCTCAGAGTAGTCTCGAATGTATGCATCAAGTGCTTCACCGGCTCGGAAGATTATATTAACAAGCAACGATGAAGACAACAAAAGTTTAAGCTTAGCTTGTCCATTCTGATGCATCTGCCATTCTAAGGCCATAGAGTGATGGATACGAGCAAAGATAGTAGCAAAACCATCTAGCTTATTACCACCAACTTTTCTGCAGGATGATCCAGAGCGGATATGATCTTGAGCTGCCAGGAGCAGAACTGCAGCATGGATAAGTTTTCCATCTTTCATGTAATTCCAGACCTCATCGACTAGATTGTTTGTGTGTTTTGCAAGTTCTCTAGTAGTATCCAAGAAGATCTTCTGCAAAAACCACCAATGAAATACAAAATACAGGTGCAGGTTAGCATTCAGCTTTATCACCACATTTACCTAAAATATCATACTTTGAGAATTAAGATTTGCTGAGAGCAACTTGAAAGTGTTTTCTTCTTTTCTATTAAATAAACTCAACCTAAAAATGGTCCAGACACAAATGCTCACTACAATACTAACGAATTGCTCACTATTATGTAGAAATATAAGATAATACCAGATATTAAGTACTATCAGTTTTTTTACATATTGATCGCAACAACTTCTTATTTACTTATGCTTCAAGAGATACTTCCCTCCGAACAACGCATATTTCATTTTGTTAGAACAAGGGTTTAACCAACAATTACTTCATTAGAATATATTTTTTGCAACACAAAGTTGATGTTATTAGACTCATATTCAAAAGTACTTTCTTATGATTATGCTTTTGTGTGACATAAATGATATATTAGTAATAAAGCAATAGTTGGTCAAAGCTTTGTTCTAACAAGAAAAAAAATATGCCTTATATTTTTATATGGAGGGAGTAGTAGTTAGTAAAGGGAGAGATTGCTAGGCAAACCATCTCAGGTAGGCACAGAAGATGGATAGCTTTGTAGATATCTTCCTGGCTGTAATCTGGATGCTCCTGATTAGGAAACAGATTTCCTCCAAATACTTATGCAAGCAAGTGTTTTCAACTGCAACATGTAGCGGGAGTAGGCCCTCTTTGACATTCTTGCCAGACGTGCGTAGATTAGCCAATGCACCATGGCATATGAGCAACCTGATCATGTCAACAGAGAAACTTTCAGCAGCTTCATGAAGGGGAAAATAGCCATATTGGTTCATGCAGTTAGGATTAGCTCGGAACCCTCCAAACTCAGGAACCTGGCCCTCCAAGATAACTTTGGCACATCGCATGGCATTTTTTATGATGATGCAGTTCAAGGTTTCAGGAGTGATGATAAAGCCAGAAATCAGCCTATGCATGCGCTTGACGAATAAGCGGAGGAAACAGCAGCGGCTATCCTTTTCCAAGATGGGCTCCAGGAGACGATAAGTCATGCCATAGAACTCAATATTTTTTGCCTGGATTAATTGCCAATTGAAAAGGGAGGTGAAAGACAATCAATTGTCCCATCAATAAAGCAAAAGAAAGCATAAAATCCTGCTACAATGCATCTTTAAATATATTACTCCCTTCTTCCCTAAATGTTTGACGCCGTTGACTTTTTTAAATATGTTTGACCGTTCGTCTTATTCAAAAACTTTTATGAAATGTGTAAAACTATATGTATATATAAAAGTATATTTAACAATAAATCAAATGATAGGAAAAGAATTAATAATTACTTAAATTTTTTGAATAAGACGAATGGTCAAACATTTTTAATAAAGTCAACGGCGTCAAACATTTTAGAATGGAGAGAGTATGAAATATTGCAGGACCTTAGGGGTGTAGTCGGCGTTGATTACACATGTTGATCGATAGGAAGCAAGATACGCCATCCTTTTCATCTTCCACTGATATATGGAGATAATTTGTCAAAATCCACTATCAAGGTAAGAAAGGAGTGAAGGAATATAGCATAAAGGTAGCTAGTTACTGTACATTCTCGATGAAACCGATAGCTCCATTAAGACCAAGATTTGGTGGAATTTCTGGTGGCCATAAAGGAAAATAAGGATTCCATGGATCCAGCACGGTCTTTGTTGTTACATCTACAACTTGGCCATTATCTTCATGTAAATCAGTTTTCATTCCACCATTTTTCTTTGTCTTCTTTGGTTTTGAGTTGGCCGGGAGGTCCAGCCTCATATTTGCTTAGTCTTTATTATCTGAAGTAATAAAGGCAAAGAAGAAATCAAGTCGTCTTTAGAGGAAAATGTGTGCTCTACACTCGACAATATGAAGATGGAAATGCGACAATGAATAGCAAGACTAAATAATACTTCAAGGTGCAGCAAATTAAAATAGTATTCGCGCCAAGGAACAACAGAATATACGATAATTGCGAGCTGATTACTAGAACAATTCAGGGTCTCATCAACAAGCTAAGGAAAGTAAAAGTAACAGATGAAATTCGAAATACAACCTGAGTTTGTAGGGCCCTTAACATACTGCTGTATAATACTAATAATCAATAAGCAGATATTATATATATATATATATATATACACATGAGTTATTGCTATAAAATTTAAATTGCATTTAAAAATATAATTTATGCTGCTTATGTATTCGACGACGGAGAGATTAGGACGATTCGATCTATCAAACATAATTACATAAACAATCAAAAGAAGTTAACAAGCTAGGTCTAGAAAAACTTGCAGTCTCGGTGTACCTGTCGGGCTGTCCCTGGGGCTGGGTCGATCAGGCAGGAGGCAGGAGGGCAGGCCGGCCGGGCGATGGCGTCGTGGCGACGGGCGCTGGCTGCGCAGCCACGCAGCAGCCGGGCAACAAGGCTGCGCGCCCGCGCGGCAGGACAGCGTCTCGGCGACGGGCGCAGGGGCAGGGCAACGGCGATGGCGAGTCGCGACGGCTGGGTTGAGGGGTGCGAAGCGAGTGCGACGAGACGAAGCGCGGTTGGCGGCGGCAATCACACGCGTGCTTTTCTTTTTCTGTTTCCACGCATCTCGCGCGACGCCGCTTTCTGCATCCGGTCGGGCCTTGGTTGTAAGATTAGTATAGGACCAATTTTGAGAGATAATATTTAGTTTTGAATTGGTAGACTAAACATTAGTTTAGGATGATATGTTTGGATCCAACAGTTAATTTAGGGCTAAAAGGTAAAGAGAGAATACAAAGAGAGAAGAGAGACGGGGAGATAAGGCTGTTTTTTTATGGTCCCCACAAAAAATTAGCCCCATTAGCATTCTTTGGAGGGGCTAATTCACTTTAACCCTAAATTAGCCCACCTATTTGGATCCATGTGGGCTAATTCAGAACTAAAAGGTGGGGGCTAATAATTAGCCCATGAAACCAAACAGGGTCCTGGTCTCTTGACCACGCGTCGTGCGCGACGCTTTGCCTCTTTCGCCTTGGGAGGAGGGGAGGGGGCCCAGCGATTTTGGGGGCCTAGAGCGGCCACACCGCTCGCCCCCCTCCCCCTTGCAGGGCCGGCCCCTGGATATGTGAAAATGAGCTGCCATATTCATGTGAGTTTTTTTTTTGTTTTCCAAAATTCATCTTTGCTGATGGTTGTCTTAACCGGCCACCTGTGAAAATCGTCTTTTTGCAGATGGCTGTCTTAACCTAACCGCTGGCGTAAACGATTTTCGCTGGCGGCTGGGCTAGGTCATCCGCCAGTGAAAATTATGTTTCACTAGCGGTTGATGGCTGTTAGTGAAGATGGTATATTTTCACTGGCCATTGGTCACTTGCGGTAGCGTTAACAGCTAGAGAAAACTGAAAATGGCCACTAGGAAAAATTCATTTTGTAGTAGTGGCGGCGGTGGCCCTAGCCCGGAGGGCAAGTAGTGGCCTCGGCGAATAGCGACCTCGGCCCTGTCTAGCAGTGGGAGAGGCGACAACCTCAGCACTGATTGCGAGCAACGGCCCGACGGGCATCGACCTCGGCCTCGTCGAGCAACGGCCTCGACATAAGCGGCGGTGACCCCGGTGAGCAGAGGCCTCGGCCTCAAGTAGCGGGAGCAACGGTGTCCTCGTCCTTGGCCTCGAGCAAACAATGGCGCACGGTGGCGTCGATGACCTCAGCATGTTGTCGATTTGAGAAGCTAGTTTCTTTGGTTGGGACTAGGACATGAATGATTCACATCTTTTTTGTTTTATTCAGTTCTTAGATATGATGATTTTGTTGATTTAGGCATCCATCTTGCTATGTTGTGCCCATTGATTTGGTTTGATTCAGTTCCTATATAGGATGATTTTGTTGATTTAGGCATCCATTTGGGCATGCTGTGGGCATCAATATGTGATGTTGACAGAGCTGGCTCGATTAAGCTTCTTCCTGTTTTGTGATACAGATTGAGGCTTAGGAGACATTGGCGATGTGATACTTCAAGGTTGGCTGGGCTTTTGGATTTGTGTGATTTTTTTCTTTCTTCCCTTTCCCCATTTTCCTTGGGTTCTCTAAAGTAGTGATTACCTGGTTGGATTTTGTATCAGTTTCTGATTTCCGATTATGTTCTTTGTGCGTTGTACGCAACATGAAAGATGGAGGGCGTCACTCAGCGAGGGCAGGAAGGCGCCCTGCCTACGGACGAAAACGTATTATGTGACGATTGAAAAATTAAAAATAATTAAGTAGGTATAGATATAGATATATATCTATGGGATAAGTAAAAATAAACTTACCGTTTTAGGACAGGGAGACAAGCAAAATAAAAGGTTGACAAACTGACAAAAGTATAGTACAATCGAACATCACCCCACTATAAACTGGAATTTTTTTTATTTATAATTTTTTTATTAAAAGTTTTACAAAAATAATTTTCCATTTTGAAAATTGACGGAAGTGGTCGCCTACCGCCCTCTGGGAGGGCGATTTTTAAAAATCGCCCTCTCAGAGGGCGGCGAAAATGACGTGGCAGACGGCCGTTCGCTCTCGGGCGACGGCCGTCAACGAAATTTGCAGGCGGCCCCCTTGCCGCCCTCCGCTAGGGCGATTTTATACTGTGCAGGGGGCCGCCTGCAAATGGGCGGCGAGGGGGGCATGGAATTTTTCAGGCGGCCCCCTTGCCGCCCTCCGCTGGGGCGATTTTGTACTGTGCGGGGGGCCGCCTGCAAATGGGCGGCGAGGGGGCATGGAATTTTGCAGGCGGCCCCCTTGCCGCCTTGGGGGAGGGCGATTTTATACTGTGCTCTATATTTTTGTATAAATATCAATAGTTATCATTTTTATATTGAAAACTATACAAGATTAAAATATCCAAGACTGGTAAAATACAATTTTATTATTTTTTAGGGCATATTTGAATTGTTACCGTACAAATATTTTGTTAGTGCCAAAATATAAGCAAGTTTTGTGCACAGGCCCGACTGTAGCAACCAAGCTACATAATCTCAAATCTAGATTACGTATTACCAATGAATAGGCTTCCATTTTCGTGTGTGGTGTGCTAGTGGGAAAGAAGATATGAAGAGGTTGCCTTCAGATTGTCAATTATATAACGTCGTTTTCACTGCAATATATGTGAACTCAATGAGATACATTATTCATTAGATGTGACAAGACGATCACGCGTGGGCGTGATTCACTTTATGTCAACAGGCAGCGCCGAAAGTTGATAGTGATAACTCGAGCTGCCGCTTTTCATGTGTGCTGTTGTGGACTGTGCGCGCTACTGGATCTGACACTACCGTGAAGCGCCGAAAGTGTGTTGTTGTGAGCATAAGTTGTTCAAGCACCATATGAATGAAAAGAACTATGTAGACGAGACAAACACAAGTAGTACTGCAGTAGTAATAGCAAAAGTAGTACTGCTTTACAAGTTTGTAAGCCAAAAGAAACGGTCACATAAGGACTGAAGAGGTAGAACACTACTGACGAGGCCTCTTACCCCTGTCCCTCCTACCCTGCGCCCTAATGTGCCCCTGGGAGTACGTGAGTCGGTCCGGGGGTACGGCACGGCCAACCCGTCCTGCCTGTACAGGTGTGACCTCTGGCTGCTCCTGAGTGTGCGCCTCTGGAGCTCCTCCAAGCTGAGAGGAGCCTAGTACGTCCTGGTGGTGTGCACCGTGCAAGTCGTCGTCGTAGAACTGGCTAGTAGGACCAGTCCTACCGGCGTGAGACGAAGAGGCCCCAGTACCGAAGATCCCGGCTGCAAATCCTGCTGGACAAGGACCATCAGTTTCGTACAAGTATTTAACAGTAGTAATAAAAAGGAAAGTACCGTGTGGGCGAGGGATCGACGCTCCGTGAGAGGAAGAGCTGGCGAACGCGCCCGAAGAGGTGGCGAACGCCCATGCGGAGCTCGAGGAAGCGCCGGTCGTGCCTGCGAACGCGCTCGAAGGCAGACGAGGTCCTGCGATGAGGAAACGTGCAGTTAAAACATGGTGACATATTCGTGCAAAAGCTGAAACAAAAATGAACTAATATCTGGGCTGAACTGTACCGTGCGAAACCGGTGCTGTAGGTCGCACTGCTCCGAAGCTAGGGGCGCTCGAAGGCAAACGAGGTCCTGCTCCGACGGTAGGCGCGCGAGGCCGTGGTTGTACCGGACCAGCTGGAGGTACGACGTCCACGGCGCTGCGACAGGAGAAGACGCGCATGACCGCACGCATCTTCTGCTGCATCCGGTCGAAGGTCACCCTCTGCTCAACGTCAGTCAAGTGCAAACCTCTGTTCAACCTCACCTGGACTGCGGTGATATCGGCACTGATATCCCGTGCGGCATCAGCCTATGCAAGATGGAAATAAAAAATTTAGTAGTTGTCCTATATTATGCAAGATAAATGAAATAATTGTTGGAAGTAATACAAATTGGACGTACCGCCACGAAGTAGTCTCGGTCACGGTGCGTGGGATACGCGTCCGTGACAGCGGCAACGTGCGGCTCTGGGGTGTCTGGAGTGAAGGTCACACGCGCACGAGTGCGAGGAAGGTACCAGCGAAGGTAGTCACGGTAGTTCTCCTCCGTGTGTGGGAAGAGCTCGTTGATCACCTCCTCTGTAGCTAACACCCAGTCGTCAACGTACTGCTGTACACGTGGAGCCCAAAGTGCGCCTGCTAGCTGTCCCCGTCGAGTCAACCTGTGAAGAGAGGTAAATTATATGGCTCGATGATGTAATTACATAAAAATTTAGAAATGAACAATCCGAACTCACGAGTGGTCGGCAGGGAGGACGGTCGGCTGCACGTTGCCCGGAAACACCTGCCTAAGTCCGAACTGTCTCATCACACGCTGCGGGCAGTGAGGCTCAACGAAAATGTCGAACACCATCGGCAGGATGGTGAGCCAGTAAGCCTGGTCGCGTGTGCACAAGGACGAAAGTCCTAGCGGTGCTCTCGCAGCGACGGCCTCTTCTGTGTACGGCTCCCAGATGACGTCGCTCGGCTGGAGACGGTCAAACTCGAACACGAAGTCCGGGTAACCACGTCTCACCTGGACGTGAGCGTAACGACGCTGCAATAAACATGATCGGAATTAGACATGTTATGTGAAGAAAAAAAAGAAGAGGACTGATAAACTTATAACGCAGCGAAGTTGCACTAACCCCACGTCGACACCAGTAAGTCCCCATCGTGGGACCGTCCTCTGGCCACTGCGCGCTGCGACCAACCCCGTAGGGTGCGCTGTCCACCACTGGTCGACCTATGGCAAACCTCTCGGCTGCCCAAAGCTGAAGCAACATAGGGCAGCCAGCGATGATCGCTCCCGCGTCAGTCTTCGTGCACGCCTCACAGAGGGCACGGTACGTGGCTGCTAGCACGGCAGAACCCCAGCTCCACTGCGGCACGTCCTGTGGCTGAGCATCCGCGATGGACCGTGCGTAGTGGACCAGCCGGAAGTCCACAGCGTGCCCGTGGGTGCTAGTGAACATCACCCACCCGAACAACCACAACAGGTACGCCTCAAGGGAGCGTCGGACCGAGTAATCATCAGCATCAGGGTGCAGAAGGTCCGCCTACAATTAAGAATGAAATGTTAGTACAAAACACTCATCCGGTCGCAAATAAGCATGTATGATAATAACAACTTATTTACTTACAGTGAACTGGAGCAACCAAGCCTTGCTAGGCCCGACTGTAGAGTACGGAGGAAGGGTGTTGGCCGGTCCTAGGTGTGGAAGGCGCATCACCTGCTCGAAGCGCGCAGTGATATCCTCCTTCCACCCAAAAACACCGTCCACGGGACCAACTGGTGCTCCCGCCAGCGGTAGCCCGAGCAGGTACGACACGTCCTGCAGTGTCGGAGCCATCTCCCCACAGGGAAGGTGGAACGTGTGCGTCTCAGGTCTCCAGCGGTCTACAAGAGCGGCAAGGAGTGACCGGTCTGCATCCCACCGCTTCGCTGGGTCACGGTCGTCCGCCGCCGCCTCAACAAGCCTACAAAGTGGTAGAAGGCCTGCCGCACGCAACCTGTATAGAGCAAACTTCAAACATAAGTACAACACAAAGCAAAGTTGAGTTGAAATGTGAACATACGCGTACCAAGGAACGTGACGGAGGTCGACACGCAACCACTCGCGCGACGTGCGTGGACGGAAGGTGCCGAGCTGTGCACCCTCGACTGCTGACAGGAACGAGCGGTGGTTCCTGTCAATCCCACGGTTCAACAGCGCCGGTGTGTCGTACGCCATACCTGCATCAAATAGGTTGATCAGAAACATATAAATAATTAGTTCAACATAAGTAATAAATGTTCATAAGCGAATTACTAACACATATTAAACAAGACCACTAAACAAACAAAAGTGTTTAGTCCGAACACTCATCACGATAACATTATGATACAACACCGAATAGTTCGCAATACTACTAGTACAACAATAGTCGGAGGTACTCATTACAACAACATTGAATTGAAATTACACGATAGAAGTATTTAGTCCGAACACTCATTACATCACAACATCATTTTATTTCCTAAATCGAAAGCATTGTTACACCATGGAATCGCCTGCTGCGCGACGACGCCTTGGCCTTGCGCGCCTGCTTGTTGTTCCTTCACCAGGTGGTCGCCTACCATCACTTGCCTGTCCAGATGGACTAGCATCTGCGCCGCTTGGAACTTCTGCATTCTTCGGGCATTTCTTGTAAGTATGGCCGCTCAGATCACACTTGCTGCAGCGTAAAGTCCTCCCACCTGCTTCTGACTCATCCATATCATTTCTGATGCGTCTAGTTTGGCGTCGACCCTTTTTCACCCTTAACTTAGATGGATCTGGAATATAAAAAACTTGGGCACTCAGCGTTGTGTAAGATCCTGAGATCCCGAACCCATATATCTCCTCACTCCATGTATGAAAGATTGCTTCTTTCTTGAAATAATTTGAGACGTACACATTGGGAGATATGCCACAATCACCGGCAGCAGCAAGAACGTGTGAGCAAGGAAGGTGATGAAGCTTCGGCTTCATACAACTGCAGATACATCCACCATCCGCCTTCAAGACACATTCCTGCACGGCTTGCTTGCGATAGATACCACGCCTGCTCCTATCAACACACATTATTTCATACCGATGCACTTGTGTGCCTTGAGCAACAACTCTATGTCTCCGTGCCTTTTTGATTTTATCTTCCATGTACTTTGTCACTACGTTGCCAAACACTATGTTGTTATCGGCCATGGACGGACCAATTTTCTTGTATCGATCCCTAAAGTAGGCTTGCGTGCCGTGAAGGATGAATTCAACAATAGCAACCAATGGAAGTACCCGAACTCCTCGCATTACCCAGTTGTACACCTCTGCCAAATTGGTTGTCATTATGCCATACCGAGATCCATCGGTGTCGAACAATAGAGACCACTTCTCCTTAGGCTCATTCTCAATCCACTGAGTGAAATTTCTGATGGACGACCCTGACCTCCTTCTCATTGTTGGTGGGTCATCATGTAATGCACCAAGAGGTATGGGAGGCTCGTCACCTTCAACTTGTGGTCTGCGAGATTGCTCATCTGTTTGCTTCATTGTCAACTCATCCAACTTGTCCCACAACTCATTAAATTTCTTCTCTTGGTTCTGTGCACAGAGCCTCTTAAAGAGCTCCATAAGATGCTTGTTCTTGAATTGCTTGTAGAAATTTGCACCCATGTGACGCATGCACCACCGACTCCGAACATCAGGCCACTTAGCTGGAAGTCCCTTCTCATCCCAACCGTTCTGCAAGTAGTCAATAGCCCGCAACATACCCGCATGACGATCATGTATAAGGCAAACGTTGGGCCTCATACGCACCACTGCAATGTGCACTCTCTCTAGGAACCAGTACCAGCTTTCAGTGTTCTCACTCTCTACAAATGCAAAAGCCATAGGTAGAACCTGGTTGTTCCCATCACACCCAATTGCTGTCAATATCTGATGTCGGTATTTACCTGTCATAAAAGTTCCATCTATGCATAGAACAGGTCGACAATGCACAAAAGCATTGATGCAAGCACCCAATGAGAAAAAGGCTCTTTGCAGCACACTCTTTGTTCGATCATCAACCGATGTAAATGTATGTAGGTCATAGTAAGTATTATTATTCCTCTGGGCAATGGTGGCTAACAAACGAGGCAAATTATCATAAGAAGCTTCAAATGTGCCATACCTCATCTCAATGATCTTTTGTTTGGCTCTCCAGGCCTTTGCATAGCTTATGGTGTACTTGAATTTGTTCTCGATGTGCCTAATAATTGATTTTGGTTCAAAGCCAATGTTACCAACAACACTGCTGTACATCTCACTTGCCACAAAAGCTGAAGTGATGTTTCGGTGATACTTCTCCACCCCTTGTAAGTAGCACTTGTGCTCGGTCACAATGCTAACTTTCCAATAATCATTCCATTTACCCTTATATGCATGGACACGCCACGGACAATCTTCCTTCATGCACCTCACTTCATACACATAATTTGTTGACTTGACCACCCTAAACTCTCTCTGCAAGGAAACTGCCCAATGCTTCACCGCCTCCTTCATCTCATCCTTATGAGCATACCTTGTACCCTCAATTACCTCGTTCTCCTTATACTCCCAGGGTACATGATCACCCTCTGATATAACAAGTCCAGAGAAGTTCTCATTTGCCCAATCAGTGGCCATCACATCACCTTCCTCATCGGATGATGCGTCGTCCTCCGCTTGCTCATTATCCGAATCTTCCCTCTCCATTTCATCAACAATTATACCGACTCTCTCCCCCTCATCCGCCATGCCCATGGCCTGCTCCTCCCTTGGTTGATTTTCCTCATTTTCCATCGATGGTCCAACAACATCCCCTGCATTGCTAGGACCCTCCACATCTTCGGTTTGCATTGAAACATTTGTATCTTTCTCTTGTACCGACACAAATATAACAAGGGGCCATGACCGTTCAAAAGCCATTTCCACATACCGTCTCCAAGCAGCAGTGCTGTCCATCGGCATTAGTTCCCAACAATAACCTTCTATTGCACGACTCACTACAACAGATACTGACATTGTATAGACTTCTTGGTCTATTCTAAATCCTCTCAACAACCAACTATAAATTGACTGAAATGTTCTCTCCGCAGGCCTATCGATGCCCTTAGATGTCATTACAAAATCTGACAGATCAACACCATCTGGACCAAATCTAATATTTCCTTCACCGTGAACTATCTGAAATGTGACCTTACTTGACATTGTGCCTGATGAAAACAATAACTGCGTTAACCTCGCATTTCTGTACTACGCTCTAAGTTACATTCTCTACAATATTGTTCTCTAAATTTCTAAAAGTACGTTACATTCTCCAGATCAAACTAAACTACATCTTACAATTAACACTACTGTCTATGTCTCAATTCATACTATTATATTCTATGCTCTGGATCTACACATATGTGCTGTGTGCTACAGATGTGCTAAAATATATGGAACTAAAACTAAAACGCAACATATATACTCAAACATAACATATTAGTACAAATGCAAAAGATGTATGGGAGCATACCTGTGATGAAGTGAGCGAACCAGCAGGGCTTCGCCGCTCCCCTTTTGCTGCCCTCCCCTCTCTCTCTTTCGTTTTTTTTGGATTTTTAGTGAATATAATGAAATTTCACAGAGAAGGGACTGGGCTTTATAGGGGGGAGGCAAAAATCGCCCTCCCCCAGGGCGGCAAGGGGGCCGCCTGCAAAATTCCATGCCCCCTCGCCGCCCATTTGCAGGCGGCCCCCCGCACAGTACAAAATCGCCCTAGCGGAGGGCGGCAAGGGGGCCGCCTGCAAAATTCATGCCCCCCTCGCCGCCCATTTGCAGGCGGCCCCCCGCACAGTACAAAATAGCCCTCGCGGAGGGCGGCAAGGGGGCCGCCTGCAAATTTCGTTGACGGCCGTCGCCCGAGAGCGAACGGCCGTCTGCCACGTCATTTTCGCCGCCCTCTGCGAGGGCGATTTTTAAAAATCGCCCTACCAGAGGGCGGTAGGCGACCACATCCGTCAATTTTCAAAATGGAAAATTATTTTTGTAAAACTTTTAATAAAAAAAATTATAAATAAAAAAAATTCCTATAAACTGGACAACTTGGTCCATTAGCTAGTTGGGCTACACTGAACGTATAATAATTAAGGCCCAGTTTAGTCTACACTAAATAAGGTCCGTTAGCTAGTTGGGCTAAATCTGTGCCCAACAAAGCCCATATACGGCCCATGTTTACCTCCATGTTGCAAGCCGGCTAAATCTGGCCTAACTATCAGGAACCAACAGGTTAGAATAGGTTCACTTTGATCCCTTAATTTGACCCTGAGTTTGAAATTCGTCGAACTGAAATACCAGCATAACCCATCCTCCACTCCCAATACCGTATCAACTTTGATCTTGACTCTAGTCAGATGTGCTAACTCGGACATACTGCTGGGAGATGGTAAATGGGCATCATTCTGACGAAACGACCCCAGACAGCCGGGCTTGGTAGTAGGGGAGGTAACGATGGCGAGGGGATTTCTTCGCCAGGAGCTCAAGTGGCCTCACGATGAGCGGAATCTCATGGTGACCGCGTCGCACAAGTGGACTCAATGCGCCACGTCGGATGAAATTGGGAGTTATACTGCCTTAGGACCAAAGTTGCTACGGCACAAAGAGTTGGGGATGGGTTATACCTGATATTTTTGTTCAGGGATAAATTTTAGACTCAGCGCCAAATTGATGGACCTAAAGTGAATTTAGCCCATATACAGCCCATCAGGTTTATCTCCACGTGGCAAGTGGCAACACGGCCCATCCACTGTACGATATGACGTGGCGGGTCAATCTCACTCCCAAGGTCCCACTCGAGATAGCTGCGACGGTGGTGTGCGCGTAGCAATTAAAGTGGGAGAGGCGACCTGACCAACCCACCACCCCCCTCGTTCCGGTCGCGGACTCGTACGTACGGCCCCAAAACCAGATTTGATAGCAGCCGATACGTCCGCCGCGGCGGCTGAATAGGAGAGAGAAGAAGGAAAAAAAAAAACCACAACGAACTACCCCCTCCTCGTCGAGCCGACGCGAGAGAGAAGAAGAGAAGAGAAAAGAGGAAAAAAACCCCACGCATCCATACAAAACAAGGCGAGGGCGAGGAGGAAAGTGGGTTGCGGCTTGCTGCGCGTGTGGAGTCGCCATTCCCCAATTCGCTGCGCCGCCCGCCGGATCTCGTCTTGCCCCCTGCGGCGGCGGTTTGGGCCCCCCCCTCCGATCGGTTTCCCCCCCGCACATGGTCGTGGCGGCGGCGGAGGTGGTGGTGGTGCGGGAGTAGGGAGGCGGGCGAACCGAGGCGGCGGCGCCGATGGCGGACCTGGTTTCCAGCTGCAAGGTAGACTCGCGTTCCCCCGCCCGCCGGTAAATTCGACCCCGATCTCCGCCGATTCCGCGGCGTAATTCGGCGCCGGGGGGGGGGGGGGGAGGGGATTCGTTGCGTCGCGCGCGTCTGTTTTGGGGCGGGGAAGGTTGCGGCGTGCCTGGCCCCGCCCTTGCTCGCCGTGTTTGCCTGTAGATGATGAGATGATTAGTTAGTTTTGTCGATAGTTTTAGTTTTTTTTTTTCCAGCGGTTGCTGTGGAGTTTATTAGTGCCTAGCTCTCTGGCGTTTAGGGATGCGGATTAATCGGTGATTTCAGTATAGCACCTGGCGAGGGGCTTCACTGGGCAGTTCAATTGCTTAGGCTGGCGCTTTCGCTTGTTGGCAAATCCCCCACATTTGCTTGATCCGTAGTTTGTCCCATGTTGTATGGTTTTGTATCATACGGGAAGCATCCAGATGTTTCATGTCATACTAATCACTAATTAAGTTGCTCAGAAAATTGCTAATTTTCACTTTGTTCAATTTGGTAGTTTGGGTCCTTGTGTTACATGACAGTTAATTTAGCATGGTTAGTTGCGTCATGCTTAATTCCAGGCAAGCGAAAAGGCGTCACTGCTTCCTTTTCGGCGCCCGCCCTTTATTTAGATGTTGGGGCAAGGCAAGCCCAAGGAAAGTCTAGGTTGGCGCTCCATCTCGGCCGGCATCCTGCTCTCGAGAGGGTGTGGTCCTTGAGCGAACTAGTCATGTGCTGTGTTGCCCCAACGCAGGGGCATTCGGTGAGGAGCTACGGTCCGGTGGTTGACAAGCCACTGATCGGAGGCGACTGGACTGGTTTCATCAAATGATGCATGTGGGCTGAGCCATTCCCATCCCAAGTGGTGGCCCGATTCGGCCTGGCCTGGTCGGAAAGAGATTCTAAATCTCGAATATGCGCACCAAGAATAGATATCTATGTTAGCTGCACAATTTATGTGTTCTAAAACAGGTGGAAATAAAATCGTAGAATGGTGATCGAGAAAACCTACTGGGTTTTAGGGCGTTTTGACTGGTGGCGAAACCAAGTGAATGAACTACTTAACTCATGTTCTTCAGTATCTCTGCTTTGATTTGGAATTGATCCCAGTATTTAGTCCATGGATCAAACGCCAGTTGTACCTTATGTATGTGTCATGCCAAATGAATTGCTTTGGTAACTTTAGCATTGACCCCTTTGCCTTTTTCATTGCAGGATAAACTGGCATACTTTAGAATAAAGGAACTCAAAGATATATTAAATCAGCTCGGCTTACCAAAGCAAGGAAAGAAGCAGGTCAGCAAATTTTGTTCCTGTTAATCTTTTTTACATCACCATCTATCAGACGGCAGTTTCAACTAAATGAGAATATGAGATGTAAGCTTTTGAGGTGAACTGGTAGTATAGACTCTCATAATACAGCATTGGTGGGATCTTTGGTGGTAATGGTGGTCTGATATGAAGAGCTCATTTCAATGAGCTATTTCTTAGCTCGTTGTCTTTTGTTTTCTGATATACTTCTCTTATATTCTCACAGGATCTTATTGATAGGGTGTTGGCACTCTTAACAGATGAGCAAGGTATGCATTTGTCTGTTGTTTCTGCTTCCCTGGTCTATGTTAGTACCTTACATATCAAGTCATGTACTGACATGCTAAATTTTGCACTGTTTCATTCCCTGTATTTGTTTCAGTGGTGTCTAATCCATCAGCATGAACGGATGATGCCTTTTCTATTTTCTAGTTTTAAAAACCTAAATTTGTGTGTTCTTTTCTTGTTGCAGGTCAAAGGCATCATGGATGGGGAAGGAAAAATTCTCTCACCAAGGAGGCAGTGGCAAAAATTGTTGATGATACATACAGGTTAAATTTCATTGTTTCATAAAATTGACCATGTGGCATAATAGTGTGGATATTTGAGATGAAATCAGTGGTGCTTCTCTTTTGAGATCTTTATGCCTTCATTAGCAGGAAAATGCAAATCCAATGTGCTCCTGATCTAGCCACCAGGAGCCACAGCGGATCAGATTTCAGTTTCAGGCCTAAAGAGGAAGCCTATGACTCTTTCCAGCCAGAGGCCAAAGTTCGCTGCATTTGCAGTAGCACAATGGTTAATGACAGCATGATCCAGGTATTATAACATTTTTTATTTCTTACATTCCTTTCTTTTTGAAAGATCGTTACGGCATGTGCCATCCCTCTTTTTATTATTATTATTTAAATCATGTATCATGTCTTTCTGCAGTGTGAAGATCAGCGATGCCAAGTGTGGCAACATTTGAATTGTGTACTCATTCCAGATAAGCCTGGGGAGAGCGCTGAAGTTCCACCCGTTTTCTACTGTGAATTATGCCGACTGAGTCGGGCAGACCCGTATGTCTTTCTACTATTTGATTTTTCTTTGGGTGGGGTTAAGCAGGTAAATCTGTGGTGGAAACCACTGCATTTTTTAAAGAAAAATCAAAACAAAAACATATGTAGGGAAGGTGATAGTACATGCTCTTGTAATTCCATGTGCAAACTTGATTTTGCTTGTGAGATATGAAAATGGAAAACAGTGAACGAAAAGACAAACATCAAGAATTCAAGATGTGTGGCTTTTACCTTGTTGTTTCTCAATTTCATATCTCATTAATGAAATTAATTTTGATCTTCTGATTTCACACAGTTTAATAATGTATCACCTCCTCTGTGCATGAGATTACTTGGGGATTTTTTGAAACTTGTACAAAATGGTTTCCAGTTTATCACCATATATTCTACAAAATGGGATTAAGTTTTGATTTGCTGCAGCTACATGCTTTGAATTTGCAGATTTTGGGTCACTGCTGGAAATCCATTACTCCCAGTGAAATTCGTGTCGTCTGGTGTTACAAATGATGGGTGGGTATAAATGGATTCTTCTTACTGGCAACATTTTAACTGATAATAATCCGTGGCTGACTATTTATTTATTATTGATGCTCTTATTTCTCTATTTCATCTTTGCAAAAATGGCAGTTTTTCCAACACCTTTATTTACATTCACTGGTAGCTCGCTAGGCTCTCCCTTTCAGTCACTCCTTCAAATAGAGAAACAGTTCGTGACACTTTTTTCATCATGCCTCTTAAATTTTTTTCATTGTTGCACAATCATAGAATGTTTACAGTTACACTACGGCTCATAATTACATACGTAGGTAAAATCCATTGTTGATACTTGATAGTCATGAGTTTACTTTGTCACATGCCTCTCCATATATTGTACAAGGCTCTTCTTAGTAGTTACTTGTCACATTATAATAATCCTTGTAACATATGGTAAATTCTCCAGTTAACGTTATTTGTGACTATACAACATTTTGTCTAGCACATTTATGGACAACAGTATGCTTAGAAGGTTCAATTGCTATTCTATTTACTCTAAATTGTCTCGTTTAATGATCATGTGTTACTTGTGATGTATGACATCCTTATTAATCCTCTCATATCTTTAGAACAAGTGTACCTCAAAGTGTGGAGAAAAGCTTCCAGCTTTCTCGATCAGATAGAGAAACTGTCCAAAGACAAGAATATGACCTCCAGGTTTGTTCTATTCTACAAAGCTAAGTTAAATATGCTTGAGTTTTGGAGTCCTCAGTTCAACTTAATATTGCGTCAATATTGTAATATCATAATGCTCTTGAGTACCAGGTAAGAAACCATATGGGTTTATGCCACTCAGTTGTTTAGGACGTTCATAAGTTTTTTGTTGATTTTAGGCTTATATGAATAGCTCTTATCAATGGTGATGGCAAACCTTTGACCAATTCATTTTCCTTTTGTAACATGGAATTCACACAATATGAGTAATGCGTCTATTGTGCAATTGTTTTCATTGGTTGGATTGTGAAGACAAAGCACTGTGGATAAGTTATGTTCTCTATGTGACATGAAATATTCTTAATTTGTTCACTTACAAGCCAACTGTATTTACTTTGTGTTGTTGCAAATTTTCATCTGTACCATGTGGATGCTACTTGCTAGCATTGTACAAAGAAATTTTCTTTGTGCAAAAGTTTGAATTTATGTGGACCAGGCTGATTTCGAATTCATTTCGCCCAATGATGAAACATGGTTTAATTCATTTCGTATTGTTTTTTTCCTTGCATAAATCTAAGATATGCATGCATATATTGTTCGTTTATACTATCTGAAGCAGTGAATGTGTTGACAGGTTTGGTGCATGCTTTTGAATGACAAAGTTCAGTTCAGGATGCAGTGGCCCCAATATGCAGAATTGCATGTTAATGGTATTGTTGATGATTTTGTAGCACAATCTGATTCACTTTCGTATTTGAATTGCATCCCAGCTTAAATATTGTCTTATATGTTGTGCAGTTATGCTGTTGTTGGTTAATACTTCACGTTGGTCTTTCTTTAAAATAAGTTACTATCTGTGTAACATTAGTTTCATTTTATGTTCAGGTATTTCTGTACGAGTAGTGACTAGACCTGGTTCTCAATTACTAGGGATAAATGGACGGGATGATGGTCCACTGGTAAGTTCAATTTCCTTCTGTCGCATTGGTAAGATCTAGATACTAATTGGCAGAGATTTGGCTATCCTATTTGATATTCCTGTATGTTATTCTATTTTAAGTTGTGCCATTTTTGTTGTTCTCCGGTTGACAGAACCTAACGTTATTGAGTGGAGTTACAACCTTAAAATGGAACCATGTTATGTTACAAAACCTTTGGGCTTGTTTTCATTGATCTGTAGTTAAAATTTGCTTTATCTTCTAGTGGTGGCCTGTAAAAATTTGCTTCTGTATTTTTAATGCTCCTATAATATCTCCTAAAATCATATTCGCAATAATTCTTAGGTGGAAAGTCTCATTGAGAATCTTAGCTGGATGTGTTTAGTATGAGAAAAATTTACTGCCCAGTTTGAAACAGATTATTGACCGGATTATTGTCATGGATTATTTACATGATCATAGATATAGATTAAATATTTGATAAATAAACTTAACGAATACAGCATAGAACAAGGGATCTAAATAATGCAGTAGAAGAAAGGTTTTTTTTTTTTGAGAAAAAAAACGTAGTTTTAGAGGCATGGAGCAAATAATCTGTGACAGTAATCCAGTTAAGTAGCTGAAAAGAACAGGGCCTGGTTGAAGATCCAGTTAAGCTTGCAGAGTCTTGCAGCTAGGGGTGATACAGTTGAAAACCAGCATTAAGGTTTGGAAGAATAGTGCATTTCTCTTAGTTTAGGAAGCACTGTGAGAACAACCATCGGTTGACAGTAGTTGTTGTCTTATCTAGTCACTAGGAATCATGGCCATGAGTCTGAATCATCAGTCGCCACAACAGTATCACCTATCTTACCCAGTGGGCACCAGCCACCATGTGAATCTTGCATATGGAGAGCTGGAGACTTGGCTTATTGCTTATTCTGGTTTCTAATGATTGTAAGGCTTTCTATTCTTATTACGCATATCCTGTCTACGAAAAAGGACAATATGCCACTCCATTCGTTGGGTTTAGACGAAATGCCACCCACTAGAATGCAAAGGATAAAATGCCACTCAATAGGTTACCTTCAGGATATTTTGCCACTTTGGGGGGATTTTAAGACCAAAATACCCTTGGCTGTGGAGAGAGAGGAAGAAAGGGAAATGGCTCTGCTCGCCGGCGGCAGCGGTGAGCGTGCGGGGGTGAGCTGCGATGGGGGAGGACAGCGGCGGCGATGGGGGAAGGAGGGCGGCGACCGGGGGAGGAGGACGGCAGCGCTGACGGGACGGCCTTGCGCGCTCACAGCTTGCCACATCCGCCCCCCCCCCCCCCCCCCCCCCCCGCGCGCGTTTGCCACTCACCACTCGCCTTCTCTGGCGCCACCCGCACACGGGTATGCGCTCGCTGCTCACGGCACCGCCGTCCTCCTCCCCCATCGTCGTCCGCCCCTGCACACTCACCACCCGCCGCCGGCAAGCACGGACACTGCCCAGCTCGACCTTCTCCAGCGATCCCCTTTCCCCTCTTTCTTCCTCTCTCCACAGCCAAGGGTATATTGGTCTTAAAATCCCTCAAAGTGGCAAAATATCCTGAAGGTAACCTATTGAGTGGCATTTTATCCTTTGCATTCTAGTGGGTGGCATTTTGTCTGAACCCAACGAATGGAGTGGCATATTGTCCTCCTTCTCCTACTTGGCATTATGCTTCCATTTTAAATATTCCCAGGCATAGGGCATTATTTTTACACGAAGCAAGCTTTCACATGCATTCTTTATATAGTAACGATTGTTGCCACATTGCGTTACTTTGAATTCTATTTCCAAAGTTTTGGTTCTGCATAGCTTGTACTATCATTCTCATGGTTGTTTTCCCTTTATTTGCAGATAACCACATGCAGTAGAGAGGGAATTAATAAAATTTGCTTATCAAGGGTCGATGCTCGGACATTTTGCTTTGGTGTTCGAATTGCTAAACGGAGGACTGTTGCTCAGGTTTTTCCATTTGACCTTTTGATTTATGAAATGATAATTTTCAGATTCACTTCTCCCAGATGTGTTTGTTGATTTGATTGAAATATAATCTCCTTTTGAAATGTGTACAAGCAAAACTGAGGTTTCTACATGAGTTTATTGTATTCTTGAACCATATTCCTCTGTATACATCATTGCACTTTTAATTATTTCACAAGAACGACATTTATGAGCCACAAGATCAAATTAGGAATTTATACTGTCGAGATCTTTCCAAACTGTTCTCAAATTTCACTCTTCTCTAAGGGTGCTTTCAACACTCATCTGACCAGGAAAGAAATCCAGTTAGCCGCTTGGTCCATCAACCTTCATTGACATTATGGTCAAGCTCTGAGTACTGATAGGGAAAACTGCAAATTACACCACAAAAAAAATCATATAGTTTGCAAAGATTAACACTAGCTTTATCTGTTGGTTGGTGGCAATGACTAATAGGGATATTTTTGCAAGTTATGACTTCAATGATCTGAGCATTATATGCGTGTTTCTTTTTGAACTGTTTCTTGTACACCAAACTGCTTTTAGTTTAGAACTGTTGAATGGCTTTCCAGTTCAATCCATTTTGATGGTGATGTTCTTAATAGAAATTCGTTCCACAAATTCGCTATTGAAGCATATAAATACATATCTTGGCTAATTGTTGCTGTTACTCTGTTTTCAAAAGAAACAATTTTGCTCTACTTTTAAGCAGTATGTACGTTATGGTCGTATTATGTTACATGTTCCTATTGAAGTAGTCATGCATGGTTTAGTTTAACATTTTCTGATCAATTACAAAATTTAATAAAGTTATTACCTGGAAATGTCTGAAATTTTATTACCCTCCTCTTTGCTTAAAGGAAGAAACGTATATTTTAAGCATAATAATGAAAGGGGGAATGCTAAGCGCTGTCTTTATTTCCTTGAGATGTTTCATTCCTCTAGAAAGGCCAACAACTCTCTTAGCTAACACCTTTTCTGATTCTAATTGAGCTATTGTTTAACCAGGTTTTGAACTTAGTTCCAAAGGAAGCTGAAGGAGAGTCTTTTGAGCATGCTCTTGCTCGTGTTCGGCGCTGTCTCGGAGGTGGAGACACTGCAGAGAATGCTGATAGTGACAGTGATTTGGAAGTGGTTGCGGAGTCTGTTACAGTCAACCTTCGTTGCCCTGTGAGTTTTTGTTACGTATAACTGTTTAGTTAGCTTAACATATGTTTGTTAAGTGTACACTACAGTATGCAGATATAGTCATTCTATCAGGTTATTGATGTCCATTGTTCATTGATCTGGAGTAGTTTTAGCACATATAGGTTCTAATGTCATGTCAAGATGTGTGTAAGGCTAAGCCTTTCTTGTGATGCAAAATTGGAGACTAATCTAATTTGTTTTCTAACATGTCTTCAGAATAGTGGATCCAGAATGAGGATTGCTGGGAGATTCAAGCCTTGCATTCACATGGGTTGTTTTGATCTTGAAACTTTCGTGGAATTGAATCAACGGTCCCGCAAGGTTAGATCTTGTGTTCCCTGATGCTCATCCTTCAGATACATGTGTGTTCATCCAGGAAAGAGTTACTTTTTTCTGGAGCTCACAACCCACCTTTTGACATGTTGATGCTTTCATATTTTCCTTTTATATCCTCTGATTGCTCTTTTCTCTTGTTTCTATACAGTGGCAATGTCCAATATGTTTAAAGAATTACTCTCTTGAGAGCTTGATGATTGATCCTTACTTCAATAGGATTACTTCTCTGGTAAGTTTTCATTGTACCTCTAAATCCTTTTGTCAGATCCACAGCATTTTGTGATTATTTTTCTTTTGGATGCAGTTGCGCAATTGCAATGAGGATGTCAATGAGGTTGATGTCAAGCCTGACGGATCTTGGCGTGTGAAGGGTGATGCTGCAAGTAGAGAATTATCTCAGTGGCATATGCCTGATGGTACCCTTTGTAATCCTAAGGAAGATGTCAAACTTGCCATGCAAAATGGAAATGAACAAATGATGGAAGGTACTTCTGATGGACAGAAATCTTTGAAAATTGGAATAAAGAGAAATCCAAATGGAATCTGGGAAGTTAATAGTAAAGCAGATGACAAGAAGCCTTCTGTGGTTGGAAACCACATGCAAAACAATAGTGGGTTCCGAGCTCTAAACAACATTATGCATATGAGCAATAGCCCAACTAGTAGTTATAGAGACGGGGAAGACCCAAGTGTGAACCAAGAGAGCAATAGGCATGTTGACTTATCATTGAACAATGGTAATAATGAGTTTGACAGTTTCTCTCTCAATTTTGGCCAAGCATGCAATACAGATGATAGACCACAGCAACAACATAATGCCACAGACGTCATTGTTCTTAGTGATTCTGATGAAGAGAATGATGCTATGGTTTGTCCACCAGCTGTCTATGACAATACTACCACTGCAAATGGTAGTGGTTTTCCTTTCACCACTAATGGTACTGGATATACTGAAAGGTACCAGGAAGATGCCGGCGTTGGTACAAGTGGCCTTGGTTTATTGAGTAACAATGTTGATGATTTTGAGATGAATAACTGGCAAATGCATTCTTCTTATCAACAACCTGAACAAGGCTTCCAGTTTTTTGGGAATGATACTGATGTCCATAATACTTTTGTTGGTTCACACAATTCCTTTGGCTTAGCACCAAATGACTATTCTCTTGATTGTAATGTTGGCGTAGAGGAGGCTTCGGTAACTCCTGCTCTTTCAGTCTGCCGGAATAGCAATGAAATGCATGGAAGTTTGGTTGATAACCCACTGGCTTTGGTTGGCGATGATCCATCCTTGCAAATTTTTCTTCCAAGTCAACCTTCCTCTGTTCCTCTTCAGGAAGAACTTAGCGAGCGTGCTAATGCACCAAATGGGGTTCAGTCTGATGATTGGATATCCCTTACACTCGCAGCGGGTGGAGGTGGTAATGAAGAGCCTGCACCTGCTGATGTCAATTCACAGCCACAAATTCCATCAACAGAGACAGGGATCGAACCATTGACCGATGCTGGTTTGTCTCCCTTTTCTGAGTTTAGTTCTTTATTCATGTGACAGTTATATTCTAAGGCAATGGTTTACTCTTGAAATATTTTTACCAACAACTTAAATTTCTATCCATTTGCTTAGTCATCTTTTTTTTTTTCAGTTGAATTATTTCCTTGTATGATATTATATCCGTGCGTGATACTTTGCTTTTCCATGTTTTCATAACTAGTTAAATTGGCTAACAATTATCTTAACATAATTTTGTTGTGAACTGATTACTGACTGGAAAGAAAACAGTGATGAATTAGCACAATGTGGATAAGACTACTGGAAACATAGTTGCTGCTAACCTTTGGTGATCCTTGAGTATCTCTTCAACTAAGTTACCAAGCATGATTATTCCACCTTTTTGTTTCATGAGTAAAGAGTTCATTAGTTTTTGCTCTTAATGCATTTTTTAGGGGCTGCAGAGACCCACATCACCAATTGTATTGCTAAGCTTATACTTGTAGCAAATGTCGATTCACACCGGGCCTGCTTTCTCTTTTCTTCAGTAACACTACCAATTTTGAAGGAATTTGCGTAGTATCAAGATATTTATTATACCAAATGCTTCTAAGCCTGTCTTCTATTATCAGCCCATCTCTAGGGTGGTTTGGTAGTTACAATTTCTATGGATTTTGCTGTCTGTTATGGTCGCCTGTATAACAGGGGTTATGCTTGGTTGGAACATATGCAGGAACATCCAGGTCTTTTGTCTGCTAGTGGTTATTGTTGGGTGTTCCCACCACTATCATCATGTATTATCAGCAATTATTGTTGTGATTGCTCAGTTGGTCCAAAATATTGGCATAATTCCTTTACTCGTTTTTTGCAGCTTCTGCATTTCTGAGCACAAACATTGAAAGACGTAGCGGAGCTGATTTAAATCCAAGAAGGATAGAAAATATATTTTCTCATCCTCGCCAGCCTCGGTCTGTTAGGCCTCGACTCTGTTTATCAATAGATACTGATTCTGAGTAGTTTGGACATCATAACGGGGTAACTGAGTTTGCATTAGTTTGGCAAAGCTGCCATCCAGAAATCATGATTTATACTGAGGTGGGGTTATCGGTCGTCTGGTTGATGTAAAGAAAAACACCAGCATTGATGCTTTGTTGCCTCAATGGTTTACAAGCTTTCAAGTGTTCTATTTGATCCAGGAGGGATCTGCATAGAGGACATCTGATGGTGAGCATAACTGATTAGTCCTTTTCCCCTGTGTTACTGTTCCAGTTTCCTTGTAGTTTGTTGTTTGCATGTGATTAAAGTTGTTAATTTGCAAGTGGGCATGTCTTTTACCAAATGAAAAGGGAAAGAATGACATAGAAGATCCCTTCCCATTCATTAATAACACCATCTGGAGTTCGATCACAATAGGATAAAAATGTTGCAGATTATAACAGGATAAATAAGAGCAAATTAATATGCTGTTAGTTTCTAAGCACATCATGAAGTTGAATATTCATTCTTATAAAGCTTGTTTGTGCTTCGATTGGCTTTAGAGCTTACACATCATGTTAGGTTCTCTTATTTGCATTTCCCAAAATTTAGTTGTTGTCTGACATATATTCATATGTAACACAAAACATCTACAGTAGTCGAGATTTTCAGATAAGATGGGACTCGCAGTGAGTAAGCATAGCTGTGTAGGCTTCTTGTTAGAAGCTTGTCTAAAGTAGTTCTTTGCCAGCAGTCAATGAATAAAATTTGCAATATATATGTCTGCTTCTCTGGGTAGTAGAATTATTCGCTGAAGTAGTCCAAATAAGAAGTAAAAGATTTGAACCTCGTATAACAAGAATGTTCCCAGTTTCTTGTGCAGTTGTTAACAGATGATGCTATAAGGTTTTTACTTTTATATCACAGAAATTGTTGAGGCTTGTCAAAAAAAAAAAAGGCATGATACTGTAGTTACATTCCTTCTCATTGGAGGTCGCTAATGTATTTTTTTTTTCTGTTAGGTTTGGTATAGAAAATTTTCTAACTGGGTATCGAGGCTTAATGTGGCGACTGGAGCAGTTTGTACATTTTTTTTGTTTTGACTTTTACTGGATATAAGGAATAGAGGTGGGGTCATCCCTGTACCCTGGATGCAAGACAAATACATGTGAATGTTTTGTGTGTACCATCATTGTATTTAGGGTTTAGGGGTACTAATTTAGTTGTTTATTAACCTGGTATTTGATGGAGAATAAATTATTCCTGGAAGTGGCGGCCAATAAACAGAGTCGTTGGGGTTTTACTTGGGTAATTGTTGATTAATCTCAGCTTTGCTATGCAATGCACGAGAATGTTGGGTTTTGTGTTAACTGCGCCTTCCATGCTGGCACATCCTACTGTTCGGTGAGTCATGAGGTTAATCATCCCGCTTCCCGGCACGTACCAAGTTATATTTTTCTCTTCCACGATGGTAAGCACGACTTCTTCTGTTGATTCAGCTTAATGTTTTTGCGATTGTATCAGGACTAAGCCTATTTTTCCCAGTTTTCATCAAAGAGGAATTGATATACATATCAAAAAAAGGAATTTATCTTGCATGCGTCCCTGTGTATTTTTTTTTTTGGGGCAAGTGTGGTCGTGTGGTTGTACGTGAGTTGACAGTAGTGCACAGTGAGTTTCAGTGTTTGCTTTGACTTGGTTCAGAATCCTCCATCTGGACGATGGGTTCTGGCGTTCTGCGCTTCTGCGATTGGGAATGACCCATGAATGTCTCCCTGGTTCTCTGCTTGCACAAGGAGCTAGAGGAAACATGCAATTTGTTCCAGAGGCAGCACCAGACCTACCTGATGATGGTATTGCACAATGATACGCACTCTGGAGCGTACGGCCGCACGTAGGTGTCAGCCTGCTCCCTCCTTTCCTGCAAATGCAATGCTTTAGCTTTTTCTTGTTTCTTCCCTTGTCCCTCTCACTCAGCATTATCGCTCTTGGGCTATTGACGGTTTGACACTTGATTCCCCTTCCGTTGGTCATGATTAAAAGAGTACTAACAGATCTCAGGCATCTCGAGGTGGTCACTGCTGCTGTTCTCTCTCGTCTCATTAGTCCAAATCCAGATTAATGCACATGTCGTCACTGCACAAGTTGTAGAAGTAGTAGCACGATGCAGGTCAATAAACTATACTGCTTGCACGCTCTACTCTGGAGTACTCTGTAGGTCAACTTATGGGCAAAGCAGCGGATCACAAGCTTCTTCCACGCATGTCTCCACGATGCCTTGCATTTTCTGCCACAAGTGCATTAGATTCTCCGGCCATTCACAACCAACTCGTGCTAGGAAGCCTGCAGGTCAAACATCCTATCTCGTTGATTTTTACAAAGGCGTATTTCTTTATTTCAAAACATTAAATCTTGTGTACATTAAACCTGTGTTTTTTTAAAATCATAGGAGCAGGTACAATAGCAGGCTATAAGCCAACTGCAAACATATTTTAAGAAGATAAATCAGGAGAGAGAAGAGTAGCGAGCTACAGATTCGTAGTCAGCTGTAATACGGACTTCAAGATACAGTGTGTCTATGACAGATGGGACTAGGTATTAATAGTGTAGTATATAACTGACTTCAAGATACAGTGTGTCTATGACAGATGGGACTAGGTATTAATAGTGTAGTATATAACTGTTGTATGAATGAGCTATTAGATTGGCTATAGATGAATTGGAGGTTGCAGTTGCAGCAATTGAATTCTGATCCAAAAGATCGATTTGAATCCAGAGCAGAAACTTCGAGTCTGCCTCTTTATCAGTACTACTACTAGTGCAGAAAACATTGCTGCACATCGCCATAACCATAATGGATGGCAGCAGTAGCTATTTTACGAGTTGTAACTGTCACGAAAGCGAGATGACTAGTGCTGCAGCTGCTACAATGGCCGAGCAACTATAACTTTCGCCAACAAAATTGATTGCTGCTGCCTGCTGGGAATTCCCTTCCTTTGGAATAAAGCTTCCCGGCAATCTTCTTTCTTTACTAGTACTAGCACACCACTGTTTTGATCTGACTCTTGTGCTTAATCCAAAATACAATTCTGTTTCTTCAGGGCCTCTTGTAGCTGTAAGTGAGTACTCCCTCCGTTCAAAAAAAAAAGACAAATCTTAGGTTTTCGTGTCCAACGTTTGACCGTCCGTCTTATTTAAAAAAATATAAAAAAATTAAAAAGACAAGTCACGTATAAAATATTAATCATGTTTTATCATCTAACAATAATGAAAATACTAATTATAAAATAATTTTATATAAGACGGATAGTCAAACGTTGGACACGAAAATTCAGGTTTTTTTTTTTTTTTTTTTACGGAAGGAGCAGTGCTCAATTGTACTCCATGTACTAGTGGCAGTGATAATCAATTAAAGCTACACATTGTTAGGTGAGACAATTGTACAGGTTTTGTTAAGCCCCGTTGCACAGGACAAACGATTGTACTACTACTAGTAGAGTAGTATCATTCATGGCTACATTGATCTTTTCACTGTACCGTTTTCCACTACTAATAGGACAAGCACTAGATGGTTACATTAAGGGCGATTTAATTAAGAGAGATTTAAAGCAGTAGCTAGGAGTACTAATTACTTGGTACTTATGGTGTGTTTAGTTCGCGAAAAAAAAATTTGAGGGTATCACATCGGATATCGGACGTTTGACCGGATGTCGGAAGGGGTTTTCGGACACGAATAAGAAAACTAATTTCATAACTCGTCTAAAAACCACAAAAGGAATTTATTAAGCCTAATTAATTAGTTATTAGCAGATGTAGGTTAATATAGCAATTATGGCTAATCATAGATTAATTAGGCTTCAAAGATTCGTCTCACGATTTTCATGCAAATTGTACAATTAGTTTAATTTGTCTATATTTAATGCTTCATACATATATTTAAAGATTCGATATGATGTTTTTTTAACTAAACAAGCTCTTAGTGCTACTCCACCTTGTGCAAATTTACAGCATACTCAGGTAAACTTGATTTATACAAGGAATTTTTTGGCACAGGCATGAGGAATAATAATACTACTAGTATTACCCACAAGAAATTACAGCTTACCATTCTAGACTAATTAACTGAAGAAGAGGAACAAAATGGAAATATATTGCTACTAGTATATCGAATAATTCGATTCCAAATGCAGCTTCGGGGGCCCACCTGCTCAGTGGCCGGCCAATGCCACCGGAGTTGCGGCCGCCGCCGCCGCCGGCGCGTGCCTCCTCCGGCCGCTGCTCCCGCCGTTGGCCCAGAAGCACCCGGCGGTCGTCGCGTCCGCCGCCGTGCCACCCGCCATCTTCGCCGCCGCCGTCGTCGCCGGCTCCGACTTGCACCTCGGTAGCACCAGTGGCCGCGCCGACGAGCACCTCATGTCCTCCTCGTCGTAGTCGTCGTCGTCGTCGACGTCTTCCTCTTCTTCCCTCACCTCCTCTTGCTCTTGCACGGATGCCATCTCTTCTTGCCTCTCCTCGTGCTGCGCTTCCGCCGCCGCCGCCGCCTTCTGCGACTTGCGGGGAGAGGGCGCGGCGATCTCCGCGGCGGCGGCGGCGTCCTTGGTCGGCGAGGGCGCGGCGGCGACGGGGAACCTGGAGGTGAGCGGGGACGAGCGGTTCTGTGGCGCAGAGCGGCAGCGCATGAGGAGGAGCGCGTTCTTGGGCGGCGTGGTGGTCGCCGACGAGACGAGCTCCGCTTCCTCCTCCTCCTCTTCGTCCTCCTCCTTGTCGTCGCCGCCGCCATTGATCCCAAGCCGCTCCGCTTCCTCGCCCTCCAACGATCTGAAGACTCCTCCCGCGGAGGCCTCCATCTCCTCGTCCTCCTCGGCGTGCTCTCCCCTCGGATCCGGCTGCTTGGGCGCGGCGGCGACGGCCACGTCCCTGCTGCTAAACACCCACGGCGAGCGGCGGCTCCTCTCCACCACCTCCGGCGACGGCGCCTTCGGACGCCGCCTCCGGTCGAAGTCGAACAGGCCGCCGCAGAGGAACGCCTTCTTGAGGCACCGGCAGTAACCCCTCCCCTTCTCCGGCGCCGCCACCTTGCTCGCCGCCGCCTTCTTCCCCTTCTTCCCCTTCCGCATCCGCACCTGGCCAATGCAGGTCACCTTGGGCGACGAGGGCTCCCCGTCCGCCGCCGCGGCGCGCCCGGCGCCGCCCCGGCCACGCGACACGAACATCGGCGACGTCGCCGGCGCGCGGCGGGAGCGGCCGCCGCCGCCTCCTCGCCGGCTCTTGCTGAGCAGCAGCCGCGCCAGCCCCGGCGGCGCCGGCAGCTGCTTCTCCGCGCGCCCGGGGCTTGCCGCCGGCGGCTTCATCGTCGCGACGCGTTCACACTTGACGCACGCACGCACGATGACACGAAGCGAGGGGGGGACACGAAGGAAAGGGAAGCTTATAGCTGCGGGAAGATTAGGCTGTGCAGGAGTGTGATTAGTCAGAAGGCTAATCGTGATTAGTGCTTGGGTGATTAATTAGGAGTGGTCTTAGGATTCGCTTGCCTTCGCTGCTTGGTTGATGTGGACATGGTGCACTGGACCATGCAATATTGCATTGCATTGGATTGGTTTGGTTTGGTTTGGTTTGATTTTGTGTGTGATGTGATGGATGTGTCATGTGTGAGATTCTGGTTTACAATGCTCTGCTGGACTGCTGGTCATGTCATTCTTCTAAATCCTTCAACAGAATTCTATGCATGAATAGACTCTTCACTCCTACTACTCCCAATAAAATATTACTCCCCCTTCAAAATATAAAAAAAAACCTGTAATATTTTCTTAAGAAAAGATATGATATTCTTCGTTACTATCAGATTCATAGTATAAAAAAAATAAAAAAAATATCACAATTTTGGACGGAGGGAGTAACAACTTTTAACCTACAAAATTTATCCTAAGATATAACAACCACATAAATTTTTTTCTCAACCAATTATAACTTTCCACCATTCATATGCCGTGCATACCTCCATTTCTCAATCCGATCACAATATGTTTTCCATTTAATTTTACCAACTCTTAATATCATTTCCATTTAACGGAGGTAACACTAAATAGCGGTAATCTTTCGAAAAATTTACTATAAATATTAAGGTTGTGTTCCTAAGTCAATGTTTTTGACTTCATCTCACTCGTTTTCCGCGTGCACATTTCCTAAACTGCTAAACAATAAATGTTTTTACAAAAAATCTATAGGAAAGTTGTTTTGAAAATCATATTAATATATCTTTTAAGTTTTTAGCTAATGCTCGATTAATCATGCGCTAATGTGTGCTTTGTTTTGCATGCCGGAGAGGATGGGTTTCCAACCCCTCCTCCTGAACACACCCTAACTCCTCCGTTTTGATTACTTGATAACTTACTATTTAATTTTTATCAAATTATTGGTCTCATATTCTAAAGTAAATTTATAATTGTCTTCCATCTTTACCGTTCATTGACACAGTTATATACTCCATCCATCCCCAAATACAAGAAATTCAAATATTCAAATTTTGTTCTCAAATTTAAGTAGTTTGTCACATCAATCACTTTTTATTTAAATCTCTCCCACTTACCCTCAACCACCATTTCACTCACTATATGCTCTTATAAGGCCCTCCTTGTTTAGGCTTAGGTTTATTGGTTTATACTTTTAAGTCGGCTTAATGGCTTATATGATTTATAAGCCAGTGAATTTAATGTCCTAAGTTTAGTGGTGGAGTCATACATCTATCTCATATAAGCCAAAAAAATCTTCTTCAACCTAGCTTTTGGCTTAATAGTGTAAGAGTGGCTTGTGGCTTCAAAAAAGCCAAACGAAAAAGCTGCTTGTTTGTTTAGGGTTAGACTTTTTGACTTATAAGCCTAAACAAAGAGGGCCTTAATGAGTCATTGTAGCAATATTTTTTTCAAAATACTAAAAACAACATAGGATTCCTTATATTTGTGCACGGAAGAAGTACCAGTTAGTGGGTAACATAGTAGTTTATCGTATCTTTGCTGTTTGATATGAAATTTGTTACGAACAACAAATATTTGAAATTCTTTACTACAGTTACATTTAAAATTAATCCTTGGATATGGATTGAATGAATAGCTCATTCATACAAGGAAAAAGATGTATCCATTCATGAGTTTGATTTGAACATTTATTGCAAGGGTTTCGTGAGCTACTAGAATTGCTGAGAGGTGGGGCTCACAGAGAGTCCATGGGCCGGGTCCACACATTGGCTCTGACCACTCCCTCCTTGTGAGTGAGCGAGGTCAGTTCCCAAACAAAATTTTTCACGTTATCACGTCAAATGTTTGGATATATGTATGAAGTATTAAATGTAGAAAAAAAATTAATTACACAGTTCGCCAGGAAATTGCGAGAAAAATCTTTTAAGCCTAATTGAGCTATGATTTGATAATGTGGTAAACATTTGCTAATGACAGATTAATTAGACTTAATAAATTCGTCTCGCAGTTTCCTGGCGGAATATGTAATTTGTTTTATTATTAGACTACGTTTAATACTTTACATGTGTGTATATATCCGATGTGACATGTAGAGGCAAATTTTTTTTACCAACTACTCTATCCGTCTAATAAAAAACCAATCTAGTATTGGATGTGCATATTCCAGTACACGATTTTTTTTTCATGGACGGGAGAGTACATGAGTTGTACTGGCAAGACAACACAGCAGAGGGATGTGATTTGAGGATTCTTTCTTTGCCCTCTTCTTCTTCTTTCATTTGCTGGGCATCCATCCATCCTTTGCTTCTTTTTCCTCTGCTTTGTTGATTTCCATGTCACAGAGTCTCCACACTGCAGCACAGAGGTCATTTCACTTCACTTCACATCAATCCATCTCATTCATCATCCATGGCCTCTCTCTCTCTATCATGAGGATGCTGGAAAAAGGAGAGGAAATGCTTGCTATATGGACCCACAATGGTATTGCATTTTCAGTTCCATATACGTGCGGTTGGCACAACTAATTTTAGATGTTAATAAGCCCCGGCTAATTCCCCTACTCATTGACGCAAAGTTATAGAGCAATGTGGTTTACTAGTGGAATGGATGTATCAAAATAAAGGAATGCATATCTTGGTTAGTTTGAATTGGATGAATAATGGCTATGCAAAACATTAGTGTCGTATTTGTAAAATGGTAACCATAGATATTAGATTGAATGTCTTTTAATCACTTATTTATCTTTACTAACTTACAAGTGTATAGATATGCTGGTCGTAGGCATGTGGCTTTTTTTTTCTGCTTTCCTATATTTTTGTAGCGGTTACATGCCTCGTGTTATATTGCGCAACCTATTAAAAACTTTTTGCAGTGTCTGGATGGCTCATTTTGTGTCTTGATGGATAGCCAATCGAGGCCATTAGAGTGAGAGACTAAGTTTCACATGAAAAAATTAAACACCTTAAATATTTAGATTTAGATTTATATATTAGTCAGTGCACTAAGGAGACTAGAGCGGACCTCGGTTGATATCATAATCTATGTACAACATAAAGAAACATATGCCTACATATGTATAATCACATCCCATTTAAGCTGTTCAACCGTCTTCCTTTGCAGAGCCTACTCAAAATGAATCTGTTTCCCCCCTACTTCCATCATACTACTGCCCACACTCTTCTGGACTAGTGAGTTTCATGAACCATGAATATCATGGAACCATGGGTTCTCATAGCATAAAATGGTTGCATCCATGATAAGATGGAGGCATAGAAACACCTAGTGTTAAAACAAAATAAAATAAAATAAAATAAAGGGGGGCATTGCAGTTGCACGAGTGGTGAATCAGCCATGGCAGCTTTACCTCTCCACGTCGTTTGCTAATGGCTAGTAGGTCGCTGCACGCATGCATTGCAAACCCAAATGTAGTGGTGGTCAGTGTGGATGCTGCTGCTGCTGCTGATTGTTTAATTATTTTTGGGTGTCAGGTGATCGAGCGAAATGCATCTGAGTGCGTGTGAGCTCTGAGCTGTTGCCATGTGGACCTCCTTGTCTGGGGATCTGAATTTGTGTCTGTGTTTTCATATGAGATCCTGATCTGAGCTTTCCTCTCTCTCTCTCTTTTTAAAGAATCGTTCACTTGACCTTGAATAATGCACAAGTAGTTGTGCTTCCTCAGCAAGCTTGCTTGCTGACAGAATTTGAGAATCTGTGTTTGAATTGGAATATGTTGGGGACCAACATTTGAATTGGGACCTTTTCGGAGATTAGAGTGCTAGGAGTACTAGAGACAAAGGTATAACAATGAACATCATTCTACCTATTCATCGACTTCATAAATGCTATTATTTCCTCCGGTCAAATATATTTGACTTTAGAGTCTATATTTTCTTCGAAATTCAAGAGCGCCAAACTGAGATTATTATTACCATAGGCCATTGATTGCAATGAATCTAAAGGACTTCGGTGTTATATTCTTTTCTATCAGCTACTTTACTAGATAATTACAATAGATTATTTGCTCCATGTTTCTACAAATATATACTTTTGAAAAAAAAGTTAAATGAATTGTTCAAACTATTTAATATTTTTTTGGAAATAAACTTATTATAGGAATAAATATTTCCAAAAAATATTTATTCCTATAATTAAGTAGATAATTCATGAAGATAATCTGATGAATAATTTATTTTTAAATTGGAAAAGAAAAAGATCAATCAAAGGCTACCTTAAATTGTGATGAAACATTGTACTACTAGTCAGTACCAAGCTAAGTTTTGGACAAAATGAGAAATTAAGGGATAAATAATTAGTTGCTTGCAAGCTTCTGTACACGTACAAGATAAAATTGAAAGTTGTACGTGCATGGATGGGTTCATGCACACGACACATGGGGTGTGAGCCCATATGGGCCAAGGCCAGTACGTTTTGTTGTGCTACTAGCTAGGCAATGTCACGAGCAACATCTGACATACGGCACGAGCAAACCTTTAATTTCTCCTCTTCTTCATCTTTTTTTTTTAACCTAAACTTTTTTCTCTTTGTTGTTTTTTGGTTCTTGTTTGTAATGTATGGAGATTGGAGAGGATTGGCATTTTGTTCTACCTTCTCCTTCTTGTGCGCTATATTCTCTTGTTCTTTCTTTTCTATTTACACCTTTTGCTTGACCATTGATCTATCCTATCATGTGGGGAAACACACCACATACCATGGCTTGACAAAACCCCACCTAGCTAAGGTTTTTGAGTGAAAGGTCACTTCATGCTATTTATTATATTTATTGCTTGTTAATAAATTGAGTTGTGAAAGCATATTTTTATATTCATTGGGGAAAAAAATAGAAAAACAATGGTGAACATCCTCTACAAGAAAATTTTCAAATATTTTCACAGTTTGGGCACATTCCTTGTAGCGTGCGGATTATGGATTATTGCGCAGGCATGGCTCCTAAGTTCTAAACGGTATATTGTTGCAAAAAAGAAAAAAAAAGGAGAACTTCATCATAATTTCTTAGATTTTATTTGAAAACCGACTTACAACTTTCTATAATTCATTCATTTGTATTTTTAAATAATTATCTTAATCTCAATTTTATCCATCATTTATATATAAAAAAAAGTCTCACCCTTGGTGGGTGAGGCCAAGAGATTTTCCATGGTTAGTGAGGCTCATGCTTCACGAAATTCCTAGCTCTTGGTAAACAGATACTCCCTCCGTTTTATAATGTAAGTCATTCTAACATTTTCCACATTCATATTGATGTTAATGAATCATGCCACACTTCATTAACATCAATATAAATGTGGGAAATGCTAGAATGACTTATATTATGAAATGGAGGGAGTATTTCTTTAATGAAGTGTGGCATGATCACTAGTTTTGCTGAATAATTGCACATTGGCAGCCAAGAGCCATGCTATAGAGGGTGAGAAATTTGATAGGGACCAAATAGTACTACGTTACAATTATACACAAGGCAAGTGAGATCTAGTAGTACATGCAAGTATACAAGTAAACGATGCACATGTATACATTACAGTAGTCACAGATGGACGCAAGGAGAGGTGGGACAGGTCGAAAATAAATGTGTGGGGCTATGTAGTATTTGACATCACTATGCAACATGCATGAGTTATTCTATAACACCCTACTTCTCTCTTCTCTGTGTCCTCAGTGAGAAAGAATTAACCTCTCCGGTGAAAAGACCAAAAAGAAGTAAAAGGAGAAAAATACAAATAAAAGAAAATGATACCTATATCTATTTTCATGCTTTTTTTTTCTTATTGACTATATATATAAAAAAGAATAACCATTTATATGTCGTCTTCTATTTTACACTTATATTTCTATTAAAATCATGTGTTTTTATTAGTAAGTTTCACAATATCGCCTTTCAAATAACCGGAAATGGAATGGTTGGGATTCAGATCAGCTGTAGTAGTAGTATTGACTGCAACTTATGTAGTCATAGCAGCTACCGTTTGATCTGAATCGGATGGCACAAATTAGTCATAGCACTGTAGCAAACTACTGTAGAATAAAATATTACTGTGATTTTGTGGTTTGATCGATGTAGCGGTAAATCTAGACGGTTGATCATCAAAATAAACGGCTGAAGATATGTGCAAACTTAAGTTGCAGTCGTAGTTACCACTGCAGCTGATCTCAATCCGAATGGTTGGCGTGTATGTTTGACCAATGGGGAAATAGAGGACACGAAGTCAACTGTGGAGGCATAGGATCCCGTAATGTTTTTTCCTCCAGATTCCAATACCATTCTACTACTCGTACAGTAGCTTCACTTGAGTATACTGGCCAAGTCAAGCAGTATCCCAAACAAAACAAACAGCAACAAGAAGAAGATGTCATTAGTTGAAGGGACACTGAGAGGACACTACATTAAAGCAACTCGCTCACCTTTTGTCCACCACACCTCTGCACTGCAATGTACAGCATAAATAGGGGTATTTTATTATGGGCGCTCATCTTTTTCAACAAAAAAAAAGTTTATGCTATGATGTATAATCCATATTATTATTGTGCAACGAAAATAATCCGGTGAATAATCTGATTCAAACAAGGTTTATAAACACCGCATCAATAGTATTGACAAAGCTATATATTGGAGCACGTTGTCGGGGAGAAGCCATTTGAGGAAGAAGAGCCTTGGCTAGTTGATATGTTGTTCGATGTTTTCTTTATGAGACTACCTGTAAAATTGTCGAAAGATAATTTCTCTAAAATCTTTTAAATGTAATTATAGTGTAAATATAGTGTAATTATATTAACTCGGATGTAAGTGGAATGGAATGTAATAATATGTAACTTGTCTAATTATTCAGAAACTTGCGATAGATCAACTGGCTAGCACCCACGACTTGTGGGAGCGAGGCCTCGAGTTTGTTCCCATGCCAGCGCACAAGCTAATTCTCACGTGAATATTTTTCCCTCTATACACCAGCATGAATGTTGAGGCAAATCTGACGACCAAAAAATCGAAAGTTTTTCTCCCTATTTTCTATGGACAAAAATCTAGCGAACCCGTTTCTTCATACTAGTAATATGATTGTTGACTTGATCCTTTGGCATGTGGACTGGGCCAAGCCCATTCGTTCTGCATCCCATAATACGGGGCCCACCTTGTAGTAACATAATGTATATCATGGCTTGTACCATATGTCGGAAAGGAATAAGGTCACCGGAGGTCCCTCAACTGAACAACGAGATTTTTTGAGGTCCCTTAACTAGAAAACCAGAAATGTGTACCCCTAAACTCTCTCAAACCATTCACCGAAGGTCCCTTGGCAGTATTTTTGCCCGGTTTTACTGATGTGGCATCCTAGTCAGCAAAAAAATTTAAAAAGTTACGTGGGGCCCACATGTCAGCTGCACTTTTTTTTCCTTCGTTTTCTTCTCCTCTACTCTCTTCTCTGATTCTCTCTTCAGCAAGCGCGGCAGCCACAGGCGGAGCGGCGTGACGGGATTCTCCTCCGTGGAGGCGACGAGCACGGCCACGGCAGGTTCCTAGACCCGGAGCCAGCGGTTGCCAACGCCGACGCGGCAAGCAGCGGGCGAGGACGGTTGGAGCAGGTGAGGGGCGGCGGCAGTGGGAGAGCGCGGCTGCAGCGGCAGCAAGCGGCGGGCGAGCGGCAGCGGGCGGTGTTGGCGGCTGTAGGCGGCGGAAAGCTGCGGTTTGGGCTCGGGGACTCGAGGAGAAGGAAGCGCGAGTACCGGGGCCGAGGCGCGTGGGGAGCTGGTCACGCAGCGCGGCGACGTCGTCGGGGCCGAAGAGGAACCTGCGGTGCACGAGCTCGTTGCCTGGACGGAGCTTGTCGCTGGCCTCGTCGGACGCCGGCTCGTACTCGGGGTGGTCATACGCCGGACGCGGCGGGTGGCGCGCGTCGAGGGGCTCCCTCGCTCACACCGGCCGGACGCTCCGCACCTTCCGTGAGCTCACCGACGACCTGCAAGAACTGCGTGATCCCCGCCGCGTCGACGAGGTTGTGGTAGATCTGTGTGCACGAAGCCGCCACACCTCATCGTCACCTACATGCATGGCATCATGAACACGTAAATCACGTACAATACAAATGGTGCAGAATTTATAAAGTTTATTCAAGTTTTATGACGACGTACGTACCTGCACGTATAGTAGTGGCCGGTCGGTGACGACAGCGGAGTTGCTATCCGGCAGGGTCAAGAGTTCGCCGGCGCAAGGGATCGGCAGGCACAGTGAGTCACCGAACTCCTCCAGCGAGACGTCGGCGTCGGCCTCGACGAACGAGACGAACGCGGAGGAGGCCGATGAGGAAGTCCACCGCATCCTTGCGCGCCTCCGCGTACAGCACGCGACGCGAGCGCTTGTCCACCAGCAGCTTCAGCTGCGGCCCGGCCCCGGCGGGCTTCGCCGGCGCCGTCGTGTCGTTCGCCGTCTGCAAGCACGTAGTGCTCCTAGCAATCAATAATGATGTCCACATTATTGACGGGAGCGATCAAGGAGAAGCTGACGGTGAGCCCGGCGGCGACGCAGGCGCAGCAGCAGCATCTGGGCGACGGCGAGGAGCGCGCGGCGGAGAATGCGGCGTCGGTGTAGCAGCCACTGCTCCGGCTGAATGCGCTGGCTCCGGGTCCAGGAACCTGTCGTCACCGCCGCGGCCGTGCTCGTTGCCTCCACGGAGGAGAACCCCGTCACGTCGCTCCGCCTGTGGCTACCGCGCTCGCTGAAGAGAGAAGAGAGAAGAGGAGAAGAAGAAAAGAGAAGAAAAAAAGATGTGCAGCTGACATGTGGGCCCCACGCAATTTTTTAAAATTTTTTTGCTGACTAGGATGCCACGTCAGCAAAACCGGGCAAAAATACTGCCGAGGGACCTCCGGTCAACCGTTTGAGAGAGTTTAGGGGTACACATTTCTGGTTTTATAGTTAAGGGACCTCAAAAAATCTCGCTGTTAAGTTGAAGGACCTCCGGTGACCTTATTCCTTTTCTTCTTCCGAACCCCCTCGCCCCATCCACCGCCTCACCCTCGACCCCTCGCCGGAGCGCCGCCGCCGGCTATGGCAACCCCCAGCTTAGTCTCATCGTCTCCGGTTAAAGCAACCACCCGAACACCACCACCACGCTGGCGTACGTGTTAATTTGCATGCAGTTTCGTCAGAAATGCATCCGTGAAGCGAAGAAGACGACGATTTAACCGAGCTCATTTCAGCTGCCATTGCCAACCAGTCCAATTTCATCACTTGCGACCCGGAGTTTGAAGAAGTAACAAGATTTAATTTGGTACAAAATTAATATTTAGAAGGGGTGAGGTTTCGAACCCAAATTTTCTATCCCACCACCTTACGTAGCTAGCCGGAAGATCCTGAGCGTTTCTTGATTTTCCTTAATTACACTTGGATCGTTGCTGATCAACCGCTCCTGTTTATTCATCATAGAGGACGCTCGATTCGATGAATTGCATCACCGCAACATATGTATGGTTCCTAGTAGTTCCTATTGCCCTGCAACAAAAGTCCCCGATGATTTTCTGAATTAGTGGATTTTAGTTGGGATTCAGTGACCAGTCCAACCAACATTTGCGTCGACGTGTTGCAGGTAGCTCTGATTCCTCATAGAGGATTAATTAATTAGAACGGTAAGAATCAATGGTACTGAATTGATCGGCAAAAGGCGCCAATGCCTGAAGTTACGGTTTCAGAGCCACTCATTCAGATTACATCAAATTTCTTGATCATATCCGCCCATTTCTAGCTCCTTATCGTTTTCCATGTATTCCCTCCATTGGCTGACGTAGCGTTGGCACGGGGTGACTTGAATTGGAGTAGTACTTCGGTAGTTGGGCTTATCTTACCGTTGGGCTGACTGGCCTGTGCATAATGGGACCCACGAACTGCTCGTAGCCCGATAGGCCCTGGCCCATGGAGTTAATGGGCCTTCCCGACTTTATGGTGGGCTTTTTCTTGAGCAGGCCTTCGCCAACACTTCTACTTGCACCAGAAGATTTTTTTTTTTATGAAAAAAGGCTACAGCCTTTGTGCAGGCAGCATATGTGCATTAGTGCATATATACATATAGAAATGTACTCAATATAGGATATACTTGTCGTCCAATTTTATATATTCCTGGGACATGCATGGTATGATTATGAATATATTTCGGACCGATGAATTAGCTTGCAAGAAACGCCAGCCAACCTAGCTGGCCCGTATGATCGATTGATCGATCCATATGTAAATCCACTCATATGATTTTGTCATTGACACGGTGTCACTCTCTTGCAATTGGAGTGGGTTTTTGGTCATCATGAATGCATATCAGCATATAATATAATTACACTTATTTAGTTATACCAATTTTAAATCCATTTCAAAAATAAAATTTAAACTCTCGGCACGTCATGTGTATGAGAGGATAGGAAAAAAAAAACCCTTTTTTTTATAAAAAAAAGGTATAATCTCCTACTGTCCTGTCAAAAAAAGATAAACCCTATGTCCAGATTCGTAGCTAGGATTAGTTTTTTTATTTAACGGAGAGGTATGTTTGTTGCTATATATACATACTCCGTTTAATATATTGTTTTTAAGATAATGGATTGAAAACCCGGCCTCTATATCCAATACAATATCCCATATCATCGTGCTTGCTCCAGCAAAAGAGAAAAATAAAAACAAACATGATGAAACACGTGGTTGTTATATAGGAGCACTACTACTAGAGACGAAGGCCAGCACTTGTGCTAGATAACTAGTACAGCAAGTTGTAGAGCGTCTCCATGCAGTGCTCTGGATGATGATGATGCAGCTGATCCATTTCCATCGGTAGCGTGCACGCATGTGACACAGCTAATTAATCAAGAAATTCCATGTATTTGGACAAGGTATATGTAGGTAGTACAAGTACAAGAATGCGGTGTACATGTAGGATGGGTTTGAGGAGGGGGAATTGAGAATATTGGGAAGATATGTAAAACGAGGTGAACTATTGCGTATGATTAATTGAGTATTAACTATTTTAAATTTTAAAAATGGATTAATATGATTTTTTAAAATAAATTTTTAATAGAAATTTTTTTTAAAAAAAATACACCGTTTAATAATTTGGGAAGTGTGCGCGTCGAATACGATGTACTTTTCTCACCCAATCCCCTGAACTCATCACAACGAACGCAGCCGTAGTGTATAATTGAATGGTTATAAAATGGCACGCTGGCTAATGTCACGACAACGCAAAATGAGGAGTACTACTGTAGTAGGCAGTAGTACAGTAGCAGTATGACTGTATGAGTATGTGGGGGTCTCTGGAAACCGGAGCAAATCTGTGTTAGAAAATGAAATCCAAGGATCGATCTCGTTTGCTCTGCTTGACTCGATTAAATAAACATTCACTGAAATATATTACAGACTGGTACTACTAGTATATTGCAGCAGTATATATTGTATGTTATCCCAATTATCTCCGTCTTTCAAGTGTAGCTTACGCCAGTCTTCACGTAATCGCCATGGATCTCAAAGCTACCAGTACTACCACCACCATTGCAGGGCTTGGCTCGCCTCACAACATGAAATCTTGAGACTGCTAGGGCCCATTTGAATCAAAAGATTTATCTAGAAATTTTATAGGATTTAAATCCTATAGAAAATTTTTCTACTTGGCCCTTTGATTTAAAGGATTGAGGGCCCCTTTGAATCACATGAATGAAAAAACGAAGGAACAGGAAAAGCATAGGATTCTGACAGGAATACCAGTGTAAAACATAGGATTATAAAACACATGAAAAATATAGGAATGATCGTTTGATTGAGCCGCAGGAAAAACACAAGAATTTGAGGAGAGATAAAGACTCAAAGTATTCTTAACATGAGGTAGAACCTCATGCTAAATTTCCTCCAAAACTTGCATGGGAAGAGGCATTCCATAGGAATTTCATGAGATTACATAGGATTCATTCATTTGATTCAAGGGGCTATATAGGAAAAATTCCTATAGAAATGAAATCCTTTAAAAATCCTATGAATTTCCTTTGAATCAAAGGGGGCCTGAAGTTTTCCAAATCCTATGAAATTCCTATGGAATGGCACATTGTATGTGGATTTTAGAGGAAATATAGCAAGAGCTCTAACCTCTTGGAAAATTCCCTTTGAATCGTAGGGTTGAAAAAACGGAGGAATAGGAAAAACACAGGATTCTGACAGGAATTGAAGTGTAAAACAGAGGATTGCAAAACACAAGAAAAACATAGGAATAGTCGTTTGATTGGAGCGCAGGAAAAACACAGGAATCAGATGAGAGAGATAGACTTAAAAAAAAATTCCAAGAGGTTTGAGCTCTTGCTAAATTTTCTCCAAAATCCACATGCAATGTGTCATTCCATAGGAATTTCATAGAATTTGGAAAGCTTCAATCCTTTGAATCAAAGGGCCAAATAGGAAAATTTCCTATAGGATTTGAATCCTATGAAATTCCTATATAAATCCTTTGATTCAAAGGGGCCCTGAGTCTATCTCTCTCATCCGATTCCTACGTTTTTCCAGCGCTCCAATCAAACGATCATTCCTGTGTTTTTCCTGTGTTTTGCAATCCTCTGTTTTACACTTCAATTCCTGTCAGAATTCTGGGTTTTTCCTATTCCTCCATTTTTTCAACCCTACGATTCAAAAGGACCCTTATTGTCGCATTGAGTTGAATTTCCTTATTTTAGAAAAAGAAAGTACGGCTAGAGCGTATTAGCTCTTTTTTCTTTTACAAAACTCCTATAAACAATACTCTCAACTATTTAATTAAGTAGATCGAAGTTATTAACAACGTAGATGTAACTTGTAGTGTTGGGAAGAAAGTAGTAAAACAAAACTACAGATATTTCCAAAAAAACATACACCTCCTTTTCAAAAGCGGTTTATCTATCAAAAATAAATAGACACTATTGTTTCACTTATGCCTGTATATGTAAGCTATTTTTAAAAGTTGATTTTGTGATTTTTAATCATAGTTTATTTTATAATAAAAATATAAAACATTTACTCATAAATTATTCTTAAATAACATGTATACAATTTTTTTCATATAAATTATTTTTAAACGATTAATAACCGTTTCGTGTATGACTATAACCATAAGCGAAAACGATACAACCTACTAAAATCATTTCAGCCGCGGAGTGACAAATACCTACTACTACCTCTGTGACGGTCGCTTCGGAGCCCGCGGCGCGCCCACGACGCGGACGCGCGAGCTGCCCATCGCCGTAGTTACCGTTCGAGTTGGCGGCGGCGCGCGTCGTCGTCGTCATCCAGGCGCGGAGCTGCAGTCGATAGGCATGTCATTGTGTGCCCGTGTACCACCAGTCTCTCCCTCCCGTGTCCGTGCCATGCGTGCGTTTCCGTGCAACCACCCCACCACCACCACCACGTCGCTCCAAACCCAAAAGGAGCAGCTCACTGCACCTCGAGTGGAGATACTCTGCTGTAATGCACATACAGTAGGTGTCACTGACACGTGGGCCCGAATCAAGTGGGTCCCACGTGTCAGTGACACCTACTGCAGGTGCAGTACAGCAGACGATTTGCCCTGCACCTCACCCTTTTCTTCCCTACCGTTGCCTCCCCCGCTGCGCCTCGCACGTGTCCCCCCCCCTCCCCACCACTTCTCCCTCTAAAATCTCCCACCTCCCATGTCTACTCCTCCTCGTCTTCATGCCACCACCCATGGCGCCACCACCGCCACCACCGCCGCCGCCGCCGATTCTCCTCCTCCTGCTGCTCCTGCTCGCCGCCGTGGCAGCTGACGTGTCCACCGCGCTGCGCTTCGACTACGCGACGCTGACGCTGGGCAGCCTCAAGCTGCTCGGCGACGCGCACCTCAAGAACGGCACCATCCGCCTCTCCCGCGACCTCCCCGTCCCCAACTCCGGCGCGGGGCGGGCGCTCTACGCCACCCCCGTCGCCCTCCGCGGCGGCTTCTCCACCCAGTTCGCCTTCACCGTCGCCACCCTCAACGCCGACTCCGTCGGCGGCGGCCTCGCCTTCGTCCTCGCCTCCGACGGGGTCACCCTCGGCGATGCCGGGCCCTACATCGGCGTCTCCGCCGCGTCCGATGTCGCCGCCGTCGAGTTCGACACCCTCATGGATGTGCAGTTCGGGGATGTGAATGGGAATCATGTCGGGTTGGATCTTAGGAGCATGGTGTCCGCCGCGGTTGCCGATCTCGATGGCGCCGGGGTTGAGCTCACCAGCGGGAGGACGGTGAACGCGTGGATCGAGTACTCGCCCAAGATCGGCATGGAGGTGTTCGTCTCGTACTCGCCCAAGCGCCCCGCCGAGCCGGTGCTCTCCGCGCCGCTCGATCTCGGGGAGTATGTCAAGGGCGACGCGTTCGTCGGCTTCTCCGCCTCCACGCAGGGGAGCACCGAGATGCACGCCGTCGAGTGGTGGACATTCTCCACGCCCACCTCCTCCTCGTCGTCGCCGTCGAAGCCGTCGCCGCGTATGGCGGCGCCTTCGTCGCCGCCGCCGGAAGCGCCGGTTTCGTCAACCGCTCCGCCTCCGGCGAGTCTTAATCCGATGCTTCCCTCGCCTCCGCAGCTTCCCGGCGTAACCACGACGACGCCGTCGCCGCCGGTTTCGATGCCTCCCACCAGCTCGGTCGCGGTGGCGAGCGCTCCGGCCAATTCGACGGCCGGGATTAGTAATGCCGGATCGCCGCACCCGCCCGCGCACGCGGCGGTGGCGGGCGCCGCGACGGCGGGGGCCTTCGTGGCCGTCTCGTTCGCCGGCTTCGCGCTGTGGGCGCTGGCGCGCCGCGCCAGGGCGAGGAGGCGCGGCACCACGGCGCTGGCGGCGGTGGCCGACAAGCGCGACAGCCTCGCGTCGGCGGCGGCGCTCGCGCGCTCGCCGCGGGAGTTCACCTACAAGGAGCTCAGCGCCGCCACGCGGGGCTTCGACGCGTCCCGCGTCATCGGGAACGGCGCGTTCGGCACCGTGTACAAGGGCATCATCCCGGACACGGGCGCCATGGTCGCCGTCAAGCGCTGCACCAATGCCAGCGCCGACGGCGCGCAGGCGCGGTCGGAGTTCCTCTCCGAGCTCTCCATCATCGCCGGCCTCCGCCACCGCAACCTGCTCCGCCTCCAGGGGTGGTGCCACGAGAAGGGCGAGATCCTGCTCGTCTACGACTACATGCGCAACGGCAGCCTCGACAAGGCGCTGTTCGACGCGTCGTCGCCGGTGCTCCCGTGGAGCCACCGGCGCGAGATCCTCGCCGGCGTGGCCTCGGCGCTGGCTTACCTCCACCACGAGTGCGAGCGGCGCGTCATCCACCGCGACGTCAAGTCCAGCAACGTGATGCTCGACGACGCGTACCGCGCGCGGCTCGGCGACTTCGGCCTCGCGCGCCAGGCGGAGCACGGCGAGTCCCCCGACGCCACCGCCGCCGCGGGCACGATGGGCTACCTGGCGCCGGAGTACCTCCTGACGGGGCGCGCCACGGAGGCCACCGACGTGTTCAGCTTCGGCGCGCTGGTGCTGGAGGTGGCGTGCGGGCGGCGGCCGATCGGGGCGACGGAGGGGAGGTGCAACAACCTGGTGGAGTGGGTGTGGAGCCTCCATGGCGCAGGCCAGGTGCTCGACGCGGTGGACGCGAGGCTGGGCGGCGAGTACGACGAGGGGGGGATGCGGAGGGCGATGCTGGTGGGGCTCGCGTGCTCCAGCCCGGAGCCGGCGCTGCGGCCGGGGATGAGGGCGGTGGTGCAGATGCTGGGCGGCGAGGCGGACCCGCCGTTCGTGCCGGCGGCGAGGCCGTCGATGAGCTTCTCGGCGAACCACCAGCTGCTGCTGAGCCTGCAGGACAGCGTGTCCGACTACAACGCGCTGGGCCTCAACGACCTCTCCGACGACTCCTCGTCGGACTCGCTCAGCTCCTCCTCGCTCACCAGCACGCTGCGCAAGGGCGGCCACGACATCACCGGATTCAGCTCCGCCGCCGCCGGCGACGCCGCCCGGTGAATGTTACTGCCTTGTTGTTTTTTTTTTTTCTCTTAATCCTACTAGATTCTAGTGGTGGTAATTTTCTCTCCAATTGTATGTATATGTATTGGGTACATAGATTAGCATTGAACTCAAAATTCCATTTGTAATACTCCTACTTACTTATCTTGATAATTAATAATCCAAGAATTCAATCAGATGATTCATTCGTTCAATCCAGTAATCCATTACACTCGCAAATTCTTTTACAGAACTGCAAGCAGATTAATTCATCAGATTTCAGTGAACAAAAGTACCTTCTTTTTGGTAAATGAAGAACAAAATATCTTGTTGAAATAATATTTTGCATAGGAATGACTTGTTGGGTGTGCAATGGAATGGAAATATCCAATGCTTGAGCAATTGGGCAGGAAGCTGAGCTGGTTGCTGCAGCAGCATGGCAAGGAAAGCATCTTCCCTTCCAATCTTAGTGCTGCATAATTACTGATCACCTCTTCTAGTCCTAGCTATCTGCTAGTGATTACTCCTACTTATTATTAGCTTTGCTTTTAGGAGCATCGCGTGAAAGTCATCCATGATTCATTCTTTCTTTCTTTCGAGCCACCAACCAAAATTCTCAACTGGATTATCAAGATATCAATAGCTTAGCCTAAGTTATTAGTAGCTGCCACTAATCCTAACACTGTTGTTGCTGTTGCTTGTCTACTACTAGTAGTACTTGTATACTAACTAAAGCAAGACAGCCACAGCCACTGATAGTGTCACTCACTCAAGCACGCTCAACTAACTGATTCGATGAGCGTGGAATTGTCAACGTCAGCCTGGATAGATCGATCTATACTTCGCCTACCTGGCTTAGCTTAGTCCCGTGATCTCGCTGTCTCTGTCAAGTGGGCCCGGAACAGTTTTGGAGCCCACAAAACAGTGTGCTGGTCTTTTCGGTTTCCGGTATTCCACCGGTTTTCTCCACTTGACAGAAATCCTCTGCAATGGTGTGTTTTTGGTGTTAAGACTCTTTTCCAATCAAAGTTGGTAATAATAATAATACAGCGGAAGATATAAGAAATTCTCATTATATTTTTAGTGTTGACGTTGATTGGGGTTACACAGAAGGTAGAACATCTATGTATTTATTCAGTTTACAAATAATTGGTACCGGAGTACTATTCATCTATAAGCTTTGACTACTTGTGTTTTTTTTTTTTTTGGTTGGCATCATTGGTACAGAAACCGAAAGATTTTTTTTTTTCTGAACGATGAAGGATACATTACAATCTTTTATTACTAAAATATTTTGCCAATTCGGGCCCATGCCATATGAGCCTTATTAGGGACACAAGAACCAGACATAGGAGTTTGGAATGAAGTTCATGAGGATAGCCTGAGGTTTGGGAATAATGGACCATTTTCATGGATGTCTCATCCTCCTCCATCAAGTGTTGCTTCTCAACCATCATACACTCTTGTCTGCATAGGTTTGGAGGCTTGTGTGTATGGTGGTACTATACATCAGCTCATCATCTCACTGTAGCTATGAAAATGTTTAGCTCATCAAACATTTTGTAGATATCTTTCAGATACAAACAAAAACCGATCGAATTCTGAATTCCTGACATCTTAACATGAATTAACCGAGAAAACGATTTTATCGGAATTATGCGATTAATCGAATTAGGCCAACATTTGGAATGATGAAGAAATGGAATTATATATGGAGGGAGAAAATTGAATCATGAGAATATGCAGCTACTTTCATTCTTGTGCTGGATGGTATGGAGTCATTGTCAAGAAGGGATTGAAAAGCAACCATAGCTTTGATGGAAAAGGTAGGGGGCCCTCACTAAGCATTGTCTTGTGTTTGTAGGGAAGGAATGGGATTTTGGGAGTGATGGTAATTTAAAAAGTTGACTTCATTTGTAGAGTTCTCTTCTTTTTTCCTAAAAGCATCCTACTCTTCAATCACGCCAAAGAAAGGGATAATTGACCAGTGCCAAAACATGACTAACACTAGTCTCCATCTTTATGATATGTTTCACTACATAAATTTTCTCCCCCTGAAAGAACACTACATAAGGATTTTTTTTTTCTTCTTCTTTTCCTCCCTTTCTACAAAGATTAGGACACCACATCACAAACCATGCTTCTCTCTTAAGCTATGATGAGATTGCTAATGTTTATGCAACGGTTTTTTTAGATGATGGAACAAAAATCCCATCCTCTGCATCATACGACATTGTAGTCCTTGTTTATTGAACACGGTCATATGCAATTTTTTTAATACGAAGGAATAAATATCATGACGTCTCCAAGATGGATGTCCAGATCTTGAACACAAATTATCCACCCAATAAGTTCATGGATTATATGGTACAACACCCACAGCCCCACATCACATGTTGAGGTTGCTGACACGAGAGGACCATAATTTGGGCCTCTGATGGCAGAGATCAGCAGCCGGCATGACAGGCAGGCAAAGCCACATTTTCACAGATGGCGTCTTCAATTCAATGGCGTATTGTTGCAGTTGAAGCCATTGGAGACGTCGGCAAATCTCGGCCAGAATTTTCGGTGTATTTATTGGGAAATGACCCTGATCAAGCACATGTACTATTTGATTCTGCATAACTCAGTCACTGCCAAACACCCTGAGATTAATAACTTAACCTTGTTGTTAGAGAATGAAAACAAAACAAAACTAACAGGACAGTCATGAGAGTATCTGCAAGACTGCAACTGCAAGTGCAATACTACTAGCCTGCAGGCTCAACGTGGCTGTACTGCATCACAGACCAAAAAGGGGTAGCACAGTACCTCACATGCCTGGATCACAACAGCCTCAATGTCACAGATGACTTTTCACCAGTAGTACAATCATTCATATATCAAACAACCAGAGTCCTTTTATTATGAGATTTGAGAGCAGTTCTTCACTTTTTGACAGGGTGCTCATTTGCTCAAAAAAGTCTATAGAGGCTATGTAACTGAAGTGCCAGGTGACTTGCTTGGTTGGTTAAAGATGATACAAATGGAGCAGTAACTTCACAGGATTCTGGTATCTATTACCTGTCTATTAGGCATGGTTCAGCAAGCAGGCAGGCATCCATAGTGCAGACTAAACTGATCTAAATGAGAAAAACTATGAGTGACCAAACAGTTTTTGATCAAGTTTGAACAATCCAGATCAGATCACTTCAATAACTGATAGGAAGACAAAACAGTCCAATTTCTAAAACTCAAACCAAGAAGACAACATGAGTAAAAATCCAGCGGATTCGGTTACTAGAACCTGAACTTTCTAAGTAAGTAGGAAGTTGCATCCAGGGTGCTCGGGAAGACGGTAATTCTCAACAGTGCACCCTATCTAATTTTAGAATTCAACCATGGCCCAAAAACAAAGAGACTCTATTCTTGGTTCAGCACACTCCTCCATAGAAGCATGAAGAAAATGCTCCTAATGTGGCCCTTCAAAAACAAACAATAAAAATGCTCCTCTTGTTTTTGCGCATGTTCAAGAACAATCTGTGACTTGACAACAGGATCTTTAGCAAAGGAGAAGGGAGCCTGTATACAAGTCTCAACCTTGCTGCCCCTGTTGTGCACAACCAAAAGTCTTATCAGTTGCAAGGGAAGAGAGGCACAGGGATTGTAAATTCAACAAAAGGAGACACAGGGATTGAGAGAGATTTTCATACAGTGAGCAGAGATGAGCTGCTTTTCATGCTTCAAGCCTGACAAGAAGATGCTGTCGAAGAGGATGGAGGAGATGCCGTTCACGGTTGTGAAGAAAGCCTCCTCACAACATGGATCATCCCTCAAGAACTCTGGTAAGGCAAATCTTACCAACAAAAAGATAATTCATATGCTATTCATTCAAACTGAGCATAAATTAGGTTGAGTGGTAGCAGCATCAGCTCAAAATCAGACAAACAAAAACTAGAAGATGCACTGTTCTAGAAAACCTCCAAGATTTGAAGTCCTTTAATATCTTCCCTTCTTCCATGCAATCACTATGTAGATTAGATTCCATTAAACCTCTACTGACAGACATACATTGTACCTTTGTCTAAGGACAAAAAGCACTCCTGCGCCACATTAGTCCCTTCTGGATATCTGTGTATATATATTACTGTATTTGTCTAAATTAAATCTGCCTAACCATTATATTCTGTATTATCTGTTCTGTACTTTTGTGCCAGTGATACATGCATTTGATGTCATGTCACACTCATTCTTGTCACGTATCATTAAGTCCAAAATATAAACCATGACAGATCAAAATGATTTCTGCAAATATGACATGGATAGACTATAAACAATTGATATTTTTGTAATATTGTACTAGTCTAGATAAATAAGCACAAATTGGAATTCTGTATTTCTGTCTAATATATCCTACAACTTACGACTGCAGAATCTGACAAGTCGCCACGTGGCCATTCAAACAAGAAATCATCTGTAGCAGCGAAAAATACTGAACCTCCCAAACGAATTCCAATTACTGCCAAAGCTGAAAGATCATTCACATTCCGTGAGCTAGCGACAGCGACCAACAACTTCCATCCTGACTGTATTGTGGGAGAGGGGGGCTTCGGCAGGGTCTACAAGGGCCAGCTTGAAGATGGCCAGGTATATACAATAATGATTGGTGGCAAATACTCTTCAGATAAAATGTTGCTCACTTGTCTGAAATTGATTCAATTATTTTCCAATAAATGTTCAGGTTGTAGCTGTCAAGCAAATGGACCGTAATGGATTTCAGGGAAACAGGGAGTTCCTAATTGAGGTCATGATACTCGGGCACTTAAACCATCCAAACCTGGTCAACTTGGTTGGCTACTGCGCAGATGGAGATCAAAGACTACTGGCATATGAATACATGGCCCTTGGCTCACTTGCTGACCACTTGCTTGGTAAGTGCTGGTCTTTTTGTTTTCCTCAGCTAACACATTCAATTGCAAATGCTTATCTGGAAACCAAAAAATATATGCTTTTCATCGCAACATTGTTAGCTTAGGAAAATACTACGAAGTATATTCAGACAACAGTGTGACATGATTATCTGTTAGCAGTTGGCAGAAACTTAACAACTAGATTCAACAAAGACTAATAAGCTGAATTGCTATTGCAGACATTACACCAGATCAAGAACCACTGAGTTGGCGTACCAGGATGAAGATAGCACATGGAACCGCAAAGGGGCTTGAACACCTCCATGAGAAGATGAGTCCGCCTGTCATATACCGGGATCTCAAGTCCCCCAACATCCTTCTTGACAAGGATTACAATCCTAAACTGTCAGACTTTGGGCTTGCAAAACTAGGCCCTTTTGAGGGAGACAAACATGTCTCAACTAGGGTGATGGGCACATTTGGGTACTGTGCTCCAGAATACGTAAGAACAGGCGTGCTAAGTACCAAGACTGATGTCTACAGTTTTGGGGTTTTTCTACTTGAGTTGATCACAGGAAGAAGAGCTGTGGATACCTGCAGACCAGTTTGTGAACAAATCCTGGCTTACTGGGTATGCACTAAAAACACTTAACTAGACCAGCATTTTTTTTTTATCAGAGTACAACCACCTCTATAACTCGGTCATATAATTCAAACAAATGGAACATAAAAAAAATGCTATGAAATTTTTGATAGTAATTAGTCAAATAAGATGCCCTTCTACAAAGTTTCTGATCATTGAATTTGTTTGTGGTCAACAGGCCAAACCCATGCTTCATGATCGGAGGAGGTACCATGAGCTGGTAGACCCTCTTCTTAGAGGTGACTATCCAGACAAAGATTTTAACCAAGCTGCGGCCGTGGCAGCGATATGCATAGAAGATGAAGCCTCAGTTCGGCCATATATGAGTGACATTGTTGTTGCATTGGGATTCCTCGCAGAAGTACCCGCAGGTTGTGAAGAGAGGATTAACGCTGAACCCCAGAACAGAAAGGATGAAGATCCTTCAGTAACTGGTAACACCAAGAAAGATCAAAGCACATTTGACCGTCAACGAGCAGTTGCTGAGGCCATCGAATGGGGCTCTGTGAGGCAGAAACAAATGGCTCAAATCAAAGAAAAGAAAGCTCAACCTCAGGGCATTGTAGCCCCCAAGACAAACAAGTTGTAATATGAGTAATGGTTATGTATAGAACCATGTGCAAAAGTTTTTTGGCTGTCTCCTAACTTGTAAATTTGCAATGTTGTACAAGCTTTAAAGCTGAATTGTAATAAAGAAAGTAGAATTCGCAAATGACATGCTTGCCTCAAAAAGGTGGTCAAGGATCAATACCATGGCTTACATGGTTGGGGTTTTTTCCCCAATCATTTCGACAGCATACTGTCGTTGTAAGCTTCTATTGTAATGATCCTTTCTCCCAATCTTAATGAAATTGGTCGACCGAACTTTCGGCCGACCTGGAAAAAAAAAGGATCAATACCATGGCACTATAGCCTACTGAAGCCAACAGGTTGTAGAAAGTGAAAAGGCCAGTTTCGCTTATGCTTACATATGCCAATTGCCAGGCAAATTTATTAAGCTGTCCTATAAGAAATAATATTGCAATAATGGGTGAACACTAGGGCTAAATTTTCACATACAGAATTGAACCATAAATCAAATTATTGTCCTCATAATTATGTCATACTGATAGGCATCCATAGTGCAATAAGTGATCGAATGTGTTTCTATATATATTTATATATATATATATATATATCAATCCATCCATCTATGTACGACACAATTACAATGGTTCAGATTAAAACAATAGTCACTGCCAAATACAATATAAAATTTCTAAAGTTGAAATAAATTAGAAGGAAGTTTAGGAATTGGAAGAACTCTATTCTAAACTACAAAAGAAAAGAACGTCCGATTTAAAACCAACAGAAATTAGCAAGTTGATTTGCATAAGAATGCAATTCACAACAGAAAGGTACGAAAAATTCCGAACTAAAAATACCAAAAATAGTTACTTAAATAAAAAAAGGACTTTACAAGATTCAAATATGATAATTACCAATTTTAAATTTTACACTAATTAAAATATAAATAAAATTGTGATTTTCATTTACTCAGAGTTTTTATCATGTACATTTTGATAAATACAAATATTAAATATCCGTATATTCAAAATTAGTTACCCAAAAAATCTATATGTATATGAAAAATAATAAAAATAAAATATTGAAAAAGTTTTAGAAAAGATTTATAGGTACTTTTTATGGGAACCATTAAGGTAATTTAAGAATGACTTTTATATATATATATATATATATATGTATGTGTGTATATATATATATATATATAGGACACTCATATGGGGCACCATGGTGCCCGGGCATCATGGTATCAAATGCACAAAATCACTCAAATTTTTCAAAATTTTCAAATTGTGAGTATATACCTAGTTATAATAATTTGATTCATACCTATACCTATCAACAAAACAACTCAAATTTAACTTTATTTCACAATCCATGATTACATACCTAACTAATTATATATATGGATGCTATATACCTAGAATCAAAATCTAACAAAAACAAGTTCAAATTCAGTTCAAACTTGCTTTGAACTAGTTAGTAAAGTAGTTAATGTTAATACCTAAGTTTCATACTCATTTGAATTGGGTATATACTCAATTTCAACAATGGTGCCCGGGCACCATGGAGCACTAAACAAATTTACTATATATATATATATATATATATATATATATATATATTGCATATAACAAGTCAAGTGGTTAAACGTCATTTTGAAAGTCAACAATGTCATATTTAAAAATGGAGGAAATAAAATTTTAGAGCATGCATAAAAAAAAAGAACTAGAGTAAATTTCACAAAACTACAGGTATTTTACACCATTTATCACAAAACTACAGATTTAAGAGCTTGTTTCACAAAACTACAGATTTAGTGTCTTCGTTTATCACAAAACTACAGGTATTTTGTACAATCTATCACAAAACTACAGATTTAAGAACTTGTTTCACAAAAATATAGATTTAGCGTATTCGTTTATCCCAGTGCTACACATTTAGTGTCTTCATTTATCACAAAATTACAGATTTATTGTCTCCATTCTCACAAAACTACAGGTTTTACATTGTTAAAACGTGTAGTTTTGTGAGAATGGAGACACTAAATCTATAGTTTTGTGAAAAATGAAGATATTAAACCTGTAGTTTTGTGAAACAAGTTCTTAAATCTGTAGTTTTGTGATAGTGTTCAAAGTACCAGTAGTTTTGTGATAAATGGAGACATTAAATCTGTAGTTTTGTGAAACTAGTTCTAAAATCTGTAGTTTTGTGATAGATTATGCAAAGTATATGTAGTTTTATGAAATTTACTCAAAGAACTTTATAATTAATTTCTGATGACCCATATTGGCATCCTTCATAACCCCATTTACATGTAAATTGGGTTTTTAAGGCAACAAAATATTTAACCTAAGATTATATAACCATGTGCAATCGATGGAAAGCCTTTGACTGGTGCAACACGTATGCGTATGCTGGCTTAACATACCTGTCCTACAGAGAAAGCTACAAAGGACAGGGATGGAAAGCCTTTGACTGGTGCAACACGTATGCGTATGCTAGCTTAACATACCTGTCCTACAGAGAAAGCTACAAAGGACAGAACAGTGCCTTACATGCCCTGGGTTTTTTTCATATACATTTACCCAAAAATTATTATTTTTAGATAATTGAAACTGTATTTAATAAAAAAAAAGAGCAAAATTTACTTTACCCAAATTGCTCGCATAGGACTTTCACCAGTACAATCATTCATGTACCAGAGTACCAGACAACCAACCAAAGTCCCTTGGGAGGTAGGAGTTGAGAGCAGTTCTTTTTTTTTTAACTTTTAAGGGCTGATCAAAGCCTATAACAGGGAAAATATGCAGTGCAAACTCTATATGTAGTGTAAATCTAAAGATTATCGTAGGATACACAAATGAACGTCTGAGAATTGTCAACGTCACCACGAGTAATTTTTTTACTGGGTTTTTTTGACTTAGTAAAAAAACTACTCATGGTTAAATCTGGGAGTAAAATATCTCAGACGTACATTTGTGATCCTAAGGTAGTTTCCAGGTTTGCACTACGTATTTCCCCTATAACAGAAGTGTTGATTACTAGTTTGGTTTGGAAATAGAGTACAAATGGAGCACTCTACATTTCACTAGATAGATCATGATTTTGTCAGTAGTGCCTAATCTTTTTGGACGAAAAGGGCCTTCTAACAATTGCATTAGAGGAGGAGAAGAGAAGAGTTTAAGGTATACAGTCAAAACAGGAGCAATTTGGCTCAACCAGCACAGGAGCCACTTGGTGGATTACAAACAGGAGTCGACTTAGGCATGGTTCATTGGTTCAGAAAGCAGATAGATGTCCAGATAAACCTGATCTAAATCAGAAAAATGACCATACAGTTTATGATCAAGTTTGAACCAGATAACCAGTGTGTCAACCAGATCAGACACTCTAATAAGCAGGCAAAAGACAATCCATTTTCCAGAATGAAACCAGGGAATCAACACGAGTAGCGTGTTCTCGAAGTTGCACATTCTCAAATAAGCAAATTGTCTAATTTTAGAATTCAAGCATGATCCAAAAACAAAGGGATGTTCTATTCTTGGTTCCCATTCTCCTCCATAGAGGCATGAAGAAAATGCTCCTCTTATCTGACCACATTTTTTTTTTTACTGACTAGATCCACATTTCTTCACAGGGATCACTTTTTTGTTGCAGTGCACAAGAACCTGTAACTTGGATACAGGATCTTTTTAGCAAGGAAGGAGAAGGGGAGCCTGTATATAACTCTCACCCTTGCTGCCCCCATTGTGCACAACAGAGGCTTATCGATTGCAAGAAGAGACAAAAAGGAAGAAACAGGGATTGCGAGAGATTTCATACATTGACGAAGATGAGCTGCTTTTCATGCTTCAAGCCTGAAAAGAAGATGAAGTCAAAGGGGATGGAGGCAAGGGAGGTCACAGTTGTGAAGAAACATGGAGCATCCCTCAAGAATTCTGGTAAGATCATTGGGGGATACCCCAGCTACTACTCCTAGGCCTAAGCAACAAAAGGAATCCATGTTTCTCCAAATGAAATCTATGTAGCTATTACATTCTACATTATCTGTTTCCTAACAGTTTCACATGCATCTGTTGTTATACTTATTCAAGTTTTCTGACAGTTCTTTTGTAATCTTGAATCAATCCAGATTTGAGTTTGAATAACAATAGAAAACACCTAGATCCAAGTAAATAAGAACAGAACGAAATTGTGTCAATTTATGTCTAATGTATCCTACAACTCACCACTGCAGAATCGGAAAAGTTGCCATGTGTCTCCTCAGACCACAAGCAATCATCTGAAGCAGCAGCAAATACTGAACCACACAATGGAAGCCCAGTTACTGCCAGAACTGGAAAAAAATTCACGTTCCGTGAGCTAGCAACAGCCACCAATAACTTCCGTTCTGACCGTCTTCTGGGAGAGGGGGGCTTTGGCAGGGTCTACAAGGGACAGCTTGAAAATGGCCAGGTATACACAATAACGATTAGTGGCAAACATTCTTCATATAAAATCAGCTCACCTGTCTCAAATTGTTCACTGATTCAATTATTTTTCCATACATGATCAGCTTGTAGCTGTCAAACGACTGGATCTTAGTGGATTTCAAGGTAACAAAGAGTTCCTAGTTGAGGTGATGATGCTCAGCCTCTTAAACCATCCAAACCTGGTCAGTTTGGTTGGCTATTGCTCAGACGGAGATCAAAGATTACTGGTGTATGAGTACATGGCCCATGGCTCACTTGCAGACCACTTGCTAGGTAAGTGGTCTTTTTTTTTTTTCTCAACCACAGGTGCCAATGCTAACTTGACGACAGTCAGTTTAATCCATGATAAAATCTAGATGCTAGTGATCACAACAAAGCTAACACAAGTGCCTACTTTTTTTATCATAATTGTCATCATAGAAAAATACTCTGAAGAATATACAGACAACATTGTAACATGATTATTTACTGTTAGCATTTCGTAGCAAATTAATAGCTAGATGAAACAAGGATTTATAAGCTCAATTGTTATTGCAGAAAACACCCCAGATCAAGTACCACTAAGTTGGCATATCAGGATGAAGATAGCCCATGGAACTGCTAAAGGGCTTGAATACCTCCATGAGAAGGCTAATCCACCTGTCATCTATCGGGATCTCAAATCACCCAACATCCTTCTTGACAACGAATACAACCCTAAGCTGTCAGACTTTGGGCTTGCAAAGCTAGGCCCTGTTGGGGGGAAGGCACATATCTCAACTCGGGTGATGGGCACATATGGATACTGTGCTCCAGAATACATAAAGACACGCCAGCTAACTACCAAGACTGATGTCTACAGTTTTGGGGTTTTTCTACTTGAGTTGATCACAGGAAGAAGAGCTGTAGATTCATCCAGACCAGAATGTGATCAAATCCTCGTTAAATGGGTATGCACTAAAAGTACTTTAACTAGACCAGCATTTCAGATCAGAATACAATTGCCTCTATAACTTGGTCATATTTCAAACAAATGGAACATACAAAACGCTATGAATTTTTTGGATAAAAAATAGTCAAATAAGATGCCTTCTACAAAGTTTCTGATCATTGAATTTATTTGTGATCAACAGGCCAAACCCATGCTCAAAGATCCAAGTAGGCACCATGAGCTGGTGGACCCACTTCTTAGAGGTGACTACCCAAGGGGAGATTTGAACCAGGCTGTGGCCGTGGCAGCAATGTGCCTACAAGAGGAAGCCTCAGTTCGGCCATACATGAGTGACACTGTTGTCGCATTGGGATTCCTCGCAGAAGTACCCTCAGGCTATAAAGAGAAGATTAACACTGTGCCCCAAAACAAACAGGATAAAGATCCCTCATTTACTGGTAGCACTAAGCAAGATCAAAGATCATTCGATCGTCAACGAGCAGTTACTGAGGCCATCGAATGGGGAGCCACGAGGCAAAAACAGAAAGCTCAAATCCAAGAGAAAACAAGTCACTTGCAGGGCATTGTCGCCCCCACTGAAACCAACAGGTTGTAAAAACCGGTAGCAGCTATGTATAAATCCATTGAGCATAGTTTTTTAGGTTCTCTCCTAACTTATAAGTTACACAATTTTGTGCAAGCCTTAGAGATGAATTGTCATATAGAATTAGAATTTGTAAATGACATTCTTGTCTCATAAAGGTTGTCCCGGATTAATACCATTGCACCATAGCCCCTACAGCCCTACTGATGATGACAGGTTGTAAAAAGTTATTTTTTTTAAAAAAAAAAAAGAGGTTGCTATATAACAAGTAATTTTGCAATTCTGAGCGAATCCTTGGGCTAAATTTTTAAAATACATATTAGAACTGTAAATCTATTATTGTCCTCAACTCGTAACAATGTCAAAGTGTCAGGGATCCATAATAGAAAGAAACAGGTGAATTGGTTTGTGCTTATATACCTAGCAAGAACAGGTCACAGCAAAGACACATCGCGTGACTGATACAGTATTTGCCTAAATTTGACGCAACAAGACATAGGTTTATTTATTGTACTCCTAAGCTGCAAGAGATTACCTTTGGAGTGACTTCTATGTTGGATTTCCTGGTGAGTTCAATGCACTAACCACACATTAAAAAAAGAAATTAAGCTATTAAAATAAAAAGGCAGACTTTATTGCTTCAACATTCTCAGCTCAACAAAATGCATGATCCTGCAATGCAGAGTTGTGTACCTAAGTACACGAGTAGGAAAGAAGTTCGATTACTAATAAAATGAGTTGCTACAGGAAATTTCCTTCCCATCAACAAAAGTCCAAACACTATTTTGTTTTGCAAAATAAATAAAACAAGCAGATATCGGCATGGACTCTTGCTCTCCCCTGAGATGAGTTTTGATCACTAACACGTCACTTTAAAACTTAACATCTGAAAGAGAATTCCAGCTGTGCTACCCATTTTTCGTAAAAAAAAAAAAGGCTACTCATACTTGCTTAAACCTTTGTCCTCCTAACAAAGTTTCTGGTTACCGTCTCTTGCCTCTGTACTAATACTATGATAGATGATATAACACAACTACACTTCAAGTCACTATTAAAAACCTTATGGTCTACAGACACTGAAAAGAACCTCAGAACAAGTAAAGAAAGGTGCATTTTATTTCTTATTAAATTGGAAATATACAAAGTCATGACAAATCTTGGACAAATTATCAGATATAGGACATCAGGGACGATGTGTACAAATTGTCCAAATCATGCTCACCTCCCCAAGTTATACATATCAGATACCTGGCTTCCAAAATAATAGTTTCAGTCCTCTTTGAAGAGCTCGCGGCCAATTATCATTCTTCTTATCTCACTAGTACCGGCTCCAATCTCAAACAGTTTTGCATCTCTCAGCAATCGGCCAGTTGGGTACTCATTTATGTATCCGTTGCCACCAAGACACTGTATTGCCTGCCATGGTAAGAAGGTTTAAGATTAATTAGTAGACCACAAAAAAGAAATGATAATACTGAAAATAACTAGTTTAAAATTTGATAATTTTTTTAAAAAAAGAACATTAGTTACAAATAGTTAATCTCATAGAAACAAAAGATCCAAAGTGAAATAGTGCGGCAGAACTCCGAGGAAGACAAATGACAGTAATGGGATGACAAGTGCTAGTTTTGATAAGTCAACTATATTTGTCAAACAAAAGAAAACTAAATAGGGCCAAATCATCATGTTCCGAATAATTCATGAGGAAAAAAACAGAGCGAACACGGAATTCAATGTAATGAAGACAAGGTTTTCACCTGAAGTGCAACCTGGGTTGCCCTTTCAGCAGCAAAGAGAATCACACCAGCACAATCCTGAATAATAAAAAAAATATTATTAGATAGATGAAGATGAAGACAGTTTACCACCATGATAATTATTAGATGAGATGAAGACAGTTTTGTTGTGAATAGAAGAACTACATGAAGGCGATGCAATAATTAAGCATTTATTCCCTCCGTCCCAAAATAAGTTGGTTTCTACACTCTAACGTTTGTCCCGAAAAAAAAAAAGCTGATTTCTATACTCTTACCTACCGTTGGTTCACAAATGGAAGAGTTTTATCCCTTCAATACCCCTTACCTACCTACCAACCCACCAATACTACTTTCATATTAATGAGGGCAACTTTGGTCTTTTCCCCTCCATAGTAATTTGAATCCCAATTGCTAGAAATCAACTTATTTTGGAACGGAGGGACTAATAGCGTAGGGTCTTCGAGAAGTACCTTGCGGTCAACTTTACCATTGTCACAGTCCCTAGCAACCGAGTAAACAAATGACCTAAACAACAAAGAAAGCTGCAGTAAGGATATGCTTAAACCTGTCAGTATAAGTCTTGAGAAGATATGCATACCTTGATGACTGCAAGGAGGTGTACATATCTGCCAATTTCCCCTGCATTAAAAGATAACTTGTTATGGTTGGTACCAGACGTCTGTTAACAAAATGTTGCACCTAGAAACAGGATAAAACAGGACATATGTAAGAGTTTCCTGGATATACCTGTATGAACTGAAATTCACCAATTGGACGGCCAAATTGCTCTCTTTGGCGAACATAAGGAACAGCTACATCAAGGCATGCTTGCATGAGGCCGATAGGACCTGCAGCTAACACAAGTCTTTCTAGATCAAGCCCTGACATCATGACATAAACACCTGCAACAAGAAAAAAACTGTTCACTCTTTGAGGATGATAACAGGATCAATGGCTAGAATTATGACAGTTTTCTGTGTGTACAGTGGCAGTTTGGTAGATGCAAACAACTGTACTGTACACAACTGAATAAATATCTCAGGATAGCAACAAGAATTCTGACTAAGTTTACGACAATCAGCAGTTAATACCTTTCCCTTCTTCCCCGAGAACGTTTTCATGGGGCACAAAACAATTCTCGAACACAAGCTCACATCTGTGTCAAAAATATATGTAAGATACGAATCTAATGCAACTCTTTTTGGTTATCCTCTTAAATAGAAAACATACGTGTCACTTCCTCTCATGCCAAGCTTGTCCAACTTCTGTGCAGTACTGAACCTGCAGAAGTGCAGTTCAGAGTGAAAATTCTGGAAGATAAACATCTTTGCAGTATAATTTATAGTAATCCTAAACTTTTGTCCATCCAAAGCCTTGGTCTTAGCTTCAATCATTTTCAATATCATGATATCATCTATCTCATATTTGTTTACATGACCAGAATATTATAGTAACATATCTGACGATCATGCATAACAATAGGTGATGGAGTAGTTCTTTACCCGGGCATCCCCTTCTCAATTATGAACGCGGTTATTCCTTTTGATCCAGCAGCTATATCTGTTTTTGCATACACAACCTGAAACTCCCAACTTTAGTGAACTAGCAGGCTTATTACGTCTATAGACCTATAAATAGACATAACTTGCTTTTCTGGAAGCTACCGCTAAGAGATGTTTTGGATCTGCAGATACAGTTGTTGCGAAGGCAACAGCAGCCAAATGAAACTCGTTGAAACACCAAGAGACAAAAACCCAGCAGAGCTAATAACTGGAAAACGGAACATGAAAGGAGATATCATGAGGGAGTGAATCTACAAAGGGACTTGAGAGCATTACCAGTGTCTGAGCAGATGGCCCGTTGGTGCACCACATCTTATTCCCGTTAATGACATAACCACCATCTACTTTCTCAGCTTTACACTTCATACTGACAACATCAGAACCAGCTGAAAGTAGAAATAGGCATGCCAGAAGGAATTAGCTCACAAATCCTGCCAAGGACTGGAACAGCACAGTAAAGAGACCAAATGATACTTACAGTTGGGTTCGCTCATCGCCAATGCCCCCACATGCTCCCCACTGATTAGCTTTCGATAAAAGGTAAAACACATTAACAGGATCCATTATCAGTCACTGAGAACACTAAATGAGTAAATTGTTTAACACTGGAGTCTGACTGAAGCAGTACAAGTTGATGATTTGGGGAAGCACCTTTGGTAAGTACTTGAGCTTTTGGGCAGGGCTGCCATGCCGGACCTGCATACAAACACCACACCAGAGTACCAGACACATCATGACCGTGTTGAGCAGAGGTTGTTTTGTCCAATTGTAATGGCTCATTCATGGCATGTTACAATGACAGTAGACAGAACAGTACCAGCTGGTTAATGCAGAGGTTGGAGTGAGCGCCGTAAGACAGGCCGACCGAGCCGGACGCCCTGCTGATCTCCTCCATGGCAATGCAGTGGTACATGTAGCCGAGCCCCATCCCACCATACTCCTCTGTATAGAACAGAACATGGTGGCCTTGTTAAATCATTGTGCAGGCAGGCATGTGTAGCTAAAATTGGCAATGGCAATGAGACAGATTTGAGACATGGGCGTACACGTCACCATGTTGCTGCATATCTAAAACAAAATTTGACGGAGATCTAAATCAAATTTGACACTTGTTGTAACAAATTTTGAGCGCACATTTTGACGTGGGTAGCATGGGCGAGATTGTGTCGACTAGGGCAGCAGACATACCAAATGAAAAAAAAAAATGAGAGATGGAGAGTAATAATTGTACGCAAGAGACCTGGGGCGGTGAGGCCGTGGAGGTTGAAATCGCCCATGAGTTTCCAGAGGTTGACGTCCTTGGGGAAATGGTTGGAGGCGTCGATGGCGGCGGCGTGCGGGGCGATGGTCTCCTGCGCGAACTTGTGCACGCTCTCCTTGAACTGCGGGGCGCGGCGGAGGGGTTAATAATGGGAGGGGAGCGGAAGGCGGCGGTTGGGGCACGGCACGAACCTGCTCCTGGGTGTCGTCGAAGAGGAGGGAGGAGGCGGAGGAGTAGAGGCGGCGCGCGAGCCCGTCCCCTCGGCGGAGGATCCCCGGGAGCCAGCGCTGCGCCGCGGCCATGGCGTCGCGTCGCCTCGCTCCACTACACAGGGAGGAGGAGGAGGAGTAGCGAACTTGAGTGCTGCTTGCGCCCGCGCAATCCGTCGCCGTCTCCGCCCGCCTTGGACTAGTTCTAGTACTCTGTAGTGGAGTGGAGTAGTAATCAATCAGAGAAGAGGGAGAGGCGTGCTGGGATTGATCTGGTGGAGTACTGTAGGTAGGTGGGTGGTCTGGCCCCTATCCTGTCGAGTTGGAGCCGACGATGCGGTGCAGTTCAAACTTCAAAGTTCAGACTCCGAAATTTCAGATAAGCAGCAGTGGTAGACCGGTATGGTACTTTGCTGACTCACTGACCTCCTTTCTTTATCTTATCTAGATATATGGAGTACAGTACTGCTTACTCCTTTTTTTAAAAATAATTATTAGTACTATTTTCGTTTCATTTTATAACTTTACTGGTCAAATCTTTTTAAATTTAACTTAGTTTATAAAAGGAATATAACAGTATTTTCAACACAAAATAAATATATTATCAAAACGTATTGGTTCTGCGTAAAAGGATTAGACACATGTGGAACAAGTACTAGTATATGGACAATGCAGGGTACCGGTACAAGGGTGTCGATAATAACGTGTTAGCGCTCGAGTCATTCTGGACATCACAGGAGTGGAGTGCTTCCCAAAGTTATCTTATTCATCTTCTTTTGGTGCTAAGATCTCACAGACGGGGTTCCAAACACCCCCCTCCTATTTTGATTGCTGATGCACACTGACGAGCGGCAAACGAAAACAGGGCGAGATTGTGTGGTGGCGCGGTACTACAGGGGGAGAGGCAAGATCCTATCTGCTTTCGTATATTTTGCGTGAAGGAGACATCTCAATATATATTTAAATTCATAGAGAAATTAACCAAAAGCTTGATTAGAATGTGTAACAAATCGTATCCATCATGCCTGCATTCTAGCCACCATAAAGCTTATCTCATCATGCCACACAACAATCCTTTTGTGGAGTTGTTCCTGCAACAGATTACGGGAAGAGATTGGCTTTAAGTCACTACGAACAAATATATAAAAGTTTTAACTATAAATTAATTTTGATTTATCGATACATTTTGGCTTATTAGGGAATATGGGCAACCGATGACTTGGAGGAGGCAGCTTGACATCCGCGGTAGTCTTGGGCTACCAAGGCGTCGCGAAAGGACATCTTCCTTAAAGCATGTGGGTCCCACCCCCGCAACGTCAGCAAAAATCAACTCACCAAGCCATCGAAGAATTCGATTTGCATTGATTTTTGAAGATAGGGAGACGTTATACCCGGTTTTACGTTTAAAGGAGATGGTTCAATCAGGATTAAGGGATGAGGGATGTGAAATAGACTTACAGCGCAGCGAGGAATTAAAGGCCCAAAGCCCCAATCGCATTATAGTATACCAAAAACCCTAGCTCCACTCGCCCTTCCAGGCACAGGCAGCATCCCCTCCCCGTCCGCTGCGCGAGAGCGACTGCGCCGGCGCCGGCGCCGCCTCCACCTCCACCTCCAAGTCGATCTCCCTCGGCCTCGACTACCATCTCCTCGCGAGTTCACCCGCCACCTGCGCCGGTCTCCACCTATCCTGCTGTTTCCGGTGAGCACCTACCTGCGCGTGCCGAATCCTGTCTTCTTTTTCATCCCTCTCGTTCTACCCACACCTTATCTCTTTACCTTACCTTCTCTCTTCTATATCTGGAATTAAGCTAGGTTTTCTCTTTGTCTTAGCCTTAGTAGTAATAACAGCTTTTCCCCAAAAATATCTGGAAACCCCATGCCCCACTTTAGGTTTACTCTCTTATGTTCAGGCAGCGTCCAGTTTAATCGTAGGTACTGTATTATTTGTTTCTCCGCATTTGCTGGTCCATTACATGCCGGATGACAGATATAAGTAGGATGGGTACAATTTTCTTTTCACACCAACATGCAACCTTGTTCATCCTCCCTGTTGGAAGGAAATGAGGTTCATATCCTCCTTCCTATTGAAAGAAAATGGGGATGGGTTGGTTTTCTTTATACACCAAAACACAAAGAAATGGAGAAATGTGAATGGGTTGATCTTCCTTTTACATTTTTTATTCAAAGGAGGAAGTCGGGATGGGTTGAATTTGTGCTCTTACTCGTGAATTCCTCTGAATCTTGTCAGGATCTAATATTAAGGAAAGGGCGATCATGAGCCTCCGTCGATTTGTGAATCTACTAATGGAGAACGGTGAGAAGGGTGTCTACTCACTGCGTCGTCTCAACCTGTCTCGACACCCATTGTTCTACTCATCAACAGAGGTGTCAGCTGTCCAAGATCTGCCAGCGCTAGGAGAAGAAGGATATGTATATTACCCGTTCAAGGGTTATGGCGAGAGTAGCAAACAAGCTTTTGAGGTGGAGAGCATTCGGCTTCCATCACCAACTGTCAGCTTGCTACCGACTCCATCCTCAACTGATAAAATGTGCAAGTTTGATTGTTTCTCTGTCTCGGAGAGCAAGATCATATGCACAGACCAGGCTGCACGCACCTTCCTCTATGACCTTGATGAGCATTGCGTCACAAGTATACCCAGCCTCCATGCTCCGAAGTATTCCCCCTTCTCAGTCTCGGTTGCAATCCAAGGCGAAAAAGGAGAAGGGGAAAGCAGCAGCAGCAGCCGCCGCCTCTGTCATGGAGGAAGTCCTCTTGCCAGAGAGGGGCACGGGGAGTAGCTACCAGTTCGAGGCCTTTGACTATCGCAAGCCAGGACCAGAATATTTGGTTAAGGCTTGGCACTGTGACCCTCACTGCCGCCACCGCCTTTTGTCCGTGACCCTCGCTACGTTCCCTCTCCAGTGAGTTCCTATGCAGTGGTGGGAAATTTCATCTGCATATCCACTAAGGGGATTGGGACGTACTGTTTTGACACGGTGAGCTGCAGCTGGAGTCATGCCGGTGACTGGATGCTGCCATTCTGCGGCAAGGGTGAGTATGTCCCTGAGCTCAAGCTTTGGTTTGGTGTGTCTGCCAAGAACAACTATGCCCCATGTGCTTCCGATCTCTCACCTGTTGTCAGAGCTGAGCCACCAAAACCTGGCTGCATTTGGGAGGATCTCAACCTTCCTGAGGTTTGGCGTCCGTGCAGGATGTCTGACCTTGTCAATCTTGGCTCAAGAAGGTTTTGCATCATTAGGTTCTTCCAACCATCGGGTAACAGGGACTACATGAAAGACCAAATTGATCAGACCATTGCTGTCTTCAGTGGTGTGGAAGTGCTGCCTGATGACAACAAGGCTGCGGGCAATGGCAAAGGGAAAGGCAAACAGAATGCCAAGGGGCTCCGTATGATCAAACACAAGTCCAGAAAATGCACATTCATCGAACAAATCAACAACGTCGAGTCGGTGCTCTAAAGCTTGGGTGATTTGCTCTTGAAATCTCCTGCCTTCTGCTACTGCTTTTAGTTGGCTGCAATGGACTAGTGGAACTTGGCTGGGTGGTGTTCCTGCTGACTTTAAGGGCCTGTTTGGGGGAGCTGGAGATTCTGAGAAGCTAGCTGGAGATTCCGAGAAGCTGAGGAGGGTCTGTTTGGGAGAGCTTCTTTAGGTTTGTTGGCTGGTGAGCTGAGAGGCTGAGTTGTCCGAAATACCCCTGAGGTAGATGATGGTCCTGATCTCTTGTTAATTATTTGGTGGATAGATTACACCCTTCCATATATAATTTGTGTGCATATAATTTTGTAAATATTCATTTTTCATAATGATAGGAATAAAAAAAATGTGTTCATTTTTAAGGCAATGAGAAAGGTTAAATTAATTATCGCAATATAAAGTCATTGCAATGTGTTTGTCACGCACATACAAAAGGTTACTTTGCACTAATATGTGTTCATCAAGCACATAGCCAAATACAACATCACTCGGACACATATCATTGTCATCTATCTACCACGTCCTCTATTTGCCACCAAGGAGTTTGCAATAGAATCCCGAAAGACACACATATCACTGTCATCAGATGCTGTGCCAACGTATCCTTCTTCTTCTTCTTCAGGTGAATTGATTGGTGGCATATAGTCTTCGTCGTTATCACATCTTGTGTTGTGTCTTCAAAATGTCCCAACGGTTCTTTAATTTTGTACGGTCATATTGCCGCCCCGTCTGTGCAAAGAATTTTTCTTCCAAGTTTTTGTAGCCAAGGGGACTCAAGGCAGCTGTTGGTCTATTTCCTGCTAGAACCTCATCCCTACATATCTCACAGAACACTTTGGAAGCATATGCATCCCAATGCGCTTTTTTACCTTCCCTTTCTCCATCTATGTACCACATATTCATCAAAAAATTAACAATTCCGAGTATACGCGTGTGCCATTTTAATAAATTTGCTACCAATTTATTGGAATGCATATGGTTAGTACTTAAACTAGAGAAATATGTGCTAAACGAACATACATGCCAGTACGGCAGTACCCTATCTGAACAAGTTATAAATAAACCATACAACTACCAAATTTGTGAGTAGCTAATCCAAGCTCAGGAACTACCACATCACAGATCAAGAACAATCACATAACAAATCACCAGATCTGAGCCAACTACACAATAACCCTAGAAAAAATTGGATTGTATATGTTCAGTACAAGAACCCTACCAAATAAATTGTATATGTTTAGTACTTAAACTATAGCAATATTTGCTAAACGAACATACATGCAAGAACCCTATATAATCTGAACAAGTTCAATATAAATGGAATATGTGAATAGCTAATCCAAGCTCTGGACTTCCACATCACAGATCAAGAACTATCACATTACAAATCGCCAGATCTGAGCCAAAAAATACAAGAACCCTAAAAAAACTGGATGAAAGGAGAAGGAAGAACTCACTGTGTGCAGCAGCTGAGAATAGGGTGGTGTAGCTCGGCGGGGAGAAGGAATGCCTTTTGGGATTGCCTCTTACCAGTGTAGGGAAGGGGCTATTATGTACAGTTTAATAATACTAAATGAGACCCCGCGCGTTGCAGCGGGAAATCTTATGAATAATATTAAAATTTATAAACTTATTGTGGTAAACATATTAGTAAAATATTGAAATTGATTAACAAAGGAATTTGATTGCTTTCATACAAAACTAATTTCTTTGTTTTAAGACTGACCAATCGAACGAAAGAGTCATGCTCTCTAAGACCTTTTGAATGGGCCGACATTGAGGACTATGAACCTCTTGTAGGAGAGATCGAAAACCAAATATTCTCTTGATATATATATATTTTATTTTCTAAGAATAGCTGAATTTGTATAATTAAGGAAGAGGAGTTTGAGACGCATGATCATACCTTCAATAAATTGTTGCGGTAACCAAATAGTTCTACAAACTGCCATAACCGATTCCTGTGTAGCACATATATTGATATATAGAAAGAAAATTGTTGCAGTATCGAAGTAGTTCTCCAAATAACCATTGATGGAATGAAGAGAGAAATAAATTATGTCCAATCCTCAACTGATTAAAATAGCTTCCTTTTGCTAATACTATTCAATCTCAATATGAATGATTTCTTCTTGCTTACAGCTTTGGAGGCTATAAAAGTGATTTCCCTATGGATAAAATAAAAGTAATATAGATCAGCATGAGAAACGTAGAGCGGTCATATTATATAGCGCAATATTATGAGCTACAGACCATGAGTTGGGCAAAAGATGAAGCAGGCACAATATTTTTTTGTTGAACAACTAACCTCACTTCCCATCTGAGCCTCAGGCTTTGCAGCCATAGATGACAAAAAGACCCTGAACTTGTGCAAATGAATCCCGTGAGTGCAGGTGATCAAAATTAATCCATGACAGACTCTTCCGATGGCTCGTTCTCTGAGCTCCCGGCTGGAGGAAAAGAAAGTCTGGCCATGGTCGATGAGATGTGTTGGATAGTCAGGGAAGCCGAAATCCACGGATGATTTTGTCTTCTTGGTGCTGCACATCAGTTACATATCTCACCGACTACTCGACTTCCCTATTTTAATATTCCCTCCGTCCCTAAATATTTGATGCCGTTGACTTTTTTAAATATGTTTGGCCGTTCGTCTTATTCAAAAAATTTGAGTCATTATTAATTTTTTTTCCTATGATTTGATTCATTGTTAAATATACTTTCACGTATACATATAGTTTTATATATTTTACAAAAGTTTTTAAATAAGACGTACGGTCAAACATATTTAAAAAAATCAACAGCGTCAATAAAATAATTTTGAGACTGAGGGAGTACGTAGCTCGGTAATAGCTACGCTCTCAAGGGGCGAACCAAAGGGCCGAAGAGGAGGGGGCAAGCGAGCGGAGCGTTGGCGCGAGGAGGAGAAACGGTTGCGCGACGGCATTGTGGCGTGGATGGTTTGGTCTGTTAGGGATGAACCAGCCGGCGCCACCACTCCGACTCAGGACGAGACCCCACACGGCCACACTGATCCAACAAAAACCCTAAATCCTTTACTCTTGAATTGGCCATGATCGAATTAGCCAGATGGGCCTCACGGGGGTGGCTGTGTGAGAGATGATGGTTGGGCTGGGTTGGACCGGATTAGCTAGATGGGCCTCACGGGTTGGCTGTTTGAGAGAAGATGGTTGGGCTGTTTTCATCTGAGCGTGCTGCGTTTTTCTCATCCAACGGCTGTGAAGTTATCTAATCCATTGATCCAACGGCTGAGAAATGTTGATGACGTGGATCATTGAGGATTGAGCTTTAAGATTTTAATTGCAGTTAGTGGGTTTTAAAGAAAGAAGGGATTAGGGACAACTGATTGTAGGAGACAACTCTATACCTGTTGTATCTTTTTTATCTTACGCGTTGTCTGGAGGGCATCTTCTCGCGTGAAAGCTGTGGTTAGCAGGTTCAGTGTTGCGTTTATTACTTGTGAATGCTAGTGTTTGACAAGGGACGTGACGAATCTGTGTTAGAAGTGTAGTTCTGTTTGTCGCCGGTACATCAAACTATTAAAACTAGGTGATTCTTCCCGCTTTCCTGTGGAAATTTCTAAGTAAATTTTAATAATTTTTTTAATAATCACGTTAAAAGTAAAACTTATATTAGTTATTAACAATAAATAAAACTGGTTTATTAAACTATGTTCAGAGATAAATACATTTAGTATACTTTGTATGAGATTGCGGATAAATATGATATCCCGCACTTTGATACATTTAGGGATATGCTAAACCGCACGTGGGCTATAACTAAAACGCTCCCCTCACTGTAATAAAAAAAACTAATTATAGTATTCGTCAGTAAACCTCGACACAAATTTATTAAATATAATTAATCTATCATTAGCACATGTTTACTATAACACCATATTATCAAATCATGTAGCAATTAGGCTTAAAAGTTTCGTCTCATAAAGTAGTCATAATCTATACAATTATTTATTTTTAAATATATATTTAATACTTTATACATGTATTTAAATGTTTCATTTAGAAGAGTGTAAAATTTTAGCGTGAGCACGAGAGGACGCGCAACTAGGCCATCGATAAAATCTCGCGGTTACTTCTACAGCGATAATACTGACACGTCAGTCGTAGACTAGCCAGAAGTGTACTGTATATACCTTCTCTGTTCCTCCACCGGTGCCAATGTGCCTTCCTTCCCTTATACTCTCCTTTTCAAATACTACACCACACACTGGTTTTCTTATATCTTCCTCCAACCTAAAATATAAGATACGATCACCACTAAATTAAAGACTAACAAAATATAATTATTACTTCATCCATTATATAATTAAGTCTTTCTATCATTACCCATATTCATATAGATGTTAATGAATATATATATATATATGCGCGTACGTGTGCGTGTCTAGGTTCATTAACATCTATATAAATATGAGCAATGTTAGAAAGTCTTACATTATGAAACGGATGAAGTATCAAATTTTCGTTCGTATCCCCACTAATTTTAGAAGTGAACTTAATTGTGATCGGTGGCTCCAAACTTAATTGTGAAGACGCTACTGGCCGCCGGCCGCGCCTGCTCACGCCAAGCCGGTCTTGCCGCCGGCCGCGCCACCTCGCGCCGTGCCGGCCTCCACCACCGGTGGCCGCGCCAACCAAATGCGGCCGTCTGTCACGCCTCCCCGGCTAGCCGCCCGTGGCCGTGAAACCACCGTGCCGTGCATCTCACCAGCAGACCACCGCCGTCGCCGGGCTCACGCCGCGGTCCTTCTTCGGCGCCCAACTCCTTCCCCGCCTCCACTTCGGCAGCAGCCGTGACGGTCGTCTCCACAGCCACAGTTTTCCCTCCCCGCAGCCTCGCCACCGCTGCCGCCTCCGTACGGTCGTGCCACCGCCTCCTCATGGCCGCGTGATGCCATTGGCTCCGCATGGCCGCCCCCGCCTCCTCACGGCTGCGCCACGGCCTCCGCACCCCGCCGCCTGGGGTCGGAGCTCGGCCTCCCGCGCCGGATCCAGCCACCCCGCCGCCTCCACCGTCGGATCCACGCGCATCGCCGCCGCCGTCGGCTCGGGATCCCCCCCCACACCCCCCCCCCCCCCCCCCCCCCGGCGCTAGTTGTGCGCAGGAGAGTACAGGAGCCAGCACCGCCGCCTCGTTGTCGTCGGCCCAGACGCCCACCTCTTCAACCGTCATCGATGCCGCCACCTCGCCGACGCCATGCGCCACCGTCGAGCTCCACGTCGCGACCGCGGGAGTCGCTGCCCCGGAGCTAGGTCGGGGTCGTGGGCTCCGAACGCTGCAACCTCAGGGGGAGAAGGCCCCGCCGCCGTCCTTGCAGCCGCGCGGTTTCCGGCGGCCTCGGGCGGCGGTGAGGCAGAAGGAGGGCGGTGGGGGTGGTGTGGCGGCGGCGGCTGGGTCGCCTCCCGTGTCGCCCCTGCCCTGGGAGTGACGTGGAAGGGAAAACGGTGTATCTGGGTTTGCGCTTGATCTTCCTCGGTTGCCTGTGTGTGTTCTTGCCGGACTGGAGGTGCTGCCTCCGGCTCCGGCGACCGGCAATGGCGGCGGATCAGGCGATCATCGGAAGGAAGGGCTCCGAATGATCAAGCACAAGTCGAGGCGTTACGCCGAGCTCGACGACGGCGGCATTAGAAGCGTCAAATCCGTGCTCTAAACTTCATCTAGCTTAATTTGTTCATGAGATATAACGGCATTGTTTATGATCTACATTTAATTTAAGTACTTCCAAACTCCAGTTATGAATATTTAACGTTTGTGATAAGATCTTGTCAAACTTTTTTATACTTTGATCGATTTCTCATTGCTTAGTTTGAAAAGGAAATTTGGTACATGTAGGTGGGCTGCCTTGCAAAAGTACTGTATTTACTCCCTTCGTTTATAAAAATATAATATGTAAGTGTTTTTCGCAAAATCAACATTTAAAAATTTTTTACTTGCGAAATATGAAAAGAGCGAAATCAGCGGGTGTTCAGACACAAAGAGCTATCGGTAACAAATCTGGTCGCTAAGATTAAAGAGGAGGCAAAAACTTGGATCTTGGCAAGAGCCAAAGGACTTTGCAGCCTAATCCCTTAGGACTCGCGCTTTTTCCTTTTTTTTTTTATAAATATTCCGTATACTTTGTACAGTTTTTTCTCTTGTTTTATTCAATGAAATTGGTATTATCTTGTACCGTTCGTTAAAAAAAAGACAAATAACTAAACTAAAAATTTATGTGTTTATTGTCATATATGAGACTTGTATTTAAAAATATTTTCATATGATGTTAATTTTGTAGTTGTTGATAATATATTGTGAAAAAAGATAATCACAATATAATGGGGACATCGTAGAAATTAACTTAATAGAACATATATTGGAATGGGGGAAGTAGATTTTATAAAGTTTTTTTAATACTCGTATAAAACTTACACGATGCTGAGGCAACGACAAGTAAGACGAAACATTTTTCACCTGGGCTAGGAGATCCTTTCTTTTACCCCTCTCTCTACAAAAGAGCAATTAATCTACTCCATTCGTTCCATTTATATATTATAAGATGTCTTAGGTTTTGAATATATTCATGCGTAGATCCATGTATGTGTCCAATTCATATGAATGTTAATTAGTGAATCATTTTCTCTTCCTTCATGACCGAGTCCAAGAACCTGCTGAACTTTGCCCAGTGTCCACCAGATAGCTTTCCCCTTTTTCCTCACCACTACTCCTCTCATGTCAGCAATGGATGCAGATATGCAACTGCAAATGCAATCACAAGAGAATCATTGCCTCCAGACCTTTGTACTGCATCAAACTATCTACCTGTTCATGAAAAAGGTAAACACTTTCACTAGATAATTAAAAAATTATTTTCTGTCCAAATCTTCAGCCCAATCCCTTCACCACATTTGTGTATTTCAGTTTTTCAGGCTAGTTGAGATGCTAACTTAACATTGAAGACTGTAGCGAATCACCAAGGCAACTGTATCTCAGAATCAAGATATCAAAACAAGCAAATCTGACAAACAAAAAAAAAGTGAGACTTAATCAAAAAGATCATTAGCCTAAACCCTTGTATTTTCAATGGCAATCATATGTCAAACAATAATATCATTACTACAGCTAGCTACTGAATGTTTTGGATTATTCCAGTGCCTTGTGTGCTTTCTGTCCACCAAACATTACAACATTCCATCATATCAAAACCCAGAGAAAAGCAAAGAAAAAGCGAAGAAAAGAAAGCAAGCAAGCATCTAAGTAAACCAAACCACCATTGTTATTATTCAAGTCACTGGAAAATAAAAAAATTCTTCGCGTGTAACGGCGCCACATTTGTCATTTTGAACAAATCCCAATCGGCTTGACCTGATTGGCCATGGCATCCTAATGAAAAGGACCAAAAGGTGAGAGCAGAGGAGGAAAAAAAAACAATATGCATAAGATGGGGTACTCTTTTTATTTGCCACTGATGCTATGGCAACTCAACTAGGGCCCTTCTTTACTTGCAAAGTGATGATACCAGTGTGATATGGCCATAAAGCTAATATTGCTTGATGCACTTGTGAAGAAACTAAAGGCATTTGCCTGTGCCTCCTCCTTATCCTTGCAAGCCCAAGAATCCCAATTTCATTTTTTTTTCCTTCATGGTTAAGCATCAGGATGGAGGCTAAGGCATCCACACTAGCCAACAATCACACACCATAATTGTATTACTCTAGTGCTTTATCACACAGAATCAATACCCAAGAAGCATATGAAGTGGATGTTTTATTCTTATTCCATGGAACAGGAAGACCAGTAGCAAGTGGAACTGAAAAGAGCAGATGAGTTCTGGCCAAATCATGACAGTATCCTTGTTTGGTGTTCAAGGGCTCTAGTGACCTTAGTTCTGGTGTGCTTAAATTCTTAAAACTGTTGAGCTACAGAAAGCTTCAGAATAATGCTACATGCTTCATATTTTAGTTCTTTAATTTGTTGGGTATTTAAAAGCAAAGAAGCAAAGCGCTAAGGCGGATTACGCGGAAATGCCTTGAAATAATCACACACATGTAAGGATGGAATTAGGCGCCTCTGAAAGCTAAAGTTTGAAAGATTTAACAATGAACAAGATAGGAGAAAAAGAAGGAGGCTTAGCTAGATTTTCCAAAACAATCAAGGCAGCAGCATTATTAAAGACAAGCAGGCAGCCACAAAGCAAGCAAAGGTGGGCATTAGAATACACACCTTGCAGGGACACATGCACAGTCATCAGGATGAAAAGCTAGTCCATGGTGATAAGAAAAGCAGCTTGCTTGCACCAGACCTGATCACCCCAAAGCAAGAACAAGAAGAACACCACCTCACCAATCAGTTAGTACTTAGTACTCAGTACAAGTGAAGCAATCTCAGCAAGAACAGCATATAGTTACATATATATATTTAGATAGATAGCCATCTCATTTCATATAATAAGCCCAAGTCCAGTGCAGTGAACACAAGAAGCTCTTGTTCTGAAGATTCAGCAAGAGCAGGAACAAGCTAAGCTCTAGTTCTGAAGATTCAAGAAGAGCTAGCAGGAGCAGGAGGAGCAACGTGCTGATCAATCAATCAAGAAATCAAAGATGTATCCTTACAGATTCAGCAACGTGATGATCGGTTACCTGAACCTGGCGACGCTGCTGGCGTCGATCCCGGTGATCGGGGCGGGGCTGTGGATGGCGAAGGGGTCGACGGCGACGTGCTCGTCGATGCTGCAGACGCCGCTGCTGGTGATCGGCTTCGTCGTCCTCCTCGTCTCCCTCGCCGGCTTCGTGGGCGCCTGCTTCCACGTGGCCTGGGCGCTGTGGCTCTACCTCCTCGCCATGATGCTCCTCATCGCCTTCCTCCTCGGCCTCACCGCCTTCGGCTTCGCCGTCACCGCCGGCGGCGGCGGCACCCAGGTCCCCGGCCGCCCCTACCGCGAGTACCACACCTCCGAGTATTCCTCATGGTTGCAGAAGCACATCCAGGACGCCAAATACTGGCGCCCCGCGCTCGCATGCGTCGTCGGATCCAAGGCTTGCCCCAAGATCGCCAATTGGTCACCCATGGATTACCTCCAGCATGATCTCACCCCAATCCAGGTAACAAATACAGATGAATCTTTTTTTTCTTCATCAAAGATTATTATACTATACAGCTCAAAGAACTCAAAATGAGATGATTGTGTTTGTATTTGCATATACCTTCATCAAAACATCATCAACTTTTCTTCATCAAAGATTATACTACAGCTCACTCATCAACAACTCAAAATGAGATGATTTTTTTCGCATATATATATCTTCATCAAACCATCATCTTTTCTTCATCAAAGATTATACAGCTAAAGTCTAAAGAACTCAAAATGAGATTATCTGTAACCATCATCTTTTCTTCATCAAAGATTATACAGCGCTCAAGAACTCAAAATGAGATGATTTTGTTCGCATATATATACCTTCATCAAACCATCATCTTTGCTTCATCAAAGATTGTACTACAGCTCTCAACAACTCAAAATGAGATGATTGTTTGCATACACATATATATACCTTCATCAAATCAAAACATCATCAATTCTTCATCTATCAAAGATTATGCATACTACAGCTCAAGAACTCAAGATGATAAATTGTATTGTATCCATAATAGTCGGGGTGCTGCAAGCCGCCGACGGCGTGCGCGTACAGCGGCGGGGTGGCCGTCGGAGCGCAGGACGAGGACTGCTTCCGGTGGAACAACGCGGCGGGGATACTGTGCTACGGGTGCGACTCGTGCAGGGCCGGGGTGATGGAGAAGGTGAGGGAGGATTGGCACAAGATCTCGGTGCTCAACGTCATGGTGCTGGTGGTGCTCATCTGCATCTGCGCCTGCGGCTGCTGCGCCTTCAGGAACGCCCGCCGCTCCGTCTCCGAGTACCCTTACGGGGTAAACCGCATGCACAAGATCCACCCCCGATGGGACTACTACTGGTACTCTTAATTAATTAGGCTTTTTTTTAATATACTTGCTGTGTTCTTCTCTTTGGATTTTTTTTGTTGTTGTTCTTTCTTCTAGTTGGTGTTGATGCTTTTTGCTTTGCTTGGATGTTTATTTTGTCCCCTTTTTTTTTCTTTTGTTTATTCCCTAGCTCTCTTGTTTTGATTTTGGGTTGCATTGTAATTTTTTTACCTCGTATGTGTTTGGGTTGGTTTAATTGTTCAGTGCTGAAAAACCTCTTAAGTGTTTTCTAGCTACTACTAGCTGTTTTCACCAGAATTTTGTTCTCTTTGTTCTTTCTTCCTCCTCTTGTTGCTTTTGCTTGATTATGCCCTGATTTTTTTCTCTTGTTGACTCCCTCTCTTGTTTTATTTTGTCTTGCATTTTACCACGTATGTGTTTTAGAAGTGTTGAGAAACGCATTGGTGCATGCCTGGTTAAGCACTTAAGCTAGGTATTCAGAAACTAATGGGTTGATGGTTGACAATAATCTGAAAACAAAATGGATCATTCAATTGCTAAGGAACAGTTCTGTTTTTCTCTTCAAAAAGGAAGAGTTTTATTTGGGAAAAACTGTTCCTTTTTTTTCCAATTGCATGATTAAGCTTCTGCCGTACTAGTAGTAGTACAGTTCTTACAATGAAACGGTATATTTGCAAACGAAAAATAATTTATGAATAAAAATTTTACATATGTGTTCTTAGCGCTAAAAGCAAAGGCTGAAAAATAAACTTCGATGAAAAAAACTCTAAAATCAACTCCAAATTTAACTTTTAAAATTTAAATTTTTGCTGATAAGTATAAAAATAAGCGAAAAGATGAGGCTCATGTATATTCTGATGATGAAATTTACGATTGTGCTTCTGAAGTACTAGTAGTAACTCTTTTTACTCTGATGATGAGCTGATGATAAATACATGTACTCTGATTTGTACTATCCATGTCTTCTATGTGATGATTAACGCTGCTTTATGGCTTAATTTTGCTGCAGGTGGCGATGGTGGCGTGACAGGAGAGAACAGCTCTACTAGGCTAGCTATTGTATTCTACCCTTGTATGATATTTTGATCTTGCCCAAGAAAATTAAAATAGTTGAGAGAGTTGGTTCAGTTCCTCATTGTACTCTGAACTTCTGAAAGTCTGAACTCTCTGGGTTTTCATATGTACATCTTCCTTCAGGGCGAATAAGTAAGCTGTTGTACATATTTGGGAAAATCAAAGTATAGCAGTCAGCAGATGATGAAGCAAGAGGCTTGTCTAGGCCTTTCCAGTATGGTAGCTCATGTATTTTTCTCATTATGTAGAAATTCTAGTTGATAACTAAGGGGAAAATAGGTGGTTTATCTTTCACTGGTAAGTTGATTAGGGACTCTTCAGACTTCAGTGCTCAAGATATTTTGATGCAATTCGATGTTAAAAAAAAAATCTTCCTTGCTTGTGCAGCATAATTTTCTTCCATGTAGTAACGTGCATGCAAATATATCTAGGTTATCGATCTAGATAAATTCCACTATAGACTACTGAAATGTTTCCAGCCTCTGAATATAGGACACAATATTTCGGATGGTGAGTTCATAATTAATAGATACTTAAAAAATAAGTGTACTGAATAAGGATAAAACTGATAAAAAAGAACATAAGAATCTGATGACAAGCGCAATCAATGTGACCGTGAGGAATGAGGTGGTGATCACTGATTGTATCAATTACCAAAGAAAATGTTCACACTAAACATTTACAAGTCCAAGTGGGAATTTTATCCCCAGTAGATAGGCAGCAATTGTACCTAATCAGGATGATCCGCAGATCACAAAAGATATGCAAAGTTACTACAGCAGATGTCTTACGTGTATGAAACAACCTACATTTCGGAAGCAAAGTATCCACTGTCCATGTCATGATGACAGCTTAGGATCTTCTATCAAGGAACTCTGGAAAGACTGACCAAATTCTACAACATGTTGAAAGAAATAAACAATATGAATATATGCACATCTCTGCAACCCATGAAGACCTTCAGTAACAGGTGAGTCCAACGAGAGACTACTGATTCCTAAACAAGCAGACCCGTGTTTGAAGTACAAATGACTACAATCCATTGCAGCTCAAAACTTCCAGCTTAGCCTACAGTCCTATTCATGTGTCCTCAAATTCCTAGAAACAACACTCTCACAGGATTCAAGAAGATAGCACATAACTGAAAAGTGAAAAGCAACAGTAGGTTTTGCACTTGTAGCTGTAAGGACTATCAAAAGGGATTAACATATGGACACAAATGCAACTGTAGAACACAATTGCTAAGTAGCTAAATCTGGAGTTTGGAATTGGCAGTACCATGGATAAAAAAAGTAGAATACTGCAGTTGATGTCTGGCAAATAAAATAGGGATTAGTGACTACTTCTGACAGCTCGAGATCATGGAACACCATCATGGATTTACTTCAAGCAAGTTTAATAGTATAGCCCACTACTAGCTCCAATTCATCCATAGCCAAACTAATAGCCAATTCATACAATAGTTGCTTACTATACTATTAATATATAGTCCCACCTGTCATACACTCATTACGTTTTGGGGTCCGTGCTGCAGCTAACTACAGATCCGTAGCCCGCTGCTCTTCTCTCTCAACTTTTATCTTATTAAAATATGTTTATAGCTGGCTAATAGCCTGCTATTGTACCTGCTCTCACACTCTCTTTCTACTCATTTCTTCCCTAACTCTGTATTTTATTCAGTTTGGACCCAGTATAGCCAGCAAAAATTACCTATTGTACCTGCTAATTTTTGCTGGCTATACTGGGTCCAAACTAAATAAAATACAGAGTTAGGGAAGAAATGAGTAGAAAGAGAGAGTGAGCGGGCGACTAATTAGTCGCCAGCTCCACACAGGCTCCAATGCAACACTAGCAGCGCATGACCAGTTTCTGTTGATCTCTCAGTGGCTGCTCGCTTCTCAAGAAAAATGAGTGGACAGGACAAAAATTAGAATAAAAAATTAAGAAGTGACATACTAATAGCTCTCTTATTTTATAACATACCACAATTATTAGTTAATTAAATACTAATATGGATATTTTTAGAGCCATCAGTCGGCTATATTATTAGACTTGCTCTAATGAAGTAGAGGTTCTACCTTAATTAAGCTTGCAGTCAAACAAAACTGCTCTATTATTCCAAGATATCAGGACTCAGCCACTCAGGGAATACATAGGGAAGGGGTGAAGATTAATAGAACAAAAACAGTTATTGGCAGTTATTACTATACTGGCTTCTTCCGAAATTCTGTAACATAAATGCACTGAAAATTGTAGGTTGCAGATGTTGGCCATTCCTGGCCTCTGGCACAAAACGAAAATCACATCACTTATTTTAGATACACCATATAACAGATAGTCCAGTACAGGGAACAAAAATTTGAGAATACTGTTGAAAGAAGCGGTACAACTAATATCCCATCAAAGGATTGTTAGATCCATGAATAGAACAGAACATATATCTGTCATCCAAAATAACAGGGACGAAACACAGCAGAGGAAGCAGGTTAGATTTCTTGCCATTTTCGAGGGAGCTACTTAAGCCGTCGCAGCTTTCATCCCTTCTTCAATCCGTTTTAGATCAGCCAACCTTTCAGTCCATGCCCGCTCTCTGGCCACTGCAGCCATCTTCCTTTCTGTCCTTTCTGCTTCCTTTCTCTTAACAGCAGCAGAATATTGTGCTTTGCGCTTCTTTTTTTCAGCCTGGACAAACAACAGATATGATCACAACCAATTGAATAGAAATAAATGGAATGTTATTATTGACATTGAAATTGAGCTGAGATACAAGTAATTTGATAGGATGAAGATCCAAGTAATTAGGCATATGAGTCCAGCAACATCACAAAAGATCCGTTTTGAATACTTTTGGGCTATAAATGCCAATAAAAAATAGCACAGATAAAACTAACATGATTTGAATTCTGGAAGAGGAATCTAAAGTCACTAGAAAGAGCAAGAACAGCAAAAACATGCATATGGATATGAATATGGATTTAAACATTGCTGAACACCATAAACAGTACCTACGCACAGAAACAGTAATTAGCTTGTCCAGTTCCAACATGATATTTCAGACTATGGTAGCCTGTTACTGCTCGGTGGAACGAGAACTAGAGTAATGTGCATCCATCCACCACTATCAACATTTTGCCAAGGCGTGACAACTAGAGCACTATCAAGACTTCGCTGACTAGTTAAGAACGCATTTCAAGCCTGACACTAGACCAAGGATGACAGATTGATTGTATATGATGATCAATAGCGAAATCAAGGAACCTGCCACTACTCCTACAACAACATCAACAGGATAACATATGAGCACGCACGCAGATAACAGAAAAGGAACGCGCACCATGATAAAGGCCTTGCGCTGCTTGGTCCTCTTCTTTTCCTTCCTTCCCTGCACACTGCCTTCATTCGGCTGGTTCGCCGGGATAGGCTCCCCAGGCTTGCACTTCACCCAGTAGTACGGACCTGTCGCGAAATGCTACAAGAATCAGCATAACCATCACCCACCCATGATCCATACATCGCACAATCCAACAAATCGAAGGATCGCGCCGTAAGAGACGCACAATTTGTGGAGAGAAACCGCAAGGATCACTCACATCACACCATTTTCAACTAAATAGTACTACTTAGTAAACAAGAGGAGGAAGAGAGATCAGTGGCGCACCTTTGGGGCGGAGGCTGGCCCTCTTCCGCCGGGACTTGAACCCGGGCCGCCGCTTCGGGAACCGGGTGTCCATGAGCCCGCTGAAGAGGCCGGCCCCCATGGACGGCGCCTGCGACGCGGCGGCGGCGGCGGAGAATGGGCGGAGCCCGATCGGATCCAGCAGCCGAAGAAGAGGCGGGGGACGAAGGGGGAGAGGAGCAGCATGACGCGTGGCGCCCCGGAGGAGAGCCCCCGCCGCCGCCGAGGATAGCGGCGGGAGGGCTCGCCGGAGAGCTCGGAGGAGCGCCATGGGGGAAAAGGTTCTAGAAGGTTTTTGGTGGGCTAGGGTTTTTCGCGGAGAGGGAGAAGAAGGTGTAGCAGCGTGGCATGCTGCTTAGATGGGCCGGGACTTGTGTTGGGCCGCTTGCGTTTCAGAAGAAAGATATGGGCCCGGCCCAATGACTCGACTGCGGCGACCAAATTTGCAAAAATTAACTACTCCTTTCTTCTCTAAATATAGCGACCTATCCAAATTCATAGTAGTACTAAGTTACTATATTTTAGAATTGATGGAGTATTTACCGCTCTAAATATGGCAATTAATGATTTTTCACTCGGACCCATATGTCATTGATACATAAGAGCTCACATATCATTGATACATTGGTGATAAATAGTTAAACGTTAAATCTAAGAATAACACAAACAGTTAAATGGCCCGGCAAATTTTGGAGGGAAATTGGAAAAAGAAAATACAGTGATTATATGATTAATTATTATTTCCAATACTACTAGTTACGGCAAAGAGTTTCGTTTACTGTATTTTACTATTTTATTTATATTTTTTTTCTTTCATTAATTTCATGAGATTAATTAGGAAATTATACGTAGTATAAGTCAGGTAGAAAATTTGAAAAGTACTAGTTGATGACTGAAAAATGCCCAGTAAAGGTCAAGGTTAAAAAGAAAAAAAGAAAATCTTATTACACCAAGCTGTTGAACTTGATCGTACGGGCGTAGCATAAATGATCGGTGCTCGTATTTCCTTTTGGTTAACGATCACGAATCAGTGAAGGCGGCGAGTCGCTGTCATGTAGGCTGTGTGGCGCATCCAACACACTTTACGTGACTACTAGAGCCTTCTTTGTCCCCATGCCTGCCTCCCCTCTCTTCCAGTCCACAACTCTGCACTCCTCATCTCATCTCATATCGAAATGGGAAAAAGGACTAGAGACTGGTTCATTTTATTGCTATTTTAAACCCTACTAAATTTTAACGTTACTTAGTTCTAGTTTTGATAGGGTAACAAACTAGACATGATGTTACCAACAGTATTCTACCAAAATTTGATAATTCTCAATGTTTCCATTCATAAAAATAATACCAAAATATTAGTAACGTCTTACCAAATTTTAATATAGTTCATTTTGACATCAAAAAAGCAAGCCCTATATTTCTGCTCCTCTGTCTACCAAACCAGCAGACAGGACAACCCCGACGAGGAGCTTAGCTAGAAAAGCTGAGACATCACAATGAACTCGTGAAAAGAAACTACAAGATCTGATATGTATAGAAATAACAAGAAATTAAATAAATCAGTAACATAGGGAAAGAGGCACCTTCACGTGCGCCTAAATCGAAACAAATCCGACCTGATTGAACCGCACAATAGTATACAGTAATAGCTGCATCTGCTACAGCAACACAGAAATATGGAGTAGATAGCCAGAAAGAAGGGTTGAAAAACACATACGACATGGAAGCAGGTTGTATACAGATGATAAAGGCCTTGGCAATGTACTCCACAGCAATAACAATACAAACAAGACATTGGAATCATGTCACCAAAACTCCAGCAGGCAAAGGAGTAAACTCGGTTAGGAATCATTACCACATTACAATGATCTGTGTGAGGTTTCTGCATAAATACTGATAGACATACCAACAAACATCCTTGTCAGCCAGCGGACAGCATGACCAACACCTCTAGCAAAACCTACATCACTGTTAACAGGTAAAAACTATCAAGTATGGAGCGGCTGCAGCAAAAAAGAAAGGTACAAAAAGTTAATACCAGCGAGAAATTTAAACGAACTTCTACTGCAAATCCTACAACAATATGGACAGGAAAGTCATTCACTTTCCCATGTTCAGTTTCATCCAAGTTACAAAAACTAAGTATGATACAGAGAGCAAGAAAGCATTGCACTATTGCCGCTACCAACACTACAGACGCTACCTGCTTCCTATGTCTTTCCATGTATCCACGTCGTTGCTGCTGCTCAACATCTTCGAACCAGAGCCGTACTGTGCCTTGAGAGCAGCCACAGGGTCAGATACACCGCTAACCAGGACCCCAGCACCCCCAAGCCTCCCAGGCTGCTGGAACCCCGAAAGGAGTTCGATTCCATTCCTCTTATGAAGATCGGCAAAGTTTTCTAGCAGTTTGTGATCTGATGTATGTGGCGGCATTGAAGGTTGCTGAAATTCCGCAAACACGCTGAGCGCACCATTTTTGGTTGAGTAAACTGGTACACCAGCTGACGGTCTCTGACACTTTGCCACCATAACCATAGGCTCAGGCTGTATTGTTCGCCCATCCATATGGTCAAAACTCCTCATCGCTCTCTCCTCTAGCCCCAAGTTAGCAGTGATTGGAGGCCTGGAAGAATAAACCAGGCGTTCCCTTGGATTACTCAACAACCTAGAAGAAGCTGACTTATCAACCTTTGGTGAGGGGGGCTTGCTTTTGCTTCCATGAACTGATGAACCAGAGCTTTGCAAGGATGATTGATGGCTAAGAATTTGCCCAAACAACTTGACATCACCAGGCCGCTTTTGCTGCTCCTCGTTCCCAGCACTTGTCTTCACAGAACAAGGCCTAAACAAGCCTTCTCGTGCTTCCTCTCTTCTCCCAGTCGATAGAACCCCAAGATTTCCATTCGAAAGGCCCAAGCTGCTGGGCCTGCCATTCTGGAATTTCGATACTGTGAACTGGTCCGACTGGGAAATGCCTGTGCTTTCAGATAAACCACATACTTCAGTTCCAAAGTGATTATTTCGTCTCTGTTGCATGTACCCATCGACATTAGAAAACAGTGCATCATGACGATTACTGGACTGGTCTTTAAATGTTGGGAACATGTTCACATCTTTTGCCCCTGAAGCAATGCTGGCTCTGTTGCCATGATCCTCAAAATTGGGTGTAGTTATGGCAGCTATACCCTCAAAACAAATTGAGGTAGGATCAGGCAGCGACGAACTAAATTGGACAGGCATTAAATCCTTTGGGGTAAGGGGCTTCGGTTTTGATTGGATTGGATCTGCCAGCTTACTTTGCTGATAATTTGAAGTAAATGCAGGACTAATGGAGGAAGCACCATCCATGTTCGAGAAGTGGATGATATTTTCCTTACTAACCCCATTTGCTGCAGGCAAGCAAACAGACGGTGTTGATTTTCCACCTTTACCAATTGTACTCTCATGTGAACAACCTTCGATCCTGGAAAAATCAATGCCAATCCCTTCAGAATGTAAACTGGATCTACTTTCCACATGCGCTGCCACAGCCTGTTCAACTGAAGTGGCCATGAGATCATCTCCATGCATGTTCACTGGTGTTACATCCTCTATATCTTGCAGCTTATCTGTGCTCTCAGGACAGTTGATGTCGATACAAGCACATGATGTTTGATTAGTGTCTTCACGTAACTGTTTATGATCAACAAGAATGCTGCAGTCTTTTTCTGCTTTGCTTTCACCTTCCTCGACATTTATGTCCACAACATCAGGCATGTTTGATTTGTCAGCTTCTGGCTGCCTAGAGGCAATATAAGAAAGAGGATTATGTCCTTGAATTTCTCCATCAGAGACAGGACATGCATCTATCTCCACTTTAGGACATGACTGTGCACTACAGATAGCTGAATCCATCTCAGCAATACAGGCTCCATCTGTACCACTCCTTCCTCCATTGGCATCACCTGTAGGGAAACCAGCATCAGCAGCACCTTGATGGATCAGATCCAAACCAAGTGATTTCCGAGCCTTGCTGAAAAAAACCTTGCATTGTTCAAATGACTTGCTCTTCACGTATGACGAAATTCGAGCGAAATCCTTCCCATATCTATTCATAGCCTCAATAAAACTTGACTTCTCATCATCATTCCAATCAACTATGTCAACTTCACACTCCTGATCTGAGAGAGTGCCATCATCATCAAAGTTTTTATCTGCTTCAGGAGTTAAAAGATGCTCCATTCTTGAGATGATCCCTATCTTCTGGCCAGGATCAGCAGAACTGGTAATGCATGAGCCCATGCCTTCTGGGGAGAGAGTTCCACATATGCCTGCCAAGACATCAGCAGCTACAGATTCTCTCTCATGCAAAGAAACATCCCCAACACTGTCCTTCTCGGATCCTTTGGTAGAATTATCAACACCACAAACAGTCCTCAGGATAGATTTCGCAGAATTTTTCTTCACTTCATTCACATATTCAAGGCCTTGGGCTGCCACCTCTGTGGCCACCCCAAGCATATCAAGTGATGCCGCATTTGCCTCAGGATTCCATTTCTTTCCAGATACTGCTCCTAGGTAATTGCTGGCAGGTTGCTGTTGCTGCCGAAGATCAAGAAGTTTCTTAACTTCTCGGAAGCTATCAGATTTATGGTGCTTGTAGTAGAACTCAATACAATCAGCAGTTGTCTTGTGCTGAAGGAAACTGGATATTTTGGAGAAATCCTTGCCAAATGTTGCAAGTTTCTCCATAAAAATTTCCTTTTCCTCCTGAATCCATGGATTTATCAAAGCTCGCTCCTTCTCAACTGAAACAGGATCCTCAACTAAACCGTTCTTGCTCACAAACTTAGCACCTGCCTTCTCTTTTTCGTCAACAATCAGTGCAGGCATTTTCAAGTAATTTCTGCAACGCTTGAGCTGAAATTCTGAAAACAGCTTCTTTGCTACACCTGACATTTCTGTGATAGGAAATGTGCTTAAATTACCAGCTGCATCAGAAAAAAAAAACATAATCAAATAGGGGATCACAAAAGAACTGTTTAGCAAGGAAGATAGCAAGAACTACAGACATAAAAATTAGCCAACAAAACCTTTAGACTTACATATAACAATCAGACATAACATTTGCAAAAAGTAACTGGTGCAGACATGTCTAGGCTATATCCAACAGACATGTCTAGGTTATATCCAACAAAAAAAATACTGCCATAATAAAAACTACCTTGTTCCACTTCTCTATTACTACAACCATGTCTAGACTAAGTCTCCTGCAATATAGTCATCCTTGAATGCATTTTCCAGCCTAATGCAGTCAAATACAAGCTAGCCAAAATGCACAGTACATTCTGTGATAACTTATTCATGACTAAAACGATATAGAAAATGTACACACACACAAACTTTAGTTTTTCCTCTCAGGGACAAGAAATGACTCGATCAACATTCTTATGGTACAGCAGCAATTCAATAAAACTCCCATAGTTGACTACATATCCTTGTTGAAGCGGTTTATGTACATAACTTTTTGCTGTGTTTGTTACAAACAAACAAGCCAGGTAAAATGTTTGACAAGTTCAAACCCGAAAGGCAGGTAGACTAGCAAAATCTGACAACAACAAATGGCAGGCAACATGGAGGCCAAAGTGTAAAAAGTACCATGTTTTTGCTAACCACCTTGCTGCATAATTTACTGGAACATTAACAATTTCAACTTCATGAAAGTTGGCATCACATCACATGAAAGCAAGTAAAATTTTAAGCAGCAGCTGTGCACAAATATTAAAGGGCAGGAGAAAACATTTTGAACTGGGCAACTGGCAATTATTTACTAGTGAAATGAAACTCTAACCTGGTACAGCCAATCTGGAGCGATTAGAGGACCGTTGCCTCTGAGATCCGCTCTGTGATGATCGGTTGCTCTGGTCTGTGCGCTTATGAGACTTAGAGCGCTGCTTTCTTACAGAAAGAAGTCGCACATCCTCCTTCCAGAGGTGACGCAGCACCCTGAACTTGAAGGTAAGAATCTGCTCTTTGAATCTTTGTCGATTTTTAAGTATCGCATGCTTCTTCTTGATAATTACATCATTCTTCATTTGGCTAGAAAGATAGCTTGATGCCAATAAATCAAGATTGGACCGATCAGCTGGCACAGGCTTAAATAGTAATTGAGAATTTTTTTTGGCTTCACTCCTGTTCGCAGCAATAATTTGATCCATTAAGTTATATTTAACATCACGATAAGAGCAAGGCCTTGTGGCCAAGTCACTGCTTCCATCTGCTTTCATGGCATTAAAATTTTCTTGGCATGGATTCTCTTCGCGCTGCTCAATATCGACATCAATTCCAGAACCAGTTTTCCCACATGGATCAGATGGGATAACATCAGCAGCGGCAGGGACCTGACCCGGAGCAACTCCAGGACAAGCAACACTCTCTTCTGAAGAAACTGCTTTTGCATTATGAGCTTGAGCTGTCTCTACTTCCATGAGCTCTGAGCCTTTTACATCAGCATCCTGCTCCATAGAAATCTTGGGAGAAGGGGTCAGCTCTCCTTGTTCTTTCACAGGTGAAGGTAAAGGATTTTGTGCATAAGTTACTGCTGTAGGTGGATCTTTGAGTGTTCGATTTCTGGCTTCCACATTAACAGATTTAAGTTCACCTTCCAAGGAGTCAATCTCAAGTTCTGTCTTTTCGAGCTCTTTGCTAATGCTTTCCTTCAGTAACAATAACTTACTGACATTGGACAGTCTTTTCGAATCCCCAGAACAGGAATCTTCATGTTGCACCAGTTCAGAAAGGACCTTTGCAAGCGAATCAATGGGATCACCCTCAAGCTGATCTAACTTAGTGGGGACTTCGTTATTGCAAGCCTGAACGTCAGGTCCTGGGATATTTTTATTGAATTCAGTGACTGTATTTGCTGTCAGTTCACAGGATTTATCTTCAGGGACTGCAGTTGGAACATGTAAAGGACAAAGTCAGCAAGCAAGATACTCAGCATGATCGTCTTTTCGATCTTCCACAGTATATTACATGAATGCATTGCTAGCATGATCAACAGAGAAAGGAAATATAACTAAATCATGGGAAGGTGTATAAAGCCAAGTATTAGGGGACAGGATGAATGCAGATCCAAGGACAAAGAAAGTGTATTGTTGAGGGCATTTGAATTTATGTGGTAAATTGGTAGCACAGATATAACAAAATGCAACCGTGCAGCATAAACATGATATTCAAAGCAGAAACTCTTTTTCTGTATAGTATCTACTGTCTTCAACAAATAAATGCGAATAGTGTTTCCTACACATTGGCTCTAATATCCCTAGCAAGGGTGAGATCCAGATAATAGAACTGATTGGATCGTTCAACAATAGAACAGGGCAGATACCTAGATTAGCTCAGTATAGAATTAAGGAAACTAAGTTGTGCTCATATACAAGGACACGCAAGAGAGAAATGACAGGACAAAAGAAAGGGTACAGACAACTATGTTTCAACATGGAGAACAAGGTCAAAATGGGCTGCATACCTGGTGATTTACATGGCAGTGCAGGTGATGGTGCCGCCACTGGGGACGCACAAGGCGCGGGTGATGGTGCCGCCACTGGGGACGCACAAGGCGCGGGTGATGGTGCCGCCACTGGGGACGCACAAGGCGCGGGTGATGGTGCCGTCACTGGGGACACACAAGGCGCCGGTGCTGGTGTATGAGTGACTCCCTTTTGTTCGGTGGCAGTTGGGCTGCCTTCGGCAACAGCTTCAGCAGACTCTGCAGGTCCTTGCACCTTCTGCTTCTCATACTTGGCCAAACCTTGCCCCCATCCAAGCCGAGGCTTCTTCCTTGGTGCCTCCTCCTCAGAGACCTGAGGAGCCGCGACGGCTGAGGACCGAGCTGAAACATCCTTCTCTGAGGCCGCCGCTGCAGCTGCCTGCCCAACAGGCACAGGTCCAGCCCCAGCAGCGTCTGCAGCATCAGATCTGCTCTCCCTCCGGCGCAGCGGCCGCCAAGGAGTCACACGGTGATGATGGTCTCTATCCCCCCTATCAGCCCTATCACCAGGAGGGTCATAAGACATCGGTACAGCAACTGATCTCAGGGGCGACCTCCTCAGTGGCGGAGGCGGGTGTTCTTGGTGGTTTCTGGAGAAGTCGCTCCCGTATCCCCTAAAGGGCGACCTCCGGTAGGAACCCCGCATGTCACGGCCGTCCCTCCGGCTGCCACCACCACCACCACCGTACCGGCTGAAACCCTTATAGCCGCCGCCGCTGTCGTCGTCCAGCCAGTACCGGTCTGAGCGCGACGGCGTGTACCCGAGCGATTCATCGGGGTAGGAGCGGTCGTAGGAGCCGCCACCCTGTCGGTAATAGCCGTCTGAAATAGCAGAGCGGTTCCGGCGAATTAGAGGTGGAGGAGAAGTCCACGGCGGCGGGGGAGGTGGCGGCAGCATCAGATCTGACGATTTGTAAGCGAACGGCCTACCTGAGGAGGCCGACGACGGCGTCCGGCGAGGTGAGGGCCGCGAGTGGTCACGGAGGGGCGGCGGCGGCGGCGGCGGCGGGTGGTAGGGCGAGTCGCGCCACCTCGGCGGCGTGGGGGCTGGCGGTGGGAGGGGGTCGCCGTCATGCCTGCGGCCATCCCTGTACAGGAAGTCCCTCCGATCCGGCGGCGGCGGAGGCATCCACGGCGTGGTGGTGGTCGTCGTCGTCGTCCAGCCCGCGCGAATCCCCAGCTCCGGCCGCCGCCTCAAATCACATACGCGCGGCGGAGAAGCCAACTCGGCAGCGCCTCCTCCCTCCTCCTATCCCGGGGCTACCTACAACAAACCCAAACACGCCTCCCCCACGATTAAAACCAACCACCAGAAATCCACGGCCGCCTTCGCCACGGGATGCCAGGAGCCGACGACTAACCGTCCCCGGCGTAGTCGGCGGCGGCGGCGCTCGTCGGTCGTCGCAGGTCGGCGGTCGCCCCGCCCCCAGAGACGTACTCGTCCAACCCCTCCCTTCACCGCCACCCGTCGAACAGGCGGCGGAGGAGATGCGAGGCGTCGAGGCAGGCAGTCAGGCAGTCAGAGGTGCAGGCGGCGGCGCCGAGAGCCCCCACGTCGGCGAGGCGTCTGCGGCGGCGTGGGCGGAGGCAGAGGCGCCCTGATCTGCGAGCAGGGAGGGCGGCGGCGGTGGAGGCGGAGGCGGAGGCGGAGGCGGAGGCGGGCGCGGCGCAGGGGAGGAGAAGGAAGGAGAGGGGGGGTGGGGTGGGGAAGAGAGGAGAGGAGAGAAAACGGAGGAGGCCGCGGCCTGTGACAACGTGAGACGATAGAGCGGACGCAACCCCAGCCCCTTAACCCCAATTGATCCGCATCCTTACGTCCGCTCCCCCCGCACAAAAAAAATAAAGAAATAAATCTTCCCCAAAATTCCGAATTAAAAATACCACCCCTTTCTTTAATTAATTAGTAATTAAAAATAAAATAAAAAGGGGAAGGATAAATCAGAGCGAGGGCAACAGGCGGCTGACCAGCAACGCAAGCAAAGCAAACAAACCTTCCTACCTCACCCCCCCCCTTAATTTACCTTACTACCCCTCGCCCACCACGCTATTTACGGGAATACCCCCTGCCCCACGATCAACGGCCAGGATCGCTCGCGCGGACGGGCGGGCAAACCGAGGACTCCTCCTCGTCCTCCTCGCCACCAACTCCAAACCAACGCGTCCTCGACGCCGCCGACGAGTCGCCGGCTGGACGCCGCCGCCGACGCCATTAACAGCGAGCTCACGCGCGATCGGGATCGGGCTGCTCCACACGCAGCGACGCGCCGATCTGACGCTAAACCGGACATTAAGCAGGAGGAGGAGGAGGAGGGGGAGATCGGGATCCGGGATGGAGATGATGAGATGCAAAGAGAATTCGAGGGGAGGAAGGAGAGGGTTGGTTGGTTGGATGGATTGGGGGTGGATTACTACTGCTGCCACTGCTGGGATGATTCTGATCTGGTACTAGTAGCGACTAGCGACGAAGCTTTTGGGTGCGATTCCGCCGGCGGGTGCTGGCTGCTGAACTAGTAGGATTTTATTACGCTACCGTGTTGTGTGATGGTGATGGAGAGATTGCTATTTTGGATAATTTTTGCTCTCGGATCCTCGTGTGGTTTCGTTGTGTTTGGGCCTATCGGGAGGGGGGGGGGGGGGCATTATCAGAGCGCTCCATCCCACGATGGACGGCTGTGATTCTGTCTGTCAAAGCTTAGAAGTGGTTGGGGGCATGAAAAATCACGGTCCGGCTCCGTCGTCGAAAAAACCAACTTATATTATGACTGTTTATATCCCACCATAAAATTTTTTACCCTGTCATATTGAACGTTTGAACACTTGTATGAAGTATTAAATATAGGCTAAAAAAATAACTAATTGCACAAATTACGACTATTTTACGAGACGAATCTTTTAAGCCTAATTGCTCCATGATTTGATAATATGTTGCTACAGTAAATGTTTGCTAATGACGGATTAATTAGGTTTGATAAATTCGTCTCGCGGCTTACTAACGGATTATATAATTTATTTTGTTATTAAACTACGTTTAATACTTTAAATGTGTGTCTGTATATTCGATGTGACACGGTAAAAATTTTCACCCCTAAAAGTAAACACAGCCTATGATGGATATCGCTAACACTTGAATTTAAATTAAATTCCTACACGGTTAATGATTTCAGTTCCCTACATGTAAAGCTTTTACTAATGTGAAGTTAAACAAATTATCAAATTATTAAAATATTTAAAAAAAACAAACGTGGTATAGAAATTGCAACATCGTAGAATACTTACTAAAATATTCTTAAAAATACCACATGCAAATATTTGAAAAGAAACAAATGAACCAGTGAAACATCTAAACATAATTACCGAAACGCCCAAACAACATCACGTGTGGTATTGGAAAAGATGCATTACAACATATATAATTTTTTTGCCTCCTCTAACGTTGATGCTTCTACCCTGACATTATAGATACGAGCTCAACATAACATTGTCATCGAAGAAACTCAACCCAAATGTAGCCCTGCGAACCTCCTCGAATCCTAGCTTCGACATGCTATGCCCCATACGATTGACATCGCCTATCCGGCCCTCGCAACGTCACCATCTTCCTCTTGCCTACTTTGCAATGAGGCAGCTTGGCCTCCTTGCTTGAGCAATTCATGAGCCACTGATCACACTAGCAGTAACGTGGATAGAAACAAGGATCTCTCTCCCATCATCACTCCAGTTTTTCCCTCTCCAAATAGTTGTTGCTCCTTGATGAATGTCAAAATTGATTAAATTCTCGGCTAAGTCGGAGCTTGCGGAAAGCAATATCATATATTCAAGAGTTTATTTGGGTATTTAATCGGTGGATTTGGAAAAAGGATGGGATTATAGGCTTGGAGCAACGCTAGGGAAATAGGGAAGTTGAGGAAAGGGATTAAGGATCGGGAGATACATGTGTATGCAGCACAACCGTTGATTTTTCTAGTTGAAGCATAGTCGTTGTTGAAAGGGTTGTGGATTGGTGGGGCTTTTAACATTAATACTTTCTTCGGGCATCAAGCGAAAAGTATTACTATTAGGACACTTTACACATTTTTGTGGGGGGAAACTTATTTTTTTACACAACTTTCAAAAATGTGAGGCAAATACTTATTTACACATTTTTTTAAAAAAATGTGAAGCAATCACAATTTACACAGAAAAATTGTTAGGCAACCACACTTTGAATGCGGATTTCACGTGCATGCTTACTAGTGATCAATAGACTACTCTAGTAGCTATGTGTTTCTCAATATTGAAATAGCACCTTGAGGTTAAAATGGTCTACTCTAGTTGTTAAGAGTACCACAAGATTAAAAGACTATATTACTCTAGTTGTTTATGAATACCATGGAGATAACCTAGTACAATTCTTTTGGCCTCTCAATAGAAATTTTCTTGGTCCTCACTAATTTCATTGAACATCACCAATATGGAAATAAGAGAAGTCATAAGATATACCTGGTGCATGTGATGTTGGTTCTAAAATGGAGAGATTTGGATGTCAGCCTTAAGCTTCACGTCACTCATGAGCCTATAACCTAGCCACATGAATATATCAAACTACATTAAGGCAATTTCCTTAAGCCTGAGTGGGTCATACCGTAACACCATCCCCACCCTTATACATTAAGTGTATATTGCTTACATGCTAAATGTAATTTCGTTGTCTATGTTTTGTGTAACTAGGACAAAGTAGAGCTTCTAAAAGTTTACCATTTCCCAATAATTACTCAAGATCTTTTTTCTAGTTTTGGCGGAAATGAATGGCCACTTCTTTTAAAGAATGACATAGAAATTGCTATCACATGCCTATAATATCTAACTTGAGAAAAAAATGTCATGGTTCCAACCCAACTAGCCCCAAAACTAGTAATAATGGATAGGCTTGAGGAATAAATTTTTGGCACAAATGAAAAGTAATCTTAGCCCAAGTTAAACATGTAATCACATTAATAAATTACATTTTAGATGCATGAAGAAATATGTGCCCATTTCATATTGAGGCAAAATGTGTGGCACGGTCACATTATCAGCAAACCTTTGCAATATATGCTTATAATTCTGGGTTGTGTACATCTAGTTTTGATGTAGAGAAAGGGTTTTAATCTATTTCCTTAAATTGCTTACAATTCAACCTAACCCTACAATTTACGTTTTCACACTCCTAGCACCCGCCTTATACACACCATGTCATTTTGTTGTAGTAACCGATCGTTACTGAATCCATATATGCATAATTGAGAACCCTTTATGCCTCAACTCCTTTGTGCAAGGAGATACAAAAACACCGAAGCAAAACACAAATGAATTGTTTTTTTAGCATCTATAGCTAGAAAGATGAATATACCCTTACAAACTCGGCAATGGTTATGCTCATATAAGTTACGAGGTGTTTGCCAAACCACAACTTAGGCAATTTATAATTTTTCCACGACAAGTGTGTATATTCAACCACATTTTAGACAATCTTAGCCATAAAAGTGAGCATTCGACATGTGGTGCCATGAGAATGAAAACTACGGATAGCCCGCGACTGTACTAGTCAACCAAACACATGTCTAAGGGAATTCCCCAATGCCATGAAAGCATATCGTGGTTTCGAGCTCCAGGTAGGCTCAGATGCCACGGTGGAGGGGAGTAGTGGCTTCATAGGGTGGCATAATGACCTATAGAAGGCAAAGTGGCTTGGGGAGAAAAAGCGAGGAACACGCGTAATCCATCGATCCAGGTGGAGAAAGAGGACGGAGAGGGAGAGCACCTTGTCACCGTCTCGCCACACGAGGCAAAAGGGCTTGCTGCCGATGAGCAAGAGGATCCCGATTGCCGTTGATTGCCAAGCAAGAGGACCAACAAAAAAGATCAGATCTGGCTACCTCGCGGCTAGATCCGTATCGGCGCTGAGCTCATCTGTTAGCCCAACCACCCTTGCCTCCATGGAGCTTGTCAGCTCGGGCCACCATCGATATGTGTCGAGCATACCACCGATGGTGAGAGCAGGGTCGCCGCCGAGAAGGATTTGGCTCTCGATCCGCACCACCAGCTTGTCGGCCCGAGTGGGGCCAAGAGACGATGGAGGCAAGCAAAGGCTAGGGCGAGAGGCAACAGAGTTGGGCGGCGGCGATGCGGGCATGATGCAACGATTTGCTAAAGGGGAGAGATCTAGATAGAGAGAGAGAGAGCGCTGAGGAGGTGGGGGAAGAATGGGGAAAGTGATTTTGGTATTAGACCCGCAAGGAAAAGTGATTGCTTTGGTCCGCCCAAGCTACTACTACAATGTGAATATAGCAACTTTTATTTTTCGTAGGGAGTGAACATAACAACTTTGATGGTAGTTTCGATTGCCTTTTCCTATACGAAGGTCTGGGGGCACTTGTTGAGACCCCCAATGCGTTGCTCATGCCCTGAAGTCGTGGCAACATGAAGCATCAAACCAACACCCCCATACGACAAACATATACACATGTGTGGTAAACTTTTTCCTTGTTACTGAGCTTTGGGGGGGGGGGGGGGGTAAGCATGAGCAAGCAGTGAGTAGTGACTGAATGGTCTCACTTCTGAAGCAAAGCCATGTGAGATGTCATTGGCTACTACAGTGTGTGAGCTTTGCTTTCGAGGGCTGCGTTTTGCGTGGGAAAAACAAGGCAAGAAATCTTGGGGATCTATAGCGTGGGGGCATGTAGCACGTGAGATTTTGTTCCCGCAATGAGAAAAGAGGATTTTTTTTGCAAGGGCTTCAGTATAGTAAGCTGTGGTCCACCTCTGCACGCATGAGCTACCCATTGTTTTCTTTCTGCAAGATGCTCCCATTTAAATATTTATTTGTATTTTTTCCCTCCCTCCAGCACTTATATGGAAGATTACTAGATTATTAGGAGACTCCGCAAATTTAGCATACTTTTTAGGGAATAAATCATAACATATATATTGATACTAAATATGGTTATATCGTGTTCCCTTTCGGTACGTTGTATTTCGAACCTGACGTTATAGTACGATTACTCAATCAAATTGTTGGCACTTTTAAATAGTAGTTTGGTTAGTGTGTGATTTGTTATCAAAATGTGTCAATAACACACATGAATTGTCAAAAATGCGATGCTACCAAAATGTGCATAGGTTTTGACATTATCATCATTTTAGCATGATAATAAGCCAATCAAGCCTTTTATCCGAATATTTTGTTTGTACGTAGCAATAAATTGAAAAACCTTATGTGATTGTTTAAGAAATTTGCGGAAAAATAAATTAAAATCAATAAAAAAAATAAGAAATACCTTTGAACTGTATTTGTGTGTAAAATGCGTGTACATTGATCTCCTGCATGTTCGGAAAAAAAATGTATACACTACCATTGATGTCTGTTTGGTTTTCACATTTTTTACTGCCAAAAACTACCATTGACCAATCCTTTCACCTGGCCACGCAACCGCGACGACCGGCCCACGTGGCACCACCTCATTGGCCCAGCCCGCGTGCGTTGCTCGGTCAAACCCTAAGGGCCCTTTTGAATCGCGGGTAGAAAAAAGGGAGAAATAGTAAAAACGCAGGATTTTGACAGAAATTGAAGTGTAAAAATAGAGAATTGTAAAACACATAAAAACCATAGGAATTGTCGTTTGATTGGAGCGCAGAAAAAACGCAGGAATCGGATGAGAGACATAGACTCAAAAGGAAATTTTCCAAGAGATTAGAGCTCTTGCTAAATTTCCTCCAAAATCCACATGCAATGTGCCATTCCATAGGAATTTTATAGGATTTGAAAAACTTCAATGAAAGAGTCAAATAGAAATTTTTTTTATAGGATTTGAATCCTATAAAATTTCTACGTAAATCTTTTGATTCAAAGTGGCCCTAAAACCAGCCCAACCCACCAACTCGCGCACGTGCAGCGCAAGTCGCTCCACACGCGCGCACCATTCGATTCCCTCAAAATGCAAAAAAAAAAAAAAAAAAAAATCCAAATCGGCGGCGAGCCGCGATGAGCCGAGGCGGCGGCGTAGGGGGAGCGGGAGCGGGAGCCGGCGAGGCCGCGATGGCTCCAAACTCCAAGGCGCAAAGGTTGGTGCGATGCGATGCGACGATCTCTCCCCCCCTCGCCTTCGCCCTCTCCCCGATTCCGGCCATTTTTTCCGGTGTTGTTACCCCTCGATTCACGGCGGATTCGTCCAAGTTCGAAACGCACTGTTCGTCTCTGGTTTCGCTTTGTCTGTTGGTTTGATCCGTTGGCTCCATCTCGATCTCGTGCTGTGTTTTTCTTTTTCGTCGTCTAAATCCGTAATAATATTCCGTGGATCTTCGTCTCCGCCCAACTGCCGTAACAGCAACATCACGAACGGCTTGTAAGACTCTCTGTGGAGTTGATGATTCAAGCGGTTTGATTTGACGGGACAATCTTGGAAAAAACGATGGAGCGGGAGTGTGGATGTTGCAAACTATGGTTAAAGGCCACGGATTTTGGCTCTATATGTTGGTTTAGCAGTCTAGCTGGTACTAGGTGACTACTACTGTTTAGTGAGGAAAACACACCAGTCTAATCTTCAATTCTTCATTTAGGAACAAAAACTCTTGAAGGATGATATATGCAGGTCCTCATCAGGCGGCTTGGATGACGTTGGGGGTGATGGGTAGTACTTGTCTAGTGTCCAGAAGCCCAGGTAAAGGACAACATTTTTTCTTGATCATGGAAAAGACACTCTCATTTGCTTTGTTTTCTTCATGGGTGGGGGAAAATTATATTTGAGCTTATCATTATCCTTTTTGTTTTCGTTATACAGTTATGTTTCGCTGCTAAACCATTTCAAAACGTTTTTAGTGGAATCTTAAGTGGTGTCATGATTACTTTTCTCAAACTGCCCAGACAATAGATTCTAAAGCTACTATAGCTTGAGAGCACTATAACTTTCCCATGCCGTTTCATGTCTTTCTTGAAGCTTCAGAATCGATGGCTAGACAAATACTTTTTCCATTACCTATGCTGATGCGGACTTATAGTAATTAGTAACTGCATTTACCATCTACTTCGATAGTACTCAATTTTTCAATTTACTGAGAGTCACCATTTATTTGATTATTTGTTTAGACTCATGTTGTGTTTCTTTGTAGGATTGTTCAAACATGTCATTTCTGAGTTTTCTTTTTGTACCTCGCGTGGTATAGTTTATACAGTACCTCCCATGGGCCTCAGAAAGGCTTATTAGTTTTGCTTCCTTAGAAGTATCTGATAACAAAATCCCTTTTTCTTAAAATCTTTAGAACTTGAAGATAATGACCCCCTCTGTTTTTGTTCAGGCAAAGTGTTATAAATGATATCTGGAGCACGATGGAATATGACAAAATTCTTGGGATGCTGAATGTATTGGAGTTTCTCCTAAATTTTTACGAGCTAACTGGCAGCAGTCAGCTATTACTTCTGCCATAAAAGCAGGTAAATCAGCTTAGCTGAGGTAGTGATAAGGTGAACCTTTGATAGGTATGGAGAAGGGGGAGGCTGAATTTTTGCACCTTCCGTTAATAATAATGAATCATGCTTTGGTTAATTCAGCTAGATGTTAGCTCACCTACAAATATGCTTGCTAGTTTACAGTCTACTATTTTTTGTTATTCATATCTGTCTTCAGAGTTCAGTTTGCACATGTTCTTCAGAACACTAGGTTAAATAATGCTTGGAATGTACTGCTGGACCTTAAGCATGGGATTACCTCAGTTTTAAAGAAAGTTTCTACGTGGTAAAAGCTCTTAGTGATCAGGATCTTTTCTCATCCTATTTGTGTCTGCTGACTCCATAAAAAACAAATCCCTCAAAGCAAAATAACATTTACCCAGAATGGTTCTAAAACTTCTCATCCAGGAAGTAACAGAATATGACAAATATCATCTTGTTGATCCACAGTGTTGCATTGTTAAGCTCTTCCATTGTAAACAGAACTTGTGAACTCATGAGCAATGGTACCATTAAGGATTTAAGGCCCGGATTAAGTTCAAATGAAGATAGATAACTTGGATGCACTATTCGTTTGTCAGTCTAGCTAAAGTTGAATACAATTACCTTTTGGACTGCTCATACACATGGTGACATGGATGCGCCTTCTTGTATTAGCATCTACTCTCACTAATGGTATAACTGAAATATGTATATTCTAAGTGCTCTTAGGCTTGTTGGTTCTTTAAACATTACCTGTAGTAATAAGCATTATGTAACCATGACAACTTTTTTTTTGGTTTTAGCTAAAGTTGCATGGACAGTGTATTAACCAATTGTTCTGATGAGTGACGACTTCATGTACTAATTCCAGCTATCCAAATGAACAATATGAAAATAAGGCAGTTTACAGTTTGATGGTCTTTGCTGTGGATTTTACAGTCTGTATCCAGGTATAGATGTATAGGGATGCTAGCATGTATATTCTTTCCATAGTGTAATGCGATAGGTTTTATTCATTATTGATGATAGAACAGATTTAGCCTGACATTTCAATTCTATAGTGCTGATTCTATTCTTCACCATTCCTTAATATTACTGTGTGTCGTGGTGGCATTTGTCTAATCCATCATTCCAGCTTGGTGACACTAAACATCTTGAGCATAATTTGGTGAGCTTGTAACGGAGGCTGCTAGACTAGGAAGCCCCACAACTAGAGCACTCATTTTTTCCCGATAGAAGTATATATACATGATTTGTTAGTCTTTTTCAGTGGATACACCAATAACATTAAGATTTTCTTGCGCATACACTGATACACAGCTTTAGCCTCATTTCTCAAAGGTTGACCTTCAGCACTCCTCACAGCTTCAGATTTTATGGTTTTGCCTCTCTGCAATCTTTCCTTGAGTACCCCTGCCCCCTGAGCATTTAACTTAATTTAAAGCTAGTATCTTTTTTTGGCAGGTTACAAGTTGGTTGATGCATCTACTAATGCGTATAACAATATTCCTTGTCAGTTTAACAGTTCTTTTTCTGCAAATAGAGCAAGCATTTGCCTTTCGTTCATGCTTGACAAGCACAGATATCAACATTGAATTGTCCAGCTTTGTTCTGGCAAGTTCATCTATTTATCATAATGAAGTAACAATTAAGAGAGCCGAGGAAAAAAAATATAACTGTTACACATTAAGTTTAAAGAAAATGCAGATTATCATATCAAACATGATTAAAGGTGGCATGGCAGAATCAATCTATATATGAACTTGAACAACAAATAAGCTTACAGAAATTGCTTCTACTTGTAAGGTAATGCAGAAAATGATCATCAGCATTCTGTTGGTAATCTTATCCTGTAAGTTATGAACTACTGCAAACTTGAGAACTTGTCTCAATATTTTGAAAATTAATTTATCCTGTAAGTTACATTGTCATTCATCGATGGACACCTCAATCACTTTGATGCCCTTACTATGCCCGAGATGTATTTTTCAACAGAGAACTTGGACGTGGAGTAACTTTTTACATCTTTATGGGTGCTTTCTTGTTGAATATTTTTTTAGATGTATTCATTCAATCCCATTAGATCATGCTCCATATACTGAGAGAAAATAACCAAACACTGATATCTCAGACTTGGAGGTAGAAGAGCAACCAAAGAAGGGCTCCTTCTGATTGAATTCTAGCTTGCCTCTGTTGCAATCATAGGCCAGAGACAAAAGACTCATATTTTCTGGTACGGTTGTTGTTTCTTGAACTATCTGTCAATTCATCCAGGAATTATAAGGTTGAGCAAAAGCCTGTTGCCTTGTGTTCTGTTATTATACTATCATATACTAGTCTATACATCAGTTTTCTTATGTCAGCCCTGTTGGATAAAGAAAAGATAAGGTGGTGACCTACCCAGCCCATACTCAATGTATCACTAGCTGTTTACTTTATATTTCTTTTACTGAAATTAAATCCTACTGTTTTGGTACTTATTCAGTGATTGATTTTTGCAGACTACCCTGTCATTTGTCACTATAGAAATCAGTTGATGCCATGCTTCCAATGGTAAAGAAAGAAATCCGGTAGTAGGCTGTATAACTTGGTAGGCAAAGCATGAGGGACGCATGGAGGCGTACTTCCAAGTTCTTTATATCTCAGAGGGACTTTGCACGCAAACGGAAGTACTTGTGCAGGCCCATGCCCCCATATGGTACTTTAGAGTACCGCACTGTAACTTGCTCCATGATCAAAGTGCCAAACCCCCACACTGTAGTAACTCACAATAAAGACAGTATTGCCTCTGCTTCCCTCTTGGCCGCTCCAACATTGTTCCTGCAAGATGATGACGATGATGATGGAGAGGATGTGGTAGGGGACTTGGTGTCGGCAGAAGATGGTAGCTGCAGATGCAAGGCACATTCAGTTCAACCATTTGGCATTTTGTCCTCTATATAAATACTCATGGTTTACTGTGTCTTCTGCCTGTGGTGTTTCGAGAGAAGATAAATATGCAGTGCAGTAAACAATAGTTGATGATGGATCTTGGATTCTTGACTAGATGAATGAAGGGCGGAAGGTGTTGAGATTCTGCTTCCTGGGGTCTTGAATTCTTGACCAAAAGGTCTGTCTTCCAGGATATTTTGTCAGGGAGTTGCGACAATAAACCCAGAAAAAGTTTGTGATCTTTGTCCGTTTCTGGTACCTCGACCGAACAAGTTTTGGTTTATTCAGAAACGCAGGGTGCTAAGTAAGCAAGCAACTACAGGTGTGGTGTTGTTTTTATTTGTCGCCTTGTATTGTATATTAGTATATGAAATAGTTTCGGGCCATGATTTTAGGCTTTGTTCATGTCACCTACTCCCTCCATGCATTTCAAGCGCAACCATAAGTTTTTTTCCAACTTTAATCATCTGTCTTATTTAAACTCTATTTTAAAAAAATATTTAAAAACATAAGTCATGCATAAAGTAGTATTCATGTTTTATCATCTAATAACAATAAAAATACTAATCATAAAAAAAATAAAACGGACGATCGATAGTTGCCCTTAAAATGAGACGGAGGGAGTAGGTGTCTAGAGAACATGATTTTTTTTAAAAAAATTCACCAATACAACTATACATACTAGTAAATATTTTGTCCAGTTCACAACTTTGTTGCCGTTCGGAGAATTATTTGATGCTATTCCAAGTCGTATGTATTATGTGCAAATCGAAATTACATTTCAATCAAAGGATGAAATCAAATTTATCTCTATGTTGGATGGAATCGACACAAACAAGACTCTTTTTGGCCATTTCCTCTCGAGGCAGGCCGGCCTGCCGGCCGAACAACTAAACACAAAGCAGAGAAAAAGTCAAGAACAATCATTCAACTCAAAAGTAATTACTTTTGACAAAAAAAAAAGAGGAAGAAAATATCATTCAGCTCATTTACTTTTTCGATAAAAAAAAGAGGAAGAAAATATGGGAAGAAAAGGACCCTGTCCACTAGAAGTTTGTACATTTCGATTTCGTTAGATGCAAGCAATCAAATCCAGCGACTTTGCTTGCGCCAATAATTCAGTCGCGACGCGAAGCTTCGTTTCGTTCAGAGATCGGACGGCTGAGGTGCCTCGATGGGGTGGAGGGCGCGGATCTTGATGTCGTAGCGCGGCGGCGGCGAGGACGACGGCGGCGAGCGGGCGGCGCGGTCGTCGTAGGCGAAGCCGACGTGGGCGCCGCACTTGCGGCAGAGGAGGCGCGTCCGCCGCGTGAAGAGGCGGCGCGCGCGCACGTCCACGCACCGGAACTCGTCCACGTGCCCGAACCTCGCATCGTCGATGGCGCCGAACCTCACCACCCCCCGCCGCCTCCGGTACCCGCCGCCGCCGCCGCCGGCGACGACCATCCCCGCCGTGTCCCTCGCTGACGAGCTCAGCTTCAGGTCGTACCCGCACGCCCCGCAGCTGACCACACATACACATTTCATCCATTTGTAAGCTACTTGGAGTACTAATTAATCCTACTTAATGCAGTATATTAATTAATCTGCCAAGATTGGATCAAAGAAAGAAGATGATGAAGTAATCAGAGACTGACCAGTAGGAGACAGTGGAGAGGCTACTGGGAAGATCAAGAGCTGGCTGATCTGCAGGTTTCTTCATCGCCATTGACGAGCTGATCGAGCTAAGCTTCTTCTTCTTCTTCTTCTTCCAAGTCGTAGTTAGCACAGTACTCGTTAATTAATCAACTAGATTCTGCTGGATGGCTAGGTAGTTGATGATGTTGTGTTCATCGAGAAGTGGGGGAGTTTATATAATTCCGAGGAAAGCTGGGGCGGCTATGATTTTGCGAGGAAATTGGGCGGGAGAACGTGTGGGTCAGGACCGACGAGCCAAGATTGATACTCCTACCATATCATATGCACTATGCAGAGCTCCTAACTAATTGTACTGATTAGTGGTATTAATGCAAGGTTAGTACTGTACAGTACATGATCCATTTGTGTGGCCGGTGCTCCCAGCGCCACGGCGTCGATCGATCGATCATTCCATCGCACGTTCCAACCAACCCAACCAATCATCGACTCTGGAATCTGGATAAGCCCTAATAATAGTATTATCATCGACTCTTTTTTTTTGCTTATCTTGATGATACAAAACTGAGAGAATCACAGTGCACATGTAGGAGTGCTACAACTTTTAAAGTAAGCAACAATGATTTAATTTCATTGGTGGGTTAATTATTTGTTTTGAGTACTCTAGCCAAGAGAAAAGAAATAGTAAAGGAAAAGGGAGAAGTCAACGCCTAAAAAAGTACAACCTCTATATTTTAATATATGACGCTGTTGACTTTTTATCCATCGTTTGACCATTCGTCTTATTCAAAAAATTTATGTAATTATTATTTATTTTATTGTGACTTGATTTATCATCAAATGTTCTTTAAGCATAACATAAATATTTTTATATTTGTAAAAAAATTTGAATAAAACGAATGATCAAACATTGGTACGGTGTCATACATTAGAATACGGAGAGAGTACTCCACTACAGTAATATGATTTCAGTACGGTACTACTGATGAGTTCATTAGTTGTGACCTTCCAAAATGGGAAAAAGTACACCGAAGGTCGCTCAACTTATCATCGAGTTATAAAATCGTCCCCCAACCATAAAACGAGATATTCGGCGTCTCTTAACTAATTAAAACCGGTCACAATAGATTCTTCGGTGGTTTTGACACCGGTTTTATCCTACGTGGCGCATGGGTCAGCGTGAGACCCACATATCAAGATGCCACGTCATCTCCTATTTCTTCCCTTTTGTTCTCTTTTCTCTCGAAAATACTTCTAATCGGTCGTCCGATCCAAACATATAAATCGGACGGCTCTTAACTGCCTTCTCTGATACTCGTGACCACACATCAGCACATGCGCTGCATACCATCTTTGCCAGTGACTTGTTACTGCATACCTGTTGCTACTCTCTCTTTCTCTTCTCTCTCCACTCCATGCTTGCATGCATTCATTTAACAATATTCAAAACGATTTTTCTTCTAAATTACTTATCCAATTTATGATCCAATTACACCATTGTATTCGTTGTAATTAAATGTTTACAACAAAATGTCACATGATTATATTCTAATAAAAAATAGTCATATGTTTCAATCTGTTAATATTCTTTGTTTCATACGTAATAGCGATATGTTTCAATGTGTGTCTTCAACATGTTTCATAAAATTTCTAAAACTAACTGCACTACTCTCTCTCTCTCCACCTCATCCATACATGCATGCATGCATTTTAACAAGTTTCAAAATATTTTTTCTTCTAAACTAATTATCCAATCTACAATCCGATCACACCGTTGTATTCTTTGTAATTAAATTTTTACAATGAGATATCACATGATTACATTTTGATGAAAGAAAAACATATGTTTCAATCCATTAACATTGGTTATTTCATATGTAATAGTGATATGTTTTAACGTGTATCTTCGTCATGTTTCATAAACTTTTTAAATATTTTAGTTGCTGATTCTTTTGTTTCACACTAAATAACTCGATGTTTCACTCGTTAGTTAACTGGAACTAATGACTGATTTTTTTCATGCTGCATACTCAGGTGGTGTGTTGACGTGCGGCGTCCGATATTTGGCGTCCGACGCGGAGTCTTCTCCCTTTTCTCTTCTTCGGGTAGGCGACGGGGCCGATATGGGCGGCGGGTGAAGCGGAGCAGGTCGGCGCGGTTCTCCGCGCGAAGCGGAGCAAGGGGCGGGCGCCGCCGGAGTTGGGCGGCGACGGGACGCCAGCAGCAGCCGCCGCCACCGCGCTCGCCTGCCACCACCGCGCTCAGTTGAGGGCTGGGAACTTGGCTTCCGTGCCCACCGTCGGCCGCCGTCGCGACGCCGTCCTCCTCCTCTCCCGCCGGCTCGTCTCCCGCGTGCTCGCGCTCGACTTCCTCCGACCCCGCCGGCGAGCTCGAGGCCGTCGAGCTCCCCTCCTCCCTCGAGGTGCTCCAGGAGCGGCTCCAGGCTCTTCTACGCCTATAATCCCTTGTTCGTCCACAGCAAGGCGCTCTTCTATGCCTATTACGTGATCCTGCTCGCCGTTGCCGTGTTCGGCGCGGCGGAGGTGGGTGTCGGCTACTGGGTCTCCGCTTCCCGAGCGACCGGCGGCGAGGCGTCGGGAAGGTGGTCGTATGGTTCTCCGTCGACCGTCGTGCCAATCGTTGTCGTCGCCGGACTTGGAGGTTTCGCCGTACTCAATCGTGCAGTTGAGTTACGTTTGGTGCCTGCTTGTTCTTGCCAGTTTAATCTGCAGTCGTTTGCTTAGTGTCAGTAATGATTGTGTTTTTGCAGCGGTTTGATATCAAGTTACTGTTTGATTTCTGCACTGTATATGCTGTTTTTGAATTAATTTATCTATCAATTTGTGATTCGAGTGTACATTGATCAAAACAGAGCTACTGATTTTTGTCCTTGACGGGCGACGAGCTCGCCGGAAAACGCGGTTGCTGCGAAGTCGCTGAATCCGGTGTCTCTCACCACCACCACAGCCACCAGATCAAGGCGCCGACGCCGACTTGGCTCATCGTGAAGGCTACCAAGAAGCTGGCCGCGGCGGCGTACTCGCCGCTCCTGCTGTCGCCGTCCGTGTGGCAGTCTGGCAGAGGGCGCAGGACGCCAAGAAGAGCAAGGCATCGCCGAGGATCACCTACATGGGGCAGGTCAAGGGGAGCCCGAGGAGGCGCGCGCCGCGGCGGCCGTCCGGCCGGGAGAAGGTGATGACGTGGATAGTCTGACATGTGGAGCCTACATGGGTCCCATATTGACTCAGCCGTCACGTTGGACAAAACCACGGTAAAAATCACTGAAGGATTTCAAGCGAACGGTTTTGTTAGTTGACGGACGTCCGGTATCTGGTTTTGCGGTTGAGGATAACTCGATGACAAGTTGAGGGACCTTTGCTGTACTTTTTCCTCCAAAATTGGCGTTGAACTAAACTGGGCTGGAAGCTTGAAAGCCCAACAGACTAAATGAGGCCCAATTTCAATTTCAAGAGACTGATCGATCTGGGCTAAAAGGAGTTTGTGTTCGGCCTCTCTTTGTATATCTTGCTAATAACGCCCAATTCATATGCTCCGCTTCTCAATTATCTAATCCATAGCTATTTTGAATTTTAAAGTTTATTTTTTGAATATGGTTTGTCTGTCCACTATCGGAAGGCATTTTAGTGAATTTCCCTCATGTTTTGCAGAGGAATCGATTTGGGTGTGTGTGTGTGTGTGTGAAGATAATTTCATCGTAGAGAGAAATTCCATTCGCTTCAGTCGCTTGCAATATAATGATCTTTAGAAAGCTTATTGTAAGATGCTAAGGAGGAGATTAGCACATATAATTGATAGTGAAGAAAATGATGAGAAACTATGTCTGAGGGGGATCAAACCTAAGGGTGTAAATGACTAAACCACAAACTCACTTATAAATCAAAATAAACAAGTTTGCGAATTATTTAAACCTATAAGTAGTTTTGCTGGTTACCCACTTACACCCTTAATCAAACCCAGACCAACAACGTATTCATGACATCTCTCCACCATGCACCAGCTAAATGAGCTACATTTCGTTCTCAAAAGCATTACAACTTCTCCAAAACTCCCAATTAATTGGATTAATATCTCGATCTGTTCTTGATCGTGCCCGGATTTGTGCGTCCCACCACCAATAATTTATAATTCATCCCAGTGGCCCAGAAAGAGAAACGTGTGTCTGCCATTGGTATCCATCCAATGGAACGAACAAAGGCTAACACATGAATCAAATACGCAAATCACAACAGGATAAATAAACATATAATAATAATGCAGTCAGTGTCTGGCTAACAGTAATCACGCATGTTTGCCTGTTGAGAAGAAACATCATACCGATCGACCTTTAGGGATAGATGCTGATATTTAAACAACCAGGCATAATGGTTCAATTCGATGGCAGTGGTTTAACAGTCAATGTAGGATGTGGCAATAGCTACATGCCTCTCTCTTTCAACTTGGATTAGTTTTCATAAGAGACATGATTAATTAGTTTCTTTGAGACTTAATTAACAAAACATGTATATCAAGTGCTTTTATCTTTTTGCAAGAGAGAGCTCTTGGCAGGATTGGAGCTAGAAAAATTGTCTAAAAAGTCACTAAACCTTAATGTGTTTCTACTAGTCATCACATATCCTTAGAACTTTATAATAGAATTTTAATAATTGGGTTAATAAACAAGCTGAAAACCTAGCTAAACCCTAATTGTTCTAGGCTTAGCTCCGTCTATATCGGTAGGGGTAATGTGCTTCAATCCGCAATGGCTATCGAACGAATAATTAATCTTGCGAGAACAACTTTAAGCCTATTGTCTGATGGTTCACGCACGAGGCTCGTGATGAGAAGCGCTAGCCAGTTACTCCCTCCATTCCATAATATAATGCACAATTACTTTTTAAATTCGTTTTATATAATATAAGATGTGGATGCATGTATGTCATTAACTAGCACATCTTTTTCATTAAAATATTATTATTTAAATCCTCCAAGATCTCTAATTTTATTGGGTGCACGCATTCTATCTATTAAGGTAATCCAAACTATAATGTGATAATAATTATTTCTTAATCTTTGGGTTAATGGTGGTTGTGGCTTATGAGTATTTTAGAATGAAGAGAGTATTTTTTTGCGAACGCGCAAAAGGATTACACGTCAATATATTAGAAGAATTTCAGTTACACAACACAATCAGTCAGAATGCCATTGTCGGATGACAAGAAAAAATAAAAAGAAAAGAAAAAACTGCTAAGTTAAAACTACGAAAGAGAAAAGCTAGCCATCTGTCATGGTTTGCTCATTCTTGCCATCGTGGGAGATTTGGCGTAGAGAAATCATCACAAATAAAATCAAACAAGCCAAAATTAATCTGGGCTCTTGCTAGAGCTAAGCGTCTCTCAGAGCCCATCCCTTAAAACTCATATATGTATTTTTTTTAGTTTTTTATATTTACTTTTACTTTATCCAATACAATTTGCACCGACTTATGTAGGTTTGTAGAAAGAAAACATATTACTTAAAAGGGGATTAATTCCCATCCATAAAAACAACCTAGCTATCATTTGTAACCAACGGTGGCAATTAATCAGGTATGAACAAAATTTAATTTGTATCTGACAAGATTTGTGGTCGTCTCCCGGACGCAAACATCATAATCATCCATGATATCCGCAAAACAAGATGTTACACCAATAATCTTATATGATTAGCTAACCAGCTAGCATGCATGGCTTGATTTCATTGGTTGGAAATATAACAACCAGCACCAAATCTTTTGTAAAAAAAAATGTCATCCATGTAACCTTAGCTAGCAAAATCGAATCATTCAGGTATAGCTCATTATAAACTTTGACCAACTTAACGATGGAACCGCCAACACTTGGACGGCTTTAACATGGCGCTTGAATAATTTTATCCCCGATTACCTCGCTCCGATTAATTTACAATGTTATCTACTATCACTTGACAGGGAACTAACCATATTTCCTGGCAAGATTCGATAAGTACTCGTATTTGTGTAATTAAATTATCCCTAGTTACTAGTTTATGCTGAATGATTGGACAATTAATCGCCAAAGCAGCAAACTAACTTAAGCGACTGTTGTTAATTAATATGATCTGAGAAGAACAGAGGTTTCGATGCCTGGACACGTACAACTGACAGTAAGACTCAACAGCTTTTTTTTCCGAACACGTAAAAATATTGTACGTCTGTATATTAGAACAATGCAGAGTTTTTAGTTACACAACGCAACAACAGATCAGAAGATCATTGCCGGAGGGAAAAAGGGAAATAAAGGAAGCAAAAGAAATGAGAGAAAAATGATGTATATATAAATATACAGTATATGAATGTACAGAAAATGATGGATATATTTAAACAGGAGACAATACATATGTATAGAGCCAGCTGCTCGTACATGCCCATTTATTTTTATTCTCTTCATTTTCGATGACGCTAGAATATATACATTTGATTTTTTTTTTCTCAAAATGAATGGTGATACTATCGTGTCTGTGTTCCAAAAATTAATTGGTACAATATTATGAAAGTGACGACACAAGTATATATTTATGGCGGCCTTTCTGGAAGACAAGTACGCATGACTAAAGAGGATTCAATATTCTAATGGAACAATGTTTGAACTAATGAGTTCTACATAAATTTCTTTAAAAATTTATATGAAATATAGATAATTTATAAGGGGTTTTAAGACACTTGATCAGGTTCCACTAATATATATAGAAAACAATTAGGGGAAGCATCAGAGTATTGTGGTGGTGGAGTCGTGGGAGTACATAATAAAGTCCTGTTGGAAATTAAATCAATTAATCAATCACGTAGAAAAAAAGCCCAATTTCCAAGTGAATCATAAGATTCGTGCAAACCACAAAAGTATTTTTGTTTAGAACAAAACCACAAATTAAAAGTATGATCAAAATTGTTGGCTTCTACAGCCAAGGTAGCTGACGTGTCTGGCCGTCTGCCCATGGATCTTTTTCGCACTATGAATTGATGTGTGTTACAAAAAGAGGGATCAAAGGCAAGACCCAATGAAGGCGACTCAGCTTCATCATGATGTGCTCTATCTGGTTCTCACTTAAGCCTTCATAAAATGACATGAAAAATGAATTGAAGGGGATTCGCATGCGAGATTCACGTTGGCGACAGGTACTCACTAACCTTTCTGATGGGCATATATAGGATTGGCATATTTGTATATGTACACAAACTATATATATGTATGGTCAGGTGATCTGCTAACCTGTTTGCTATATGTACACACTGTGCCATGAAAAAAAATTGAAGTGCCATTTAGAAAGGTAACTGGCATCTACCAGAAAAATACACATGCATGACATATTATCCAATGTGCCAGAAAAATACACCCGACACCTTGAGACAAGTTGCCGAAAAAACACTCATCTATCATATGCATACAGATTTTTCTGACTTGTTAATTATTAGCGGGGTGCAAAACTATCGTCAAGACCAACATATCAATGACACATACAGTGTGATACCCAAATGTGTAAGGCTACATGGGAAAAGTAATATCATCCCTAAGGAGATATCCTCTTATATTTTTTTGCTATACGAATAATTATAAAAAAAATGAAAAAGTTGATAAGATAGATCAATATGTAATAATATATCACTCTACAAATATACAAGTTTAAATTCAACATATACACGTTGTAATAAAAAACAAATATGCATATAAATAGTACACATATTCAAAATCATATGCCAAATAATTTGAACTTACATGTTTGTGAAATGTTAGAGTAATATATCACATATATATTGGTTTATCTTATCAAATGTTTAATTTCATATATATGTTTCCATAAATATTTAAATAACATGTAAAATTGAGGGATATGTCTAGCTTAAAGGGTGAAAATCCATCCCCAGCCTACAAGAGACAAACCATGTGCATCCAGCAGCGATTGAGATAATAGGAGGCATCAGTGTGGTGACCACTGATGACTGATCGACCAGCAGATTCATTGGCCTCACCTCTAATTAACATTTTCCCTGCCTGCTGCTAGCCTGCAATTCCACTAGCAAGTCAGTCATTGGTGTCCACACAAAGCACACAAAAGTAACTTTCAAATAGTGTGCTGTGTGTGTTAGGGGGTGTTTGGATGTGACTAAAACTTTTTGGGTCCTGGGGTTAGAAAACACATTGACACAACATGCATCTATCAAAGAATTCAAGGCATGCAACCACTCTACATGCCCTGTCCCCATCCACTATTCCCTTTTCTCAACGATTTTTTAGCATTAACATGCCTATATGTGAATGATCCATATTTGCCTTTAGCCCTTTATATATATGAATGCTTGGATATATTGGTCATGCACATTTGGCGTTGCCACACCACTTGGGCTAATTCATCTGTTGTTTTCTTCTACCTCATCCTTCTTATACATGTAAGTTAATTACCACATTGATCTGTTTCAAAATATAAAAGATTTTGACGATATATCTGACATATAATAGATTATCGCTATGATGGTGTTTTTTCTCCTGAAGATGAAGATTAAGCTTTTTACATAAAATAAGGTGATACTAACGTATAATTATTGAGTTTTAATTATTATAAACTTGAAAAATAGATTAATATGATATTTTAGAGCAACTTTTAGATAAAAAATTTTCACACGAAACTTACTAACCGTTTAGCAGTTTAAAAAGCGTTGCCACGAGAATCTTTATTTTTATCTAACTCTTATCGGAGAAATGAACGAGACTATATATAGCTAGGTAGCTAAGCAAGCAGCTGGTCACGGGATCAAGAAGAAGATTAGCTTAGCGCTAAAAAGTAAGTACCAGTGCGAAGTCGCCGGCGGTGATCGATCAGCCGGCCGGCGATCGATGACGACGTACAGGGTGTGCTGCTTCCTGCGGCGGTTCAGGGCGGCGTCGAACGAGCCGTCGGAGGAGCTCGGCGACGTGTTCCAGGCGTACGCCGACGGCGGCGGCGGCGTGATGGGGGAGGAGGCGCTGAGGCGGTTCCTCCGGGAGGTGCAGGGGGAGGCCGCCGGCGGCGACGACGACGAGCTGGAGGCGACGGCGAGGGAGGTGATGGCTTTCGCGGCGGAGCAGAGGCTGCTCAGGAAGGGCGGCGCCGCCGCCGCCGCCGGCGGGCTCACCGTCGAGGGCTTCCACCGCTGGCTGTGCAGCGACGCCAACGCCGCCCTCGATCCTCAGAAAAGGGTACGTACTTATTACGTGATTAGTTAGCTAATTAAACTTGTAATTATCACCTAATTAATCATGTTTATGCATGGATTCGACGATCTCTTCCTCCATCATCTAGCTTAATTAGCTACTGATCTTGTGTTCAATGGATACTACTATTAACAAATGATGAGTGTGAAATCAATATGTAATAATAATAATGCTCCTCCTCCTATGTTCTTCTATAGAAACTAAATCCCATTTAATTATTATATATATATATATTTATATATATATAAAAGGAATTAATTCAGGATTCTGGAGTAGCTAGGCCTTCATCGTCAGATACTGTACATGGATAATCATACAGAGGCTAACCATGGCCATGCAAAAAAGCTAAGGGAATTTTTTTTAGTGCCATATATTACTAATCCATTGTGTATATATACTATCTGGCATTAATTTAATAGTTTCTTATGGCCAGATAAACTAGTAAAGTAAATTAGGTAGAGGAGCAGTTGGTTGGTTATTAGGAAAAAGATAGATTAAAGCTTGTTCTATTTGGTGCCAAAACATGATGCATCACTGTACTGTTGATTAACAGTTAGGGCACATGAGAAGCTAGTAGAAGCTTACATTAGCATCTACAGGGTGGGTCAGATGAGACATCAAAAGATCGATAAGGATCACCTAGACTCATATAGAAGCAGTACATATGGAGACTCTTGATCTACTTTAGCTTCTGGTGTTATATCTCTTCAGGTCTTAATTAGTACCTTCTGTCACTTGCTCCTCGATCGATACAAACTGGATAGTATTAGTTCTCGTGCGTTGGAAGTACAAATGAATTGCTAGCAACTCGGATCTTGACTGACGCAATATTAAGTAAAAACATTGTTAACTGACACCCAAAGAAAAATATAGCCAACCTAGTACCTGTATCAATTTCAAGCAACAGACCCGAAAGATTCTCCAGTTCTCCGCGTGGACTGAGCTAGCTGTGGCTGCCGCAGGACTCAGCAAGCAAAATTCTAATAGGAGTGCTGCGGCAGAGTTTACAAAACCACACGGTTATTATAGTAATTATCACGTATAAAAATTTTCTCGGTTTTTAAAACCATGGTATGTATCGCGATAATCATATAATTTTCATAGTAACCGCGTAGTTACCGTGATAATCATCAAACCGTGGGATGATGATAACCCCACCCATAATGATTTGGTGAACCTTGTGTTTCATTTTCATAGTAACCGCGTAGTTACCGTGATAATCATCAAACCGTGGGATGATGATAACCCCACCCATAATGATTTGGTGAACCTTGTGTTTCAGTGTTAGCTTTAGCAGCTGAACTGAACCGAACCGAACAGACCCAATATTTCTTCACTCTAGTGTCTCTCACAAAATCTTAAAGCGGCTTCTTTTGATTTTCCCCCCACCCCCTCTGCTCATATCTACCTTCCATCCTCACTTTCAGCTGGCTTAGGTGGTGTTTGGATCCAGGGACTTAACTTTAGTCTCTGTATTTAGACACTAATTTGGAGTACTAAATATAGACTACTTACAAAACTAATTATATAAATGAAAGATAATTCGCGAGACAAATTTTTTAAGCCTAATTAATCCATAATTAGAGAATGTTTACTGTACCATCACATAGACTAATCATGGATTAATTAGGCTCAATAGATTCGTCTCACGAATTAGTCCAAGATTATAGATGAGTTTTATTAATAGTCTACGTTTAATATTTATAATTAGTGTCCAAACATCCAATGTGATAGGGACTTAAAAGTTTTAGTTCCATCTAAACAGGATCTTAGAAGGGCAGGTGGTCCGTTGGCAACTTGGCATTGCGGACCATGGATGAGCTCTCACAAGCGCCTCCAAAACAAAGGAAGATAAGGTCTTTGGTCATATGAGAATGGAGAACAGGTCGATGATGTTGGAATAAGTGAATTCCCGTCTTTTATTATCAGTCTAAATTTTTGGTTTAAACCAATCGACGTATGCAACTCAATATAGTATCAGTCTCAAGTTTAAATCCTAGCTGGTATATAATTAAATAAAAAATACAACCTATTTCTATCTGAGGTTTGAGGGGACCTCGCGTGAAGGGAAGTGTTGAAATATAAGTGAATTGTCCGTTTTTCTTCATCGGCTTAAACTTTTGGGTTAAACTGTTCGGGATGTATTACACAATAGTGAAGAGAATCTGTGTATACGACTCAATGGTGTGGAGGAGAAATTGGTCAAGTCTATAGAGGGATCGGTGCGTACAACTCAATCGTGGGAAGTGAAGAGGAGGTTGGTGTGTACAACTCAATAGTGGGAAGTGAAGAGGGAGGTTGGTTTGTACAACTCTATTTTTTTTAGATAAAGACAACTCAATTAATAGTGGGAAGTAAAGAGGGGGAGGGGGAGGAGGAGGGGGAGGGGGGATCGGTGTGTACAATTCAATAGTGTAGAAGGGGAAATTCAGATGAGCATGTTGCTGCCCATGCGCAGAGCTACGAGAAGATTGCTTTCGCGGTTTTGCCCAGGACACATGCCATGTGAAATATCAAGTCCTTTCGGTGAGCGAAGGACCAAAGTCCTGCATAACTTTTTCCCTTGTTTGGTACTCGATAAACCAAAACCGAACCGTAAAAACTGAATATATATTCATGTAAAAAAATAATCCTAGCTATACAAATAAGTTGAAAGATATAGCTATAAAATAAGCAGATGTCTCTCTATGTTATGAGTGCAGGTATACCAAGACATAGGGTTGCCGCTGTCACGCTACTTCATCTACACGGGGCACAACTCGTACCTGACAGGGAACCAGCTGAGCAGCGGCTGCAGTGAGGTGCCCATCGTGAAGGCCCTCCACGACGGCGTCCGTGTCATCGAGCTCGACCTCTGGCCCAATGCCAACAAGGACGCCGTCGAGGTCCTCCACGGCAGGTGATCCGCTCGATCAATCACCATATTCTTCCTCTGAGTGAGGGTCCTCTGCAATACTACACATGCAGTACTGCTCATTGATATGTGGGTCCCACATACTCTCAGGTCCACATGTTAGTCTGTAGGATCTGAATTATCTTCCTCTAATCTCCATTTGCATCCTTAATTTTAATTCACGACAGATTTTTGCTACAGGACGCTACTCCCTTTGTCCACAGATATAAATTTAATTTTTGGTTTTTACTTTTCCATTTCAATCGGCCTCTCATTTAATTTCATCATCTACTGCTCATCCTAACTAGGCGATGGAAATCGTGGTATGAATTTTATCTTAATTTTAATATATTCTAAAACATTAAAATACTCATATTTTTTTGGATGAAAGTAGCTGTTAACTAGGTTAATTTGTGAAATTTATGTTCAATATAACAGTGCCTATGATTAAAAGTGCATTAAAATAAAAAAAAAGGTTTAGTAGCCATCCTAGCCGTTGTATATTTGCTGATGGGTTGTCCTAAATTAATTAATTAGAAAACCAAATTAACTACTGCAGATTCAACGAATTAAATTAAATTAATGAAATGGAAACCAGACCAAACTATGGACCTATATGGGCCAAAATAAATCTACCGGCCCGTCACTAGGAGATAGAGTAGGTCCATGGGCAATGAGGTGGCCCATGGGCCGCGTCTATCACCGGCCTGCTTCACAACGCCGCCGCGCCGGGACCCGTCGGCTTCAGCTCACCGTTGCCAGCCGCCGCCGGAGAAGAAGCTGACGACGATTTTGCTCTCGCAGGACGCTGACATCGCCGGTGGGTCTGATGAAATGCCTTGAGGCCATCAGGGAGCACGCGTTCGTCGCCTCCCCTTACCCCGTCATCCTCACCCTCGAAGATCACCTCACCCCCGACCTCCAATCCAAAGTCGCCAAGGTGAACACACATCTCGATCACCTCACCATCTTCTTCTCCTTCTTCTTCCTCCATCTACTGACAATGGTGGCGGCATCGATCGATGGATTTTCACTCGCGCAGATGATCAAGGAGACGTTCGGTGACATGCTCTACGTCTCTGAAACTGAAAACATGGCGGAATTCCCTTCGCCGGACGACCTAAAGGGGAAGATCATCGTGTCGACGAAGCCGCCCAAGGAGTACCTCCAGACCAAGAACGACAACGAGGCCGACGAGGCCGGCGTCTGGGGCGAGGAGATCACCGACGACAAGGTGGCGAAGACGACAGAAGAGAAGGTCATCACCGACGACAAGTACGCGGCGGCGGAGGAGGCATCCGCCGTTGCCGTCGACGAGGAGATGCAGGAGGCCGAGACGGACAAGAAGACGCAGCACGGGGTGGACAACGAGTACAGGCGCCTCATCGCCATCCCTCTGACAAGAAGAAAGCACGACATGGATCAGGACCTCAAGGTGGATCCCGACATGGTGACGCGCCTCAGCTTGGGGGAGAAGGCCTACGAGAAGGCCATTGTCACCCATGGTGCTCACATTATCAGGTGATTTCAGCTTTACTAACATGACAGGTTTAGTTTGCATGTACAGCTTCTGAAAGCTGAACTGAACTCTGTGTCTGACAGGGTTAGTGTTGTTGTTCTTGTTCAGGTTTACACAGAGGAATTTGCTGAGGATATTCCCTCGGTCGACGCGCATTACGTCTTCGAATTATAATCCTTTGATGGGTTGGAGGTATGGAGTTCAGATGGTTGCAGCAAACATGCAGGTAACTAGTGCAATTTATGTTATTTCTGTCACACTATTAATAATGGTCTTATTCTGCATGATAAGAACATGAGTCATCATGCTTGCTTCTTCAGTTCAGCATTGAAATTGTGTTACATTTAGTGGAGTGGTATTCTATTTAACAAATCACAACTTAGATTGAACCAGTGAACTGGGATATCCTCTTGCAGAGTTGCAGTATAAAAGGATTGTAGCAAGGAAACATTTTGTTTTGTATCTTTTTCTAAAATCTGGTCTAGTACAAAGAAAGTACTGAATCGTTAAAAAAAAAGGCTTTGTGAAGATACATAATAGTTCACCCAATTTGATCTGGGCTATCTGCTACCATTCATGTTCAGGGCCATGGAAGAAAGCTGTGGCTGACTCAGGGGATGTTCCGAGCAAACGGCGGTTGCGGTTACGTCAAAAAGCCTGATATTCTGATGAACAATGATCCAGATAAACTGTTTGATCCTACATCCAAACTACCAATAAAGACAAGACTAAAGGTAAACTGGACAAAAGCTAAATTTCCTTTAATTACCGGAAGATCCCAAATGTGCTACTACTATTTTTCATATCTGCTACAGTAACTGAAAGTCTGTAACCATTGTGTCAATGCTACAAAATCTGAAGGTGACGGTGTACATGGGAGACGGATGGCGATTCGACTTCCGCAAGACTCATTTCGACAAATGCTCACCCCCAGACTTCTATGCAAGGGTTAGCATCATGATCAATCCCCATGTACTCCTAAATATCCATCAAATCAATTGATTACCTAAGATGTTCTGAAACTCTGAATGAGCTGTACACAGAGAAGCAAACTCTGAATGTTTAGTTCAGACTTCAGACATGGCAAATGGCTGACAAGAAAAGAAAAACTGAAAACTACTGCAGGTGGGTATAGCCGGAGTAGAAGCAGACACAAGGATGGAGCAGACGAAGGTGAAGATGGACACGTGGATTCCGGCATGGGATCACGAGTTCGAGTTCCCGTTGAGCGTGCCGGAGCTGGCGCTGCTCCGGGTGGAGGTGCACGAGTCCGACAACCACCAGAAGGACGACTTCGGCGGGCAGACCTGCCTGCCGGTGTGGGAGCTCCGGCGAGGCATCCGCTCCGTCAGGCTCTGCGACCACCGCGGCGAGCCCCTCCGCTCCGTCAAGCTCCTCATGCGCTTCGACTTCACCTGACTACTCCATCTTCTTCTTCTTCATCTTCGTCATCGTCTTAGTAGTAGTTCCATGTATGATATCAGGAGGGATGAAGCATTGCTCGTACTTTCTCCGTCTCAGAATATAGCAATATAGGATTAGATGGGAAACATTCTAATAATATGAATCTGGATATGTCCTATCCTGTTCTGGTTTGCTATATTTTAGGACGAATGTAGTACATAAAATTTTAGAACTTTTTTTTTTAAAAAAATAAATTTTGTGTGAAACGGAAGGTGTGATTGTACATTTTGTACGTACATTGTTTGTTGTTGATTAATAAACGTGTTAATAAAAGAGGGAAGGACTCTTTTAATTTCAAGGTGTTTGCCATTGATTACATGTTGGTGTTGAGCCACAAATCATTGTTAGGAATCACTCACAAAGGCCAACTAGGTAGGCGTTTAATTATTTTCATGTTTATGTACAAGACCTCTAGCTTTCAATATGCTGTGCAATTGTCTTTGATCTAAAGTAGCCAAGTCCAAGATAATTTGGAATTCAATTCAATGCTGAAGCTACATGCATGCCTGGGTAATTTCTGACCACGCGTCGATCAGACTAAGTCCAAGTTTAATACTAGTATTAATCTTAAGGTTTCAAAACGTAAGTCAAAGGGAAGATAGTTGCTGCATAAGATTTATGAGGACAGGAAAAGATGGATGTTTTTAAGGTGATTCTAGCGTGTGGTAAAGGTCATTTAGGACATGGTTTTGGATTTTTAAACAAAGCAGAAATGTCAATTGTAAGTTGTCTAAATGCTGGAATTCAGCAGTAAGCACATCAGGCTATCTGAGGGAAGCTGGATTAATTATCTGACATGAGGCCTCAAGATAGCTGGTAAAAATGATGTTTCTATGAAGTGACAGATCATTTATTTAGAGCAGAGGATGTTGTGATGTACTCCTACTAGCCTATTATCTGAAACGAAAAGTTGGTTTAATTAGAGTAGAAGCTGATCTGATGAAAAGTGACATATCATGGAAAAGAAAGAACTCATATTTGCAGTTGCATTACCATTCAATCTTACGGTTTCAATGTCAAATTTCAGCCGACTCTTGACTTTCTGCATGCATTGAGCCGGTCAGACATGGCATGCTGAAACTGAATAGAAGAAGAAGACAACATTGCCAGCCAGAGATAATGCTAATCTGCTACTGCTACTTCATCTTCTCATGAAAAGTGGTATTAATATAAATTCATCTTCTGCGGAGACTTGGAAGATGTATTAATTGTCGGTACCAACCGTTCTCAACTCTGAAGTTGATGTGTTCCGCTGCATCACCACCACTAAATTCATATGAACTCCATTTTCATCGGCCAATCTTGAATCTTCCATCCATGTTGAAACTGTGCTTCCTGTGAGGTAACACAGGGGATTAGTCATGCGAGATAAGCAGTTCATCAGAGGATTAGTCATTTCTTCTATACAGCAAAGGTTTTTCTGAGTCAGGTTTCTGAATTTTCCAGTGAAGAAGAGGATGTCCACCCAATTTCTAGAACCTGAAACCATATTCTGACGGCAAAGTTCCAACGATCCTGACGCGGTTGGCACACCAATTAATGGCCCAAAGTATCAAGATTCATTCATAGCCTATTAGCCTTGAGAAAAAGGATTCCATTTGCCATTGTTAAGATGACAAGTAGAGACAGCAAGTGGCACTCATAACGTGTAGAAAGGATTCCTTCCTGGATCATGAGAGATTCCAACCAAGACTGGCTGTAGTGCCTGTAATTACACGCAATTCAGGAGCAGTATTACTCTGACCTGCTCTTCATTCTTCAGACTTCAGAATTCTTATGCATGTTAATTCTTGGGTTAATCCTGCTAGCTTTGTATAGTACTCATGTATTAATATGCTGTGCTGGAGTTCATCAATGCTACTAGTTAGTATTGAGTGAGATGCTTGGACAAAATAATACTTAATCAACTACTCCATAACTATCTGTCTTGACATAAATGGAGGATCATTCAGTGTGAGTGGTGAGTGAGGTGTGAACGAACAGTGGGAAACGATCAGAGAAACGAAAGCAACATCCACCATCCATAATCTGAATCTGTCACCATTCATGTGTGAATCAAAGAGCAACAACAACCCGGAATTGAAAGACACCCATCGATCGATCGATCGATCCTGTATTTATATACGCATATGTACAGTACAACCTGCAAGATACCTGCATATCTGTATTCTACTGGACTTCTGAATTCTGATCAAATATTCAGAACTAATCATATGGTGACAACTCATAACAAGCATTCCATATCTCTTTAAGATAAATAAAGTTTTATAGATCTTAGACAATTATATCGTAATTACTCTAAAATCACTTTCAGCCTCAGCATAATTAGGGTAAACACCCTATGATTATTGTTTTTTAAAAAAGAAAGATGACATGACAACAAATGCCATTTCGTGTCACGGCAAACTACAACCATAATTAATCTTCATTGTCAAACTCCAATGAAGTATTCTATAATCTGATTTTTGAAATTACATTCTACTACCATATTAGAATTATCATGACGTGGATATACATGTACAAAATAAGCATTTTTCCAGAAACACACTGGTCCTAGTAGTAGTACTACTAATCTAGTCCTGACTTGGACTCTGAACGATCTAACCTTGTTGCCTTTGACTGCTTTGACCGTTGACCCAGCTTGGATCATGCATGACTGGAGAACGTGGCACTCCCTGCACCGTCGGATCATGACCGTACACAAACAAGCTGGAGTAGCGTGTGCCCTTAATTTCTTCCATGTCTAAACAAAAAGTCCAAAGCAATGGTAAAGCTAGTCTATTACTGTATCCTCATAAATCAGCAACTAATCAAGCATGCAAAAGGCATGTCAGTAATATCAGCTAATCAACTGATCATGTAGAAGTCAATGTTAGTTTTGATGGTTCGTAGTAGCAGCCACAGCTGCCAAAAAGTCAATTGATCAGGTGAAGAACTGGCTCATTAATCGCACATGCACGTGTTAGGAGAGAACTAATTACTACTAGTATAATTAAGCTGCCATATACAAGAATAAAGTATGAGAATAGTGACCTGGTCAATGATCTTTCAGAACGAAATCAGTGATGACAAAGGTCAGGTTTATACTCCTACCTGACCAGACGAAATAATTAAATATACTCCAGTAGATCGGCATTAGAAGTTTAGTATTGTAATCCACAAACATTACTTTCAAAAAAAAAAAAAAGAAGGGCTCCTTCGAAATCGAAAGATTCTTTTTGAACGAATGTGTAGGATATGAATCTTTGTAATCCACAAACATTACTTAATACTTCTTTGGAACAAAGGATTTTGAAATTCCTGTAAAATGGACAAATCTATACTTCTTTGGAGTAGGAATTTTAGAGGAAATCTGCGTAAGATCCAAGCTTATAGAAAATTTCCTTTTAAGACATTCTCTCTCCGAATTCCTGTAATGGTTTTCTCTTCGAAATATCCAAACAACACAATTCAGCAATCCTCTATCTTCATATTCCCAAGGACTATACTATCACCCTGATTTCTATTTTTTTTTCTGTTACAACGCTTTTCAATTCTTACATTTCAAAATGAGCCCTTAGGTTGTTCTTCAGGGTGTTTAGAAAAAAAAAACAAAAGAAATGGAAACAGAAGTGGCGGCTGCATTAGGTGAAATTCAGAGTTGGCACAGTAGCACAGAAGCAGTACAACAACTGCAGGGGATGCGAAGCTGCCGACCTGACGGCCAGATTCGGGCACCAGAATCTGATTCTGACCGCGAAACGCACACGGAAGATTAGACTAATCCTACTGGTAATTTTGCAACGCGATGATGGTGATTGCTTCTCGTTCTTGACACCGGCCAGCCATTCCAATTTTACTTTGTGCAATTTTTTTTCTTTTTTCCCCACTTTCTTTTCCTTTTTCTTTTCAGTCAGAGCTTGAAAGGAAAAGAGCAATGGTAGGACACACAAGCTGCTGCCTGCAGTAGTATATGGTTCTTTAATTTCTTGGCAATAATGATCTTTATTTTATTTAGGTGCAGGGTTAACTATGAACTATGCTGCATTTGGAGAGAACAATGATAGTATTGGCTGCAATTGTACACAATTGATTTCGGTGCTTTGACCAGGGAACAGTATATAGTTAGTAGAATAGTAGTATTTTATTTTAGATTGTCATAGATTACGTGTTTCGAACATGCCTTTTTGACGTTTACCTGGAGTTTGCTTACTTGAGATCATCATGACATTTGAACCATGAATAGTAGTAAGTCCAGTCAAAAGCCAAAACAATGGCCATACAATACAACACCACAGTAGCCCCAACTTTAGCAGGTATTACTACTTTGCAAAAAATAGGTGTTAGATAAAGCTCTTTTCCTTTTACCACTAATTCAACTCATTAGGCACAATGATTCATATTTTAGGACAACTTATAGGCGAAGAGCATATATTTACACACTACTATCGACTCAAGCTACACTCACACACTTGCGCACACCAATATCTCTTGTCCTACGTACACTATAATCAAACACTTGCGAATGCGCCTCATAAAACATGCTAAAGAGATGTAATGTAGATCAGCGGTAATTCCCTACCTCGAAAAAAGTTCATATAAAGAACATGTCTGTATCTATTATAGCTCTGGTTTGCAAATAATTAAAAAGAATTGAGGCTTAAGCTAGTAGCCTAACACAATATTTTACTATGTGTTTCCTCCAGCTAAACAACAATCTCTCTTTTATAGTATGTTCCAACTCAAGCATGAAAAGGTTAAAGCAAGAATATCTTTTTATTTTCTCTAGATTGAAAATAATTATCATTTTAGATAAGGACACTATCTCGTAAAAATAACTCTGGGTATTAGCTTTCTACTACAATATATATGTATAACTATCAATAAATGTATAATTTTATTAAAGTATTTTTCAAGATTAATCTATAGATATTTGTCCACAAGTGTGAGAAAACGAGAGAGTACACGCAGGGAAAGTATTTGGAAGATCGTAGCATTAGTACAAAAAATGACAAATAAATTTTGACCGGAGTGATAGTGGTGTGGTGCTACGACTGGACTGACATACTCCTCGGAACCGGTGGTGCCTCGAAACGTTCATCCAACGCAGTGTTTTTGTACCCATTCCAGCCTGGCATCCGATCCGACGCGTCCGTCCGGCGACCCGGTTTGACCCACCCCAGTAGCGTGTCGTGTCGTGTCCGCGTGGCGGACCGCAATAAAACCAGTCTCAGCCAGCGTGGCTAGGAAAAAAAAACCCAGGTCCAACCCAACCCAAACCAAACCAAACCGGGGAAAGCGCGACGTGGCCACGACCCGACCGACCCAACGCGGCCACGCGTCTCGTCGTGTTTCTCCTTTTCCACCTCCCTTTTTTTTTTCCACGCACTTTAATTTGAGCAATTTAATCCACGCCTTCCTCACAAGTCTCCTCTTCTACGTACACGACTCCCGATGAGATGACGGCCACCGCCGCCGTCGTCGCCGCCCGCCTCATCCAATGACCCGTCTCCTCCCCCTCCTCCTCCTCCTCCTCCTCGCGGCAGCATCCGCCACCGCCTCCGCCTCCACCGTCGCCATCGCCGCCGGTCCCACCGCCTGCGCCGTCGCGGAGGGAAACTCCACCGTCTACTGCGCCTCCGCAGCCAACTCCTCCTCCGCCACCGCCGTCGCGCCGTTCGTCAGCTTCTCCCAGGTGTCCGGCGGCGGGGGGGCGTTCGTCTGCGGGCTGCAGGTCGGGGGACGCGCGCTCTTCTGCTGGCCCGCCGCGTCGCCGGGTCAGCTCAGGCGGGTGTACAACGGCCCGGGTCAGCTGTCACAGCTCGCCGTCGGGGGCGGCCATGTCGCGGCGTACGACGCCACGGCGCGGGTGATACGGTGGTGGCGTGGCGGGGGCCAGTTCCCTCTCCGGGTCGGCGGCGGGTTCGCCTCCCTCGTCTCCGGCGACGACTTTACCTGCGCCGTGGAGACGAACACCTCCGCCGTCCGGTGCTGGGGCCCGCGCGGCGGCGCCGTGGAGGCGGGTTTTCTCAACGCCTCCGTCTCCGCCCTCGCCGCGGGAGGTTCCCGCGCGTGCGGGGTGAGGAGGAACGACGGCGGCGTGCTCTGCTCCGGCGGTGGCGTGCTCGCGCCGCGCGAGGACCTGTTCGTGGACGGCCTGGCCGTCGGCGACTCCCACGCGTGCGGCCTCCTCCGGCCGAGCCACACCGCCGCGTGCTGGAGCCTCGGGGGCGCCACCACCACGCTCTACTACCCGGCGGTCGGCACGGCGTTCGAGCTCCTCGTCGCCGGCGGTAACCTCACGTGCGGCCTCGTGTCGACCAACTTCAGCCTGCTGTGCTGGTCGACGGATGGGTTGGTGGCGGCGGAGGTGAGTCTGCCGCCGATCCTCCCCGGCGTCTGCGTCTCCGACAACAGCTCGTGCAAATGCGGCCCGTTCCCGGACTCCGGGAGGTTCTGCAAGGTCTCCGGCGACGTCATCTGCAGAAGGTTCTGTGACACGTCGCCGCCGTCTCCTCGTACGCCATCGCCGCCTCCCTCTCCGCCGGCGACCCCGACCTCGAGACGCGGCGTGTCCAAAGGCTGGATCGCGTTCGCCGTCGTCGGCGCGGTGGGCTGCTTCGCGGGGCTCTGCTCCATCGTCTACTGCCTCCTCTTCGGCTTCTGTAGCCACAAGAAGGTGCACAACTCCGTGCAGCCCAACATCGCCAGCGGCAACAACAACGGCGGCGGCGGCGCCGCCGCCGCCGCTGCCGCCGTCGGCAGCGGCGCGCCGAGCCCGTACGGGTCGCCGAACGGGTCGCTCGGCCGCCTACGGCGGCAGCTGTCGCGCGTGATGACGCGGCAGCGGAGTGGGCCGTCGTCGTTCAAGGACCCCGCCGAGGAGTTCACCTTCGCGCAGCTCGCGGCGGCGACCAAGGACTTCGCGGCGGAGGCCAAGATCGGGGAGGGGAGCTTCGGGACGGTGTACCGCGGCAAGCTCCCCGACGGACGGGAGGTGGCCATCAAGCGCGGCGAGTCGGGGCCGCGCGCGCGAAAGTTCCAGGAGAAGGAGACGGCGTTCCGGTCGGAGCTGGCCTTCCTCTCGCGGCTCCACCACAAGCACCTCGTCGGCTTCGTCGGCTACTGCGAGGAGAGCGACGAGCGGCTGCTGGTCTACGAGTACATGAAGAACGGCGCGCTCTACGACCACCTCCACCCCAAGCCCGGCGGCGCGTCGTCGCCGTCCCCGTCGCCGGTGGCCACGTCGTGGAAGCTCCGCATCAAGATCCTGCTCGACGCGTCGCGCGGCATCGACTACCTCCACTCGTACGCCGTGCCGCCGATCATCCACCGCGACATCAAGTCGTCGAACATCCTGCTCGACGGCAGCTGGGTGGCGCGCGTGTCGGACTTCGGGCTGTCGCTGATGGGGCCGGAGACGGAGGAGGTGAAGCACCTGTCGATGAAGGCCGCCGGGACGGTGGGGTACATGGACCCGGAGTACTACGGCCTCCACCACCTCACCGTCAAGAGCGACGTCTACGGCTTCGGCGTCGTCATGCTCGAGGCGCTCACCGGGAAGCGCGCCATCTTCAAGGAAGCCGAGGGCGGGAGCCCCGTCAGCGTGGTGGACTACGCCGTCCCCAGCATCGTCGCCGGCGAGCTCGGCAAGGTGCTCGACGGCCGCGCGCCGGAGCCGAACGCGCACGAGGCCGAGGCCGTCGAGCTGGTCGCCTACACGGCGGTGCACTGCGTGCGGCTGGAGGGGAAGGACCGGCCGGCGATGGCCGACATCGTGGCCAACCTCGAGACGGCGGTGGCGCTCTGCGAGGACAGCGCCACCGGCGGCGGCGCCGCCGGCCATGGCAACAGCTCGTCCAGCGCCAGCCTCTCCATCACGTCCATGGAGTTGAGTAGGATGGATTGATTGAGATTAGTAGCTTCCCTAATTCAAATCCAGAGTTTCAAATTGTGATTAGCCCGGGAGGGAGATTTTAAAATTTGTTGTTTCACTTCATTTTTTTTAGAGGAGAACATCATTTGTGTGATTCTATCACACATTTTGTTCATGGTGGCTGTACATGATTTTGTATTGAACTGATTTCTCTTTTCTTAGATGAGAAAATTTCTCTCTTTTTTTCTCTACGAACATTCAACAAGAAACAAACCACATGATTTCATTCAATTCTTTCGATAATGGAGGCATAACTAATTCTTTCGATAATGGAAGCATAACTTCTTGCCTCTGCAAATTGCATCGAATGGTCCTAGACGCAAGGAACACAATTTGACATATCATTTTATCGTGTTTGAAATTTCAACAAATTGCGTGTGAATTGAAGAGAGCAGTTGGTTGTTATACACAATGCAAGCACAACAAAAGGAGGCCGTTTACTTTTCTCCCTTCTCTCTGCATTCACATCGGTTTGGTCGTGGATCCTGTACTCTTCCATGATCAATATGTACTCTTCTTCCTTGATCCTTATGCAACTCACACCAATCATGATGGGAAGACCATAATTTAGCAAGAGAGCAAATGCCATTAATCAATTGTGAGCTGAATTTGTTAGGACACTCTAACTCAACAAGATGCTGTACATTTAGAGTGACAAAGCTCCTACTAATCTTCAGAGAATAGTTCTATTAGGGATTATATTAGCGCCATTAGGCCCTAGTATGTCCACATTTCATAGAGAGGTATATTATATTAGTACAAATGCATAGGAATTAATTACTGTGATCTTTGTCCCTGACATAGTACATTATGGTCCTACTCCTACCTTACACAACATTGCATTTAAATTGCATTTTGTCCATACAGGAACATTAGAGGAGAAGAAAATGGTCGCATCCATACATATGGTTGGTGAAACAAATCCTTCGTCTTGTAGCTTTAAATTGCATTTCAGCTTCAATTATACTATCTATCTACTCTATCTAGGTATCCCCACATTTCATGCCCATCATGCTTGAAAAGAAAAGGAAAAAAAAAACATCTTTTGTTTTTCTTAAAGACTCAATATATCTTGCAATGGATAGTGGAGCAGGTCAAAGAAGATGCACAGTGTTGAAATTTTCAGAAAGCTAAAGCTGGTAGTATGTTTGTCAGTGAAATGTAGTAAAGGATAGTATCTAATGATTGAGGAAGAACAATCATTCAATTTGAGTATGCAAAAGCTTGTGCCTTAATAGCACTCCCTCCTGTAATCCTGTTCCACAAAAAGGCAGAGATAGACTGCAGAAAAACAGTCTCTTCAGATTATGGCTGACTGAACCTGCAAAAATCACAAACAACAAAATACTTAATCTCTGATGAACGGCATGAACCACAGCTGATAATATCACTGTCAAGACATATGATCAATCTGCTTGGTCTGGGGAAAAACAGTGTCATCAGATTATGGCTCACTGAACCTGCAAAAACCACAAACAAACAACATGCTTAATCTCTGATGAATCATTGCTGATAATATCCATCTCTCAAGAACTGTTGAAAATATCACTGTCAGGACATACGATCAATCAGCTTGGTTTTGCCATCACCAACCATGTCACTTTCCATTTGGCACTCACCTTAATTAATTAATCTACTGTCAAGGTATGGGAACACATGACCTTTTCTTTGCAAGCAGCACTGCAGCCATTCTGGATTGCAGTATATAATATGAATCTTTTTAGCTTGCAAATTAGCCTCCACTTTACACAGAGCTACTAGCAAGATGAGTAAGAAACAGCTGGGCATGTCAAGTGAAATAATGCAGCCGACTTGAGGCGGCCAAAAGTTATTCAGCAGAAAGCTCAAAAGCGGTTGTGAAAATGAGCTTTGACGAAACTTATGCCTTTCCATTGTCGTGAGCTCATGATTCTGCTTTTGCTGATGGATGCATTTGAATAGCTAAAACCGAAACTTCACTTCGTCCCCTCGATTAGTTTGATTTGATGGGTTATAAGTGAGGGTTATCTGAATTCTGGAGATGTCTTTTTCCAGCTCAAAAGTGTTTGTTTTATTAATCTTTTTCTTTCTTACCGAATATTGTTTCTAGCTGCAATTTTTCTCTTAATCATATGTTTTTTCATCATACTTATACTTATACATGATGTTCCTGCAGACTTTAAAAAATTGTCTTGAAAGGATCTTGCAAATTTTATAGCATATATAATATAATATAGAGTAATAGATTAAGCGTTAATTTCTAAGTGGGTTGCTTATGGCCTTATGGGCCATGATTTTTGGACTGGGCTGATGATGTTCAAGGCCTACAGATGACTGTGCCCAGTGGGGTATTTGGGTCCATGTTGTATAGATAGTTCCTTTTTTTTTTTTGAGATGTGTTGCATGGATAGTTCAATGGGCGTTGCTAGTTGGCGCGCGCGCGCCAGCTACTCCCGGTCCAGAAGCCCATCATCCCATTTTTTTCTTTTTTTCATGATTTTTTTTTCGTTTTTCTTTTGCGATTTTTTCGCTTTTTTTTTCATTTTTTTATGATTACTTTTTTAAATCTTTAGCACACTTATTTTTTTCAAAATGTTTTGAGTTGAAAGTTCTTAAATCTTAACTTGAAAATTTTTAAATCTGAGTTGAAAGTTTTCAAATCTCGATTTGAAAGTTTTTAAATCTAAGATGAAAGTTTTCAAATCTGAGTCGAAAGTTTCAAATCTCGTGTCGAATGTTTTTAAATCCGAGTTGAAAGTTTTCATATCTCGAGTTGAAAATTTTCAAAGTTTGAGTTGAAAGTTTTTAAATTTTGAGTATGACTTTTATTTTTTTTTTAATAAAAGCTTTCTAATATACGTATAGATTTTTTATTTTTTTAGAAAACAGTAAGCATTCCCGAAAAAAAATAAAAATTACCTTAATTACCATCCTTATCTAAACGCTAATCATGTTTTTCTGTCAGTGGCAACATTCGCCTCCCACGTGGCTAAGTGGGCCGGCAATGTTTTCCTCCCACACGGTGGTCAAGTGGGCCTACGTGCGCGCCAGCAAAATAGCTAGCGCGTATGCGCGTACCAGCAATCCTGTAGTTCAATTGCCTATCTCTCTCTGTTTCACTTCCTCATTACTTGAGAGTCCATGGCAAATAATAAGCTCCTATTTGGGCTATTTTGATCAAATTTGGTTTCGTTCAGGTTCAAACAGAAAATAGTGAAAAAGTGAAGTTGTTTGACATTGCTTCCAAGACTGAAGAAAAAGGATGGTAGAAAATAAAGACTGACTAAATTATGATGAATGCTTTTTGTTGGTTCCAAGTCAATGGTCCACAATGATTATTATTTTTTTTTCTGAAATAATCCACAGACAACTCTTTACATTGTTTGATAAGAGCAAAATTTTTTAAGAACATATAATTTATTTTGTTATTTCCTAATATTTTAAAATTCTAAGCAGATATTATCATATAAATATAGACATTTAATATGTACTAATCCGTCATTGTAACCTACTTCCTCCATTAAAAAAAAAACCAAATCCTAGCTATGTGTCTGGATATACCCTATTTACATAGTTAGGATTTTTTTTCATAGAGAGAGTATACTACAACTTCTGTCTAAAATAAAGTTATTTCCAACACAACACTCGGTCCCCAAAATAAGATGTTTTTCATCAAAATGAATGCCAAATATTCTTTATTTAATTTATTCACCTACTTTATTTTATCAACAAATCACAACTTTCATTCGATTATTTTTACCTAGTTTCTTAATACTCGTGTCCATATCAAAATACTTATATTTAAGAATGAGATAATTATAGGGGTGGGGTGTGCATTTATATGGTGAGTTTGTAATGCGTTTCTTTTATGTTAAAAAAGATAGATGGAGGCAGTAGTTTTGTATACAGCTTACAAAGTCGTAACAAACTTCTACCATTGATGATGTCCCGTTACATTATCTTCATTAATTTATATAAAATACCTACGTTAATGGATGAAACGGTGGAGTATCAAATCAAAACAGACTACTACAAATTTATCTTTTCTCGAACGAAAAATAAAAAGCGATAAAAACCATCTCATCGAGGAAGAAAGCAACCCACGAAAACCCTCTTCTTCTTCTTCTACCAATCTCGCCTCGCCGTCGCCGTCGCCGCCGCCGCGGCCGGCGTCGAATCGGTCGAAGCCCAGCAGCGAGCGATGGGGCTGGACTACTACAAGGTGCTCGGCGTGGGCCGCGGCGCCACCGACGACGAGCTCAAGAGATCCTACCGCCGCCTCGCCATGAAGCACCACCCCGACAAGAACCGCTCGCCGCACGCCGACGACTCCCTCTTCAAGCAAGTCTCCGAGGCCTACGACGTCCGTACACCTCCCCCTCCCCTTCCTCCATCGCCGCCGCCGCCGCCTCCTCTCACCACCTCCTCTCGCCCTGCAGGTGCTCAGCGACCCGCAGAAGCGCGCCATCTACGACCAGTTCGGCGAGGAAGGCCTCAAGGCCGGCGCGGCGCCGCCGCCGACCACCTCCTCCTCCTCCTCCTCCCACGGCGGCGGAGGAGGCTTCCGCTTCAGCCCGAGGAGCGCCGAGGAGATCTTCTCGGAGATGTTCGGGGGCGGATTCGGCGGCGCGGGGCCACGCGCCCCCGGCGCCGGGTTCCCGGGGTTCGGTGGGTCCCCCCGGGCAGGGGAGACATCGGCGACGAAAGCGCCGGCGATCGAGCGGCAGCTGGCTTGCAGCCTTGAGGACCTCTACAGGGGCGCTACCAAGAAGATGAAGATCTCTAGGGATGTCCTCGACGCCACTGGGTGAGACAGATTTTTCCCTTTTTCCTATTCACATATTCAAATCGAACAGATTATTGATTAGAGTTCCTTGTAAACATCTGCATTGTTGTTAATTTGTTGTGTATTTGTGATCTTGGTGAGCGAGTCTGCGAGGTTAGGCAGTAGCAGTACACCTTAGTAACCAGCTCTTCTTGCCCCATAGCATGCACCTACTAGTTCTAGACTGCCATTGTAGATAATCTAATTTTAGCCTGCCGTTGATTTTTAGATAATCATGTTGCTCTAGATTCCAGCCTGACATTGAACATAATGTAATTTTAGCCTGCCATTGTAGATAATCCTGTTGCTCTAGATTTTATTCTGTCATGCTCCAGACGAGAAACCTCATAGCGACCTTTATGTTCTAGACGTTATTCTGTCATGCAGTGGACCAGTGGCCTCGTTGCAATTGCTGATTAGTTAATGAATAGCACAATGTAATGGTAGGGAAGACGAAGAATTGGGGAGGAAGGTTGAGAGAAGAGGAATTTGATAGGGATTGAGGGTAGTACACGAGAGGAGACATTAGAGAAGGTGAGGACATTGCAACAGTTGCTTAGCTTGCCTGATGCCCTCATGGTATGCCACTTCACATTCTCCTGTATGTTTGCTCCATTGAGATGGCATAAAAATGTGCAAGCATTAGTGTGCTTCAATCCATACTTCATTACTTCTGTTGAGTATAGCCTCTTTGTGCTTAATCTAACTTTTGAACGATATAGTGCTATACTATTATATTCTGACGATAACGGATATGACTGAACCCTAGCTCTTTGGTGTGGCTCCATGTAGCCTGATGTAAACTTCGTATTTAGCGTTAACCTTGAGCTCCACGTGTCATTTATGTGTAGTTGGAAATAGATTATTTCAGTAACGGAGGAATGCTTTTATGGTCTGTATTTATTGTAAAATGCATAAACTGTTCCACGTGTTGAGAAATCCGATCTACATCCAGCTCAGCATGCTGCTAGTGTCCTCTTGTGTTATGGTTTGTTTGAGATAATAATAAATTCTACCTTTACAACCTTTCCAGCTTCATAAAGAATCCTTCTCAATAAACACTTTCTGACATTGCAGCTACGGAGCTACTACCATATAATGTATAAACATTAAAATAAAGTATCATTTTAATATTTTTGTGCACCCTGTTTGCCTTTTCTGGTACTGTTTGTAACCAATATGTCAATATTCGTCAGCTAATGTACTTGCTGACAAAAAAAAAGTATTATTTCCACTTTGTCATCTAATGATAGCTGGTGTGACAGTTGACAATTGCCTTCTTGCGGAGGCTGTTATGTGATGGAAAATTATTACTACGTTCATAGCTTATATTTTGCTGCAATTAGGGGTCCTATTCAAAACGGATCTTGGAGGGTTTAACTTCTAGAATGTTGGGTTCCTGAGCATAATTAGCTTGTGTACTAAGTCCACAGATTACAAATAGGATGGAAATTAGAGTGCTCAGAGGCATGCATAGATTTTGGTGATTGGGCTTTATTGTTGTGGGATGATTTAATGTCCACCATCAGAGATAGACAATTGTCATTAATTTCAGCATTCAGAATAGATGTATTGTGGTGCTGTGTTTACTTGTTTATTTACAGTGGTTGGGGCCCTTAGTTCTTAGGTATTTTTTGTATAGTCTGTAGTAAAGTCAGGCATACTTGTGACTATGAGAGCACCTGAACAAAATGTATTACTCCTTTTAAATTAAAGCTTATTGCACTTAGTTGACATAAAAATTTCATCTTCAAGAACATTTAGGGCATTGTCTGTCCTCTAAGTATGCAAAGATGGCCCATTGGAACCTGTAATGGAAATGCGGCCAGGTATGATATGACTTACCTAATATGAAAGAACATACTCCGTATTTATTTAATTGAGTTTGGAGCAGCACTACAGGATTTTTACTATTTGTTATGTCAGTTTTATGTCAACTTTTGTTATTGTCATTCGACACGTAGCAATCATTTTTAAGTAAGTCCATTGTCTTCTGAAAAAAGAAGCATAAAAAATAATGTCAGAAATAATGGTGCTTTGGAAAACTAAAGCTTAGACAAATGGTTCATACAGTTTGTTTGTTTTTTGTTTGGTGGTTTGTAAATAAAGATAATAATATAACCTCATATATCGGGCATCTTGATGATTATTAGTGTTTGGGCTATAGTGATGTCATGGATAAATATGCGTAATTGTTTATATCAAAGTTATTATGGTTTACTGTATGCTGCATGGATAAGGCTTCATAATTGATTATGCCAAGGTGTTATGACATTCTATGATTTTCTGAAACTTCAAATTCTTCTTTGTCGTAAAAGGAGCTTTGACTTTTTGGGGAAAAGGTAGGCCTATTATTTCTGTGTCCTTTTTACAAAATGTTTCTATGTTTTTGTGCAGGAAACCGACGAACCTGGAGGAGATCCTGACAATCGATATCAAGCCCGGATGGAAGAAGGGTACAAAGGTAACCTTCCCCAAGAAAGGCAATGAGAAGCCTAACATCATACCATCAGACCTAGTCTTTATAATAGAAGAGCGATCGCACGCTAGATTCAAGCGAGACAAGGACGACCTTATTTACACACATAGGATCTCGCTTGTGGAGGCTTTGACCGGTTGCACAGTCCAACTGACAACTCTGGATGGGCGGAATTTAACCGTTCCAGTGAAGTCCGTCGTCAATCCTACTTCCGAAGAGGTTGTGAAGGGCGAAGGGATGCCAATCACAAAGGAACCGTCTAAGAAAGGGGATCTGAAGATCAGGTTTCAGATCAAGTTCCCCACCAATCTAACGTCTGACCAAAAGTCAGGGATCCAGCAACTTCTGCCTAAGCCTTAACTGGTAGTACAATATTGTGAACCTGTATTTAGTCGTTTGTTTAGCAGTTGGGAATACATTGAGAGGGTTTGATCACAGTTGCTGAATGTACAATCACTGCTTCGGTGCAAGTATTGTAGAACATGTTTGCATTGGTATTTCCAACATTACTCCAATTGATTGCCAACTGCTAACAGAGTAGCAGCAGTTCATTGTGTCAATGTGTTCAGCTTCATTGTGGAAAAGCAGATTTTCCTTCCTTGAGATATATCCTAAAACGTTCCTTTGTTTTTTTCTCCTAGCTTAACACTTGTAAATATGTTCCAGGTGCATACTTGCAACTGGACACTAGTAATCCTTGGACCATATCTCAATTCCCAGGTGCATATACTTGTTACTGGACACAAGTAATCCTTGGGTCATATCTCAACTTTTCTTGGCTATTTCCTGAAAACTACTCCTGCCATTTTGTCATTTTGCATTGTTTCTAGCCAGGTCTGATCCACAGATACATTCAGTCAGGCCTCATCCACAGAAACAGTAAAAGCAATGAAAACTCTACTCAATCAACAGTGAAAACTCTGCACAGATGGGGAATGCTTTGCTGATATATGACATGTAAATTTGCACATGCTGATGATAAGATCCAGTGGGTTCCGTAAGTGTTTTCCTTGCTATAGTTGCTACCTGAGATTGACCTCATCTGCTGCTTCAAATGGTGAAGACGACGACATGGTGATAAGATTCCAGAAAGTTCCTGTCCGTCGATCGATGATTGTTGTCAGTGAAGATTGCAAGCGTTAAAAGCAGGATGGTGATCTTCTTGGACGAGGTATGTCCGAGTGCCCCTCATGAAGCTGACGGCACGTTTTGGAATCCCCTAGATTTCCAATTCCAAATCCTACTGAGACCTTATTCGCTTAACCCAACTCTAAAAGAAGTTTACTTAACATACTTCTTATATGAAAGCGTGAAATTAATTTTCCTCAATCCTCTCCAATCTCTTCCTCACGAGAATTAACCTTTTAAGTTGACGCAACGTTTTGAAATCCCCTGGATTTCTAATTCCGAAACATCCCGAAGCATTGTTCGGATGTTTGGTTAATCCCGCTCCAAAAGAGATTTATTATTCACCATCTATGATCCTCTCTGATCCTTATCTAAAAATCAGTTCTCTTCGATTCTCTCTGATCATTTCCTTATGAGTATTAACCGAACAAGCCCTAAAATAGTCTCTCTTATCCTTTCCTTACGAGTATTAACGTCTTTCTTATCCTTTCCTTATGAGTATTAACCGAATAAGCTATAAGAAAGAGGAAGAGCAGCTAGGTCTCATCATCATCTTCTCCTGGCCAGAATCTCGCAAGTGAGACGGCTGGCTGGCCTTTTCGGCTGGTGTCGCTGTCGGAGAGGGAGACCGGAGGTTGAGGAGATGATGATATGCCGTGTCCGTAGGTGCTCCACTGCTCAGCAACAGTGCAAAAACAGTGTAGCAACAGTGCATATTTCCCTTTTTAGTTGTAGAAATACTACAGTTCTAGTGTGGACTTTTGGGGATTGGAAAAATTTATCGGATCACAAACCAATGGTTGAGGTGACTTGAGGTTGATCCTGGGGGAATTCAGAAAGGCTTCATTTGATATGGAGTTATCATATAATAATAGAAGCACAAAAGTGCCATGGATTGCTGAACAAGAGGCTCGCGATGTGTCGGCAAGTAACAACCGAAAATCAGCATCGAAACTCTATTGGTATGTTTGGTTATCTACCCTATATTTTAGTAATGGTAAATTCTTAGTATATTCTAGCGAGAACCGATAAGGGGCTAGGGAAAGAATATACAATTAGCATGGGTTTGGTTTGGGGACAAGGTGTGATGGGTTAGACTCATCTTTTTTTTTAAGGATGGGATGATCCCATCTATCTGTGGGCATAAGGGATGGGATGATCATACTATTGAAGAAATAGCGCACATGTCAACTATTGGTTGGATTAATTGGTCCGCCAATTTTCGAAGGATCATGCCAACCTGGATCTTAGGGAAATATTCTCTATCAGGGATTATCTTATCCCACATGTCCCCAACCAAACACATTAAAAAATAGGTTCAACCCAACCCGATTCATCCCAACCCTTTAACCAAACGTATGCTTAATGTTGCTGTTGTATTCTTATGATATACTATGATGTTTTTTCTTTAAAGAATGGTCAAGGGAGGGGGGAGTTTTTTCACCTGAATTTTTTCATATCACTGGTAGAGAAATCGTTTTTAGTCCCGGTTCGTAACCCCCCTATAGTCCCGGTTTTTAAACCGGGACTACGAATCCGGGACTAAAGATCCCTATCTTTAGTCCCGGTTCAAATACCCGGGACTAAAGATCGATCTTTAGTCCCGGTTGGTGTTACCGACCGGGACTAAAGATGGGAGCGGGCAATAGTTTTTTTTTCATTTACTTACTATTTAATCTCTAATTTATTTTCTCCCAAATTAGGTGGGATGCATATTCCTAAATCAAACCCTAAAATCAAAGTACCATCCCAAATACACAAATCAATCAATCATATACACTACAGATTATACATCCCAAATCAAATCCCAAATCAAAGAAACATCGCAAATACACAAATCATGTACATCTCAGATCCATATAATAAGATTCCAAAAAAATTATACATCTCAATCCATACAATGAATCACAGATTCTTCATCTCAATCTATACCTGGATCACAAATTCTTTGAAAAAAAGGAAGCAAAGCCGCCAGTCGGCTGAGCCGGCTGCCGCCTCCCCTCCTCCCCGGCTGCCGCCGCCCCCGCCGCGCCGGCCGCCGCCGTGCAGCCCTCTGCGTCGCCGCCACGCCGTGCCGCCGCGCGGCCCTCCGCGCCGGCCGCCGCCGCGCCGCCGCGCTGCCCTCCGCCGGCCGGGCCGCCCACCCCCTCCTGCTGCGCACACGGGATCGAGTTGGGAAGGGGAGTTGGGAAGGGATAAGAAGGGAAAGAGATAAGGAGGAAGGGAAGAAGGGACGAGATAAGGATTAGAGATAGAGGAAGAGAGGAGTTTGTGTGGATGAGAAAAGAGTGGATGAGAAAAGAGGATAAGTAATAGGGATTATATAGTGCGTTTTGATCTTTAATCCCGGTTGGAGTTACGAACCGGGAGTAAAGATCGGATCTTTAATCCCGGTTCGTAACACCAACCGGGACTAAAGATCACGTGATCTTTAGTCCCGGTTGGTGTTACGAACCGGGATTAAAGATCCGATCTTTACTCCCGGTTCGTAACTCCAACCGGGACTAAAGATCCTGGAGGGGCCTGACAACACCTGACGGCATGTGAACCGGGACTAAAGATGATCTTTAGTCCCGGTTGGTAACACCAACCGGGACTAAAGATCACGTAGTCCCGTTCTACTTATAAACCGGGACTAAAAACCATCTTTAGTCCCGGTTTTTACTACAACCGAGACTATTGTGGTTTTTGGTCGACCGGGCAAAGATGGTTTCTCCACTAGTGTATAACAGTTCGAAAAGAGGGATTACACAGTTTTGGATCAGATTACAGGGTATCTCAAAGAGGAGGAAAGGGTTTCCTTCCATGAGGAAACAACCACTCTATCATTAACGTTAAGACATTCCGCCCAGAGGGTGGCATCCTCTAAGCATTTCGTCACTAATCTCCTCATCAAAGATTGCATCCCGTGGAACACAACATCATGACGGTGACTATGATGTTTTCATTTGTCATTCTCCAAAAGGTTCACTTTGTCAATGTTTATGTAATGATAAGCAGATGACATTACGAATAATGCAAATTAATGGTCAGCTATATATAATGCCCTTTTAAGATGGTTGCTGTCAAGAGTGGTCCATCAAGATCTTAGGAAAAAGGGGCGAAATAGCCATCAGAAAATATTTGCCTAGCTAGGGAGTATATCTTGCTTTCCCATTGTGGTTGTCAGACAACGCCTATGCCTTTTCCTTTTTATTGGCTGCTACCTTTATAATCAGATAACGATCGATTTTGCAGGTGCGGCAGTATGTACCGACAACTGATCAAGTCCTCCCATGTTCAAAAAAACACATTATTTGTTATTAGAAAAAACATATTAAAAACACATTATTTTGGGTGTCGCCAAGAGCTCCAAGCAAAACTCTTGGTAGCTATTTTATTTTCTACCAAGGCATTTTATAGAACCTGCTAAAATTATGATATTATGAAACCAATTTTTGGTGTAAATCCACGTGTACAGATTCGATACATCCAATTCTATACCTGGGGTGTAAAAGACTGAAGATTTTAAAATATCATGACCACAATTCATCCCATAGGAGTTGAGAAAAAAATCCCTATGTTCCAAACAACGCGTCACAAGGTACATTCAACTTGTCACGACTATCTTGCCTTAAAAAAGAACTTTTCATGACTATCTTATAGAGGAATCCTTTATTAATCTAAAAAATGTAAAATCCTAAGGGAAATCACTGGATGTGTAGTATTAAAGGCGTGTGTGCATGGTTCCACCCTACCAGGAGTTCAAATATCAATAATAGGAGCAGGTGAGCACTTTCAATAAAAATTTAGTGAGATTAGTGATTTGTCTTTAACAATATAGCTGTTTGAGGAAAAAAAATTGAAAATATACCTCTTTTTAAAATATGTATGGAGAAGAATTAAAAAATATACCTCTCCTATAGAACGGGGACGCGGGACCGCTCGCTCCTCGCCGGACGCCCCCGCTCCCGCGCGCAACAGCCCAGTCCCGCGCGGTCACGCAGTCCTGCCCTGCGGCATCGCCCCGTGTGTGTGCATACATGCGTATATGCATGCATGTGTGCATGTGCAGCGGGCTGCTCGGTCACGCGCGGTGCCGCGCGGCTGGTCCGCGGGACCGACGCGGTGGTTGCGTCCCCCCGTGTGCCACCGCGATACCGCTCTCCCGGGCTGCGGGAGCGAGGCGGTGCCGCATGGCTGGGCTGCGGGACCGTCGGTCCCGCGGAATGGTAATGCGGGACCGTCTCGGTCCCGCGTAACCATATTGTGGGAGAGATATGTTTATGCAAATTTTCATCATATAGATATATAAACGCAAGATAATGAAAAAAGAGGTATATTTTTAAATTTAATTTGCTGTTTGAGCCGGTATTAATTAAGAGAGCACACTCAGTGAGTTGAGTGTGCATGTTTAGTGTACATGCGTAGTGGTGTATATATATTCACTCCGTTCTAAAATGTTTGACGTTGTTGATTTTTTTCATAACATTTGATTATTTTCAGTGTTGATTTTTTCGCACTGTTTAGTGTTAGCCGTTAAAAATATATTTATCTTATTTAAAAGTTTCATATAAATATGTAAAAGTATAACATAATATTATAGTTTCTTACATGATAAAATAAATCACAACAAATAAATAATATTTATTTTTAAATATGAAGAATGGTGAAACGCTATAAGACAAGTTAACAACGCCATATATTTTGAGTCAGAGAAGAAAAAAAAAATAGGAAAAACCTCACTCGCTCATTGATCGACACGTTAGTGACCTGCGTGCACAAGTCCCCCCTTATCTTTCTTGACACCCGTTATTTCGAATTAACACACAAATGGGAAAAAAACATGTAATATAAGCTAGTCTGCACACACATGTCGCTGACAAAGACGAGAAATCGTTTTCGTTCACGTGCCAGGTGAAGGGAATAATATATTTTGGGATACCATTTGGTTGTGGATGCATTTGAGCAAATTAGTCCATATATGCTTTCCAATGTCATTTTCAAGCAACAATAATGGAGTTTCGATTTCTTTTTTTTTAACCCTTTTTTCTTTTGTCTTCACCTTTGCCTTCCATTGTGGCTATGGTTGAGGTGATGATCATGACCAGGAGTTTCCTTGGTAGATAGCAAGTAATGTCATTATCTTAGTATCTTCCTCGAGCTAACTAGCCAGTTATTAATTAATTAGATAATTAATTATTCCAAAGAGATCATATCGATCCATATATGTTTATTCATACTTTCCTGATCTCTAAATAAACAAACCGAGATATAAAACGTTCTGGTATTATGAATTTGTACATACTGATCAGTTTCTAGTATTAGATTTATTTATTTTGAGATGAAGAGAGTTTAGGATATAACTAACCATGTGATGATCAATTAGTGACGTGGGAGGATGTGCGTATATGCTAGTAGCTAATCATGCTATTAGCTATAGCTAGTTAATAATTATAGCTAGCTAGAAGGGATAACCTCTTGTTAAATCACATGGATTAGTTAATCAAATCAGATAGAACAACAAGAGAATACTAGTATATAAACTGATCATTAATTTGATCGAGAACCGACGATGACAAGACGATCAATTGCAGATCGCAACAAACTTAAATCAATTCCATTTCATCACATGCCTGCACATATAGCTAGTAGCTAGCTAGCATGTCCATATTAATTAATTTATTACTAATCAGCTAACTAATTATGAATCATACATGGCGACGGCCGGCGACGGCGGCGATGGCCGGAGATGATGATGATGATGATATTATTGAGTGGTGGTAGTAGAATTAGGTATTGTGGCGGCGGCGAGGCGATCGACCTGGGACTTGCCGCGGGGGCCGTTGCGGCGGATGTAGAGGCGGTAGTCGTCGAAGGTCATGGGGCTGTACAGCGGCGTCCGCTCCGGCGACACGAGCTCCGGCAGCGGCGCCACCGGCAGGTCGCTCCGAGGGTTGTAGAAGGTCGCGATCGACAGCCGCTCCTCCGCCGCGTTCACCACCACCCGGTGCTCCACGCTCCGGTACAATGCGTTCGTCACCACCTGTGTTTAAATTTAATTAATTAATTCACAAATTTCTTCTTTATTAGATAATAATGCACCTACTAGCTAAAGGTATAGTAAAATTTATATGACCACCACACACTAGAGTACTAGACCTCTTTAATTACTTTGGAACGCATAAATTTTACAAGATGTTTAAAAGGACAGTTTATTAATTTCCTTTAAATTTTCATAAAATTCCTCTATTCCAAATGAGTTCTTAGTATTTTTCAAGAACGGGTGCAACTCTAGGCTAGATAAAACTCATATGCACGATAAATAGCCAAATCGAAACCTTAATTATTTTTCCGAGTTACCGAAATAGAGTTACTTATTTAGAATTTTTGCACTATCTTGCCGTCATAAATTAAGCATCTTTGGTGTGATAAGGTGGCAACGAAAATTACACACACAAGTATATTTTTAATAGGATTTTGAAAAACAAATAACTATAAGACTAATTGCTTGTTCCCCCAACTCTGCATCTCTACATTCAGATGGCCTCATTCGGTCTTCCCGGCCAAAAAAAAAAAAAAAACTCCTCATCTCTTGAGGACGCATTAAACCGATCGAGGCATACTCACGGGTGTGTGAGTGTGATGCAAGTAGATAGTGATATGTCTGGTGTGCAAAGAAAGCATCCTACTACTTCAAAGGAGCAGTGCAGTACTGGTCCTATATACTACTCCATGAAGGAAGAGCAGCAATCAGAGAGATGTGTAGGGGACCTTGCAAGGTTGGGATGTGAAATAAAGGCATTCCTTTGCTCTGAATTGCATTTGCATTTGCATGGCCCTGTGGAAAACGTGCTCACAGGAGCTAGCAGCACAAATGCACTACACTGCCAGCAGCCTTATGTCTGCAACTGCTACTACTGCTCTAGCTACTTCTATTTAATTTACCCTGAACTTTATTCAAGCATGCAAATATTACACATGCTTCAGTTAAAAAAACAAGACAAAATCACAAAGTTTTTTTTTAAAAAAAGGTAAGATTAAATTATAGTCAGAGTTGAAAAACAGAGATAATTAAGAACACAATCGCCCCCATATACAAATCTTGGTCCAACTACTACAAGGTTTTGGTAGCTAGCTAGCTAGGCAACTAAGATTATCAGCAATATATTCTTCTCTCTAAAATTTGGAAGCAATAGGTTAGCATCAACAGAGGGTAGTAGCAGACAAGGGCATGTAGCATACTGTTCCTATTTTTCAGACAGATATTCAGATGATATGGCCAGAATCCTTTTTTCTTTTTATTTTTTTGCAGAAGGAAAACAAGATGGAAAAAAAATTGCAACACATGTCTAGAGATCAGGGAGTTTGTTGGGGAGTGATTGTCCTACCTCTGATTCGTGTGGTTGGGCTAACAAGTGACAAACATGCATTCATGATTGCACATTGTTGTATGCCCAATCCGGAATACAGCCACAGAAAAGATGATCAATGGTTTACGGTAGTGTTAATCATCATCATGTTATGTTTAATTCTTTTTTTAAGATGAGAAAATTAAACTTCTCAAACTAAACAAACACAAATTAAGCACATGATCATTGCTTGGTTTAGTTGATAGGCGCAGTACATATTTATTTATATAGTGTTTGCACAAACATTCAAGCTAGCATGATGACGTTTGGAAGAAAGGTCAAACTTGTGTGCACACGTACGCATACTGTACATACGTGTACTTCTACGTATAAATACCACCACGTCAGCAACTAGCTAGCCTAATTGATTAAATTGGTTGATTGGTAGGCATGCATTCACACACAGATAGCTGCTAGCAAACGGCTCCGATTCTTCTCGCCTGGTGACGGACGCATACAATACAAACGCACGAGATAATCAGTTTTATTTTTTATCTATCGACTTGCATAAATTAAATGCATTATAAGTCTCTGACTTTGGTCAAAATTAAAACAACTTATAATTTAAAATAGAAGAAGTAAGAAACATAAATTAGTCATGTTATTTTATTTAGTCCAGCACTATGTGATAACTCCCTAAATTTGTCCTCTAGTTAATTTAGAATAGTCGTCATAGCTAGGACCACAGAAAATGCATATATATACAGAGGACTAAACGACTCAGCCAATGATCGACTAGCCATAATATCAAATTTCAACAAAAAAAAATGGTAGTATATGTCATGCATCCATAAAAAGGAAAAAAACATGTGTCGAAGATATTTATTTCATATGAACTCATTTCTTATAACCATAAAACAATAGCATCTCTACGTGAATCTCGTGCAGCCACATAGCTCTACTCGAATGCGTGCACCTAAGGCCATATTTAGTATAGAAATGTTTATATTTTGGACCGATGAACTCTAAGATTATGTATATTTCTTTTTTCTTTCATGTTTATGTGGTTGTCAGTGGTGGAGTTAGCATCATCATCAAGCCCGAACAATTAATAGCGTTTCACGATGACCGATCAATTTTACATATATTGATTGCATTCGGTAATAATAACGGTAGTGGCGGAGTCCAGACGATCACCTGACCTACCCAGAAGCTGTTTCCGCCACTATGGCTGCCCTTACAAATTATTCCATATATTTTACCATGAAGACGGTTCATTATTTTTTCCCACGTGCCTATTATTTTTACCAACATGCATATGCACTAGCTACCCTATTATATATATAGTACTCGATCCCTTTGTCTCGTAATACATGACAATTTTGACTTTATACATAGTTTGTTTCATTAGTTTGACCACTCATATTTTATAGATAAACTTAATTACAAGTATAAAAAGAACATTAATTACTGAACATATAAATCCCTTTCATCACAATCAAACTATTTATATTTATTAGATACTAGTAGCGATCAAATCAAACTGAAGCATGTGACCGTCAAAACTGCCGAATTACGTGTGTCGCCACGTGAAAAACAACCAAAATATGCTGGGACAAAAACATTTTTTATGTCCACCTCTTCTACTAATCATGTAAAAAAATCTGGAGCTTTGCTATAACTATCTTGCAAGTGAAAGCTAAGGTTGGATATATACCACGTAAACATATCCTACCTTTCTAATTGTTTTATTTTACCCTCTTCGATCCACGTCAGGTAACAGTAGTAGGTTGGCTGTACTTTACTAGTTTATGGATTGTATTAATCCCTTCTCGTTGTCCTAATATAGCCCACTAATTATTAATATCGTTATGTGGATCGATCGATGAGATAACTAGGTTATATTGATGGATGTGATCGATGGATATGTGTGTTTGACAAAACTAACACACACATGCATCACCATCTTTACATACTTTTGGAAGAGGAGTAAAAAAATCGAGAAAATTAACTACTAGAAATGGGAAAAAAAACTAGCTAGAACACGGTGCACCCGTGAGGCCGTGAAGACGACCATTTTAAACCGGAGAAATTGTGTATATTTATAAGAAAAAAAAAGGAGGAAAATGCAGGTGAAAATTAAAATAAAATTATATATATGGAGGTAGAAAAAGAAATCCAGTGCATTTTTGGAGTGGTAGATAACACACATATGTAATGTAAATACCTGAATTTGGTCGCCGACGTTGATGATGAAGGCGTCAGGCACGGGGTCAACGGTGACCCATGCACCGGTGTGGCGAACCTGGAGTCCCTTGACACGGTCGTCGACAAGGAGGACCGTCATCCCGCCGGGGTCGGAGTGCGAGGACAACCCTAGCGTTAGATCCGGCTGTGGGCACCGCGGGTAGTAGTTCACCCGCACGCACACTCCAGCACCCTCTCCACCACCAAACGCCTCCTGTAGCCTCTCCTCTTCTACCCCTAGCCCCACCGCCATCACTGCCATCAACCTCTCGCATAGCCTCCTCACCTCCTCGCTGTACTCCGCCGTCGTCTCCCTATACATATATATTAATTAGTATTTTTGCACATGTAATTAGGACATATCCTTTTCTCCCCTTTTAAACTTCTATTCCCTCGCTCATGCTTTTCGAATTGCTAAAGGTTGTGTTTTTGGAAGAAAAAAAGTTCTATACTTGAGTTTCTTTAAATAGTCATATTGGTCTGTTTCTCAAGTTCTTTTAAGGTAAAACTTAATTAATAACGCGCTAATTTATTAGCCTTTTGCATGTTGAGAGGGAAATGTTTTGAACTCCTCAAAAGAGCACGGCCTTATACTAGCATTTAAGAAAATACTAAAACAACTACTCTCTCCGTCCTATAATATAAGAGATTTTGAATAGACGTGACACATCCCTAATATAACGAATCTGGACATACCGTATGTCCAGATTCATTGTACTAGATGTGTCGTATCCATCCGAAATCCCTTGTATTACGGGAAGGAGGAAGGAGGAATTTTGTGTTGAATAATAATAATTATAGGTGGAAATTAATTAGTTAATGAGTGATGTGTACCTGAGGTCAGGGGGGAGGTGGGGCCACTTGTGAGGGGAGAGGAGGTGAGGTGGTCTGACGTGGAGGAAGTAGTAGTCACCCCAGTCGAGGATGGCGCCCTTGTCGACGCCGAGCCGGCTGCCGTACCCTTCGTACGTCGCCGGCGAGTTGCCGTACCGCTGCTTCACCTCCATCGGCTGCTGGAAGAACCCGCGCCACACGCCGCGGGCCCGCCGGAGCAGCGCCGGCGCCACCCCGTGGTTCACCGCCTGGAAGAACCCCCACTCCCTGCACGCCTCCGCCACCGCCGCCGCCGCCGTCCCCGGAGACGACGACATGTCCACCACCGGGATGTTGATGTTGGCGACGGCGTTCGCCTCCGACGACGACGGCCGCTCCGTCTCCGGCCTCACGTACCGGTCGGGGATCGTCGCCGCCCCGCTCTCCGACAGCGCCTGCACCCTCACCACCGGCTCCGGCCAACCCCCATCACCCGCCGCCGCCGCCGAATCCGCCATGATCGATTGATCGATCGCTCAGCTAGCCACTGCTGATGCTGCTGTTTCACTTGGAATTTGTAGGAGATATATATGAATCAATACTAGCTAATTAAGCATAAGCACGCAGTGATATGATTAGTGGACAAAGATAGCTAGCGCTAGCTGAAACTGTGTGCAGCTGGCAACAAGATAGCTAAGCTAGCACAAGTGTTGTTCTACACTTGTACGACTCACTGCAAGCCTCCAGCTTCAGGTGGTGTGTGTATATATATACTCATTCCATCCTAAAATGTAAGGCTCAATCACTCCTAACACAGAGATCAAATGAAAAATATAATCACATCCATACATGCAAACAGTGTGATTGGAAAACTTAATAGTACAGGAAATAAATTAAACCAAATTTAAAAAACTAAGAGGTGATAATTAATATATACATGCACGCACGCCTTATATGTGAGACATAAAAAATGTGGTTATATCTTATATTTTGGGATGAAGGAAGTATATATTTATTGATTGATTTGGGCGGCAGCACTACAGGAATCATGTTAACATTAAATTGTTGTGCTTTTCAGTGTAGCTAGTAATTGATTAATTTCTGTGCAGGTAGCTAGTACCTCCGTCTTAAAATATAACAGACTACTATCGACTGTGATGCATATTTTGAAATGGAGGAATACCAAAATAAATGTACTGATACTACGTTATTTAGATTTATAGTATTAAATATATCATCCTAAATATTATGTTCGTTTATTTTAAGACGAAGAGAGTAGCTAGATAGGAAGCTGGCAAGAGGACGAAAGCTACTAATTGTAATAGGGAACGTGACTGAAATAGGGAGGTGCAGGTTGTGCTTGGCTCTATGGGGTTTATATGCGTGCGTGTCTGATTGCTCTGCGGCGTGGTGCCACTACTACCACTACAGTGACCCAACCCCATATCAAAAAGAAAAATAAAAAAAAATCACCATCTTATTTGAGAGAGATGTTGATGGCCCACCACCATCTCTGTCAATTAATGGATGGTAAAATCTGGACATTTTAATTGACTGCTTGTATTGTATGGTAGCTGGAAAACAACTATTTACTGACCCACCATGTTGCTGTAAAATCTTGGCAGATCATTGTCACTCCGTACCTTTGAAACCGACTCGATCGAATCAATGATTCATCATTATCATAAGCAGCACGCAAATAAACAAGTTTGTTTTGTTATATGTTATATGAGATTTGCTAGAATTTGGGCGCCTGAAAATTTATAGCCGTTGACTTTTTTTAAACATATTTGATTGTTCGTCTTATTAAAAACTTTTATGAAATATGTATATGCATACATAAATGTATATTTAACAATGAATCAAATGATAGAAAAAGAATTAATAATTGCTTAAATTTTTTGAACAAGACGAACGGTCAAACATGTTTAAAAAAATCAATGGCGTCATATATTTAGGGACGGAGGGAGTAGCAGGGAATCATGGAAGTGCAAGTGATGAAAATGAGAGAAGTAAGTCGCATTGAATTATTGAATATTGTACAAATATAACTTTACTATGACCCTTAGTTTACATTTTAGAATGTAATTTTACATTTCTTCATATGGGAACCTTTTGTTGTTTTATTCCAAGATAAAAAAGTTAGTGTTGGGTGAGGCTAACGATTGAGAAACTATTGATAGCTAGAAACCTATTCACTAGGTACCATATAAAAGGGTAGTTTCATCATTATTGAGAAGGTACCATATTTTCTAGTATAAATTTTGGTACCTCAAGCTACTAAGTATCTTAAGGTATTAAAGATTTTAGTGTAAATTTAGGAACCTCAATATACTTTCTCAAGAATTATAAAATTTCTCCATGTAAAAAGCTTAATTGGCATGTTGGGAAATTAAGCTTCAACTTGTAACAAAGGAGCCAAAAGTTCAATTATAATGTCCATTTAGATACATTGCATCTTATCCCTTGATTCCTCTTCTTTCTTCATTGTAAGGCTCGCCGTCTTTCACGCACACGTCATCTGCTGTCGATTTATAGATAGTATTGTTACTCGATTTATCATTAAAAAAAGAAAAAGACTGACAGATAAATTGTCACGTGCATTGGAGTACATATATAAGAGGACGGAGGACCAGTTCGAAAACAGAGATAGTATTGCACTGTTCAGTATAGCTTGCTAGCAATGGGGGCCAGTTCATAATTAGTTCATGTAAAATTTAACTATATTGATGAAATAATTAATACTCCTGCACACTGCAGCATTCAATGGCTGAATGCACAAATAAGATAGGAAATCACACATGGTCCTGCTTCTTTCTTTCCCTTAGTTATGTAAAGCACAGGATAATGTCAGCCAGGGACCAATAAATATTACTCCTGCAATGATAATACTAGTAAAAAAGGTAAATCATACTCCCTTTATCCTATAATATAAGAGATTTTAATATTCTGTTTGTACTGTTTGATCATTCGTCTTATTCAAAAAAAATTAGAATTATTATTCATTTTACTTGTGACTTACTTTATTATCTACAATATTTTAAGCATAACTTTTCGTTTTTTATATTTACACAAATTTTTTGAATAAGACGAGTGATCAAACGTTGCAAGTAAAATATCAAAATCTCTTATATTATGGAACGGATGAAGTATTAGGAAAAGAAATGAGGCTATTAATAATGGCTGAATCCCTGATTAGTGCCAGTCTCCATTGGTTGTTCAGGTTTAGGGGTGACAAGGACCTGACCTGTCTTGACCACTGCCACTGGCTGTTTGGCTCAAATCAAGAGATTTTTCTATATTAGTGATCAGCATTAGGGCCTTTGCCACTTTTCCAGGCCGGCCCACTTTGACTTTTCAAGCCCATGCCATGCCTAGAATCTTCTTGTACCACACATAACATATTGCAATTATCTGTCCTTTGAAAATATTATTGCTACATTTTTTATGATGGAAATAAAATAGTAGTACATATATGGAATATATATGATTTAGCATTATTGTACTATGTAACATATAGAGCATAGAGCATGTGAAACACAATCTAAGAAAATGTGGTGGAAAACTGATGAATACCACAATGATGAGGGCCTTTTTTCTTTTTTTGTTATTGTTGTTGCTGTTCTGATTTTCAAAGGATAGTCTTTGTTTTTCGAGGAAAAGAAATAAAAAGCACATGGAGTCACACTGCATGCAAGGAACCAATAATTCAATTGGGTCAATTTAAACAAGATTTGCCCACTTGTGCACACACATCACATCACATCGAGATGGTGGGAAATCGATTCATGCAAACATTAAGTGAAAGGTCATTGAGTTTGGTACTCTCTGCTTTGTTCTCTCTCTGAAGAAGAAGATATGCAAACAAGTTGAATCATATCAAGGATTACACTTGTCTTCTACTACTGCACCACTGTCTGCACATTCTATTTGTCCCCTCTAGCTAGATGGGCTTTCACTTTCAGGCTAATCTGCACCTGCAAAATTTCCGTAACATCATAGCCGACAAGAAACCTCATGTCATGCGTATCAATATAGTTGATGCAAAGTTTCAGGCTGAAAAAGCACAAGTTTTTATCGTCAGCTTCTGTGCTTTTTAGCCTGTCCATCTTGTTTCCTTTCATGTGCAGATTTAGTTTACCTCTTGAGACCTAGATTAACTTTGATGCATCTTAATCTTTACAGTTAGCAACAACTGAACAGTGGCCAACTCGATCTGTGAGATGTAAAACACTACTCTTCTTCCAAAGTTCAGAGTTAAGATGCAATATGTAAATATGTACTCCGCAAAAAAAAAAAAGATGCAATATGTAAATATGTCTTACTGTCACAAAGACAATATTTCTATGCTAGCTAGCTGCATGCTGTTGTTTTCAGGGTTGTTCTTTTTATTTTTCTCGTGGACGCATGCATGCACTTGGCATTGTCCGATTCCATTTGGCAGTGGAATTATTTTCAGTCGATCTGTCGATGCACTATCTGAAAGATTTAGTAGTACTATCATGGAGCAGATTGATCAATCATTCGAGTAAAAGTTTTCACCTCTGAATTTCTGATGCTATCATCAAATCGTTAAATGCTTCTTTTCCTACTGATGGTGAAATGCATGTTTCACAGTTTCAGTTCGTCATTGCTGTCAAAAAGATCGAGCGTCATTAAGATTTCAGAGACTGAATTAGCTATAATTTTGTACTGCTAATGCCAGAAAACAATTAATTTGGATTAGCTAATGACAGTGGCGTGTCTTTGTGCATCTTTGGGTACAGAGACTGATCGAAGTGTCGTGTTCCATTATTGAAAAAAATGTTGGGACAGTGGGACATAAAGTTGATAGCGGAGTATGCTTTGGTATATATATAGTACTAAACAGTACTTTCAGGATTAAGGTCGTGTGGCTGTCGTCAACTGATGAAGTTGCTGTCAACTGTGTATATATACTTTAAAGATTTGCCATGATTAGTGTTCATGGTATTGTGATATTGTCCACGTGCATGAAAGATCAAGCGACCGACAACCAGACCAATCGAGCTTTTATCCATGCACTAAGATTGACAGATGCATACAAAAATGTTTGGAAGAATGGATTTCAAATGAAACACTGTGAATTCGTACTGAAGAAAACAAGTTGGACATTCAAAAGAAAGGGACAAGAGAATTAATGTTGCATTGGTTTCATATATCAGATTGAACTTATAGAACTTTAGCTGAAGCAGTTTCAGAGTTGGCATGAGATGGTTATTCCCAATTATTCAGATTTCAGAATTCAGACTGGGGGAGTATATACATGGACTGAATTCTTCTACTCATCCAGTGGGCCGGCATTCTGCAGGAGCATATATATGGACTGGGCCCTGTAAACTCATGCATGCGTGAGGCCTTAGGCTGTGTTCTTTTCTATGGGTTGGGAACCCATCTACCGCACGGAAAACGGAGCAGTCTATTAGCATATGATTAATTAAGTATTAGTTAATTTTTTTAAAAAATGAATCAATATGATTTTTTTAACAACTTGTGTATAGAAACTTTTTTTAAAAAAAAATGCAACCTTTAGTAGTTTGAAAAGCGTGCGCACGGAACAGGAGGTAGAGGGGTTGGGAACACTGAGCAGAACACAGCCTTAGTCTGTAATGGGCCGGTGAATTGGCATTTGGGCTGAAGCCCATATATTGTAAGCAACTTGTGTTTTTCTTTTCTTGGGGAAGGTTTTTGTCTTTTGTTTCCATTCGATCGGCCGAGGATTTTCCTGAGAAATTAGGCTTCGGATTTAATTACATCTAGTGAACGAAATACTTATATTCAGACTGAAAAAGTGCCCGTATGTTATAACAGGGAAAAACTAATTAATATTTATTGTTAATTAAATGGCCAATTTGCTTGGTACTGCCGCGAAGATCACGAAGTTGAAAAGTATCAGCGTATATGTCATTGATATGTGGGTCCAGACCCCACATGATCGTTCTCATGTACAATAGTATTTCATAACTCACTTATTTTCTCAATATGTATTTTTTGAAAAGAATTTTCTCAATATGTATGAAACCATTGGGATTTAATTTAAACATGTTTGCTTCATTGCAGGGAGCGATCCCGCCATGTACTCATAAACATGTCCATATTTGCATCAGAGAGCTTAATTGGATGTGCATATGTGTAGGATGCTCTCCTACAGTAGTTTGCCTAAAAGAATTGGATGTACATAGGGATAGAAACTGATTCGGATAGTTTCCGTCCGTCCGGACCAATTTTCGGATTCGAAAAAATTTGGTCGGAACTATCCGGAATTTCTCGGATTAGGAAACAAATTCGGATTTTTTTCTCGGATACGAAAACGAATACACTAAGGGTGATATCCGATGGAATCGGAAAACGGTCGGAAACTATCCGGGATTTTTCATCGGATATCCGGAGATATTTTTCAGAAAAAAAAACCCAGAAAACCCTAGCCGGCTAGCCGGCCGCGCCAGCTGCCTGCTGCCGCCTCCCGTCGCCGCCGCCCGTCGCCGCCCGCCGCTGCCGCCGCCGGCCGCAGGAGCTCACCGCGGCTCCCGCGCGTCGCCGCCACCGCCCGCCGCGCGAGCACGCTCGTCGCCGCCGCCCGCCGCGCGGCGCGCCGCTCTCGGCCGGTCGCCGCCTGCCCCGCCTCGCGCCGGCTCGGTTGGCCGCCGCCCGCCCCGCCCTGCGCGCTGTGGATGAGAGGAGGTGAGAGAGAGAGAGAGAGTAGAAAGTGTGTGTGAGAGAGAGAGGAGAGGAAGAGTCAAGAGGATAAGGTTGGGGTGAAAAAATGATGGATTTTTTCAATGTAAAAATTAATTTTTATTTTACATGTGACTCTTTAAAACGAATTTAAAAGCACTAAATCAACTCATATGAAAAAAGTTGTTAAAAACAAAGTTGTATAACTTATTGAGATCTATCATTTTTATTTTGGTCATTTCTCCATCCGAGTTTGATTAAACTATATAAAATTTAAATTTAAAAATATAAGAAATTCAAATAATTTTCCGGGTAGTAAATAATATCAAATGAAAAAATTGTCATGAACAAAGTTGTATAATGCATCAACATCTACTACTTTTGTACTTTTGTTTTGGTCATTTTTCTATATGACTTTGTTTGAACCGTTTGAATTTGAATTTCAAAATATGAAAACTTCAAACAGTATTTTGAAATACTAAATGATTTCAACTGAAAAAGTCATCAACAACAAAGTTGTATAACTCATCAAGACCTATAACTTTTATTTTAGTCATTTCTTCATCTGACAAAGTGATAGTAATATTGTTCACAAAATTTACATCTATCTCATTTGGTTCTATAAACTATAAGAGGGATATGTAAACTTTGTGAACAATATTACTATCACTTTATCGGATGAAGAAAATGACCAAAATAAAAATTGTATGTCTTGATGAGCTCTACAACTTTTATGTTCATGACTTTTTTAGCTGAAATTAATTACAGCTTCAAAATATTATTTAAAGTTTTGAAATCCAATTTTTTAATTGATAAAACAAAGTCACAAGAAAAAAATGGATAAAATAATAGCAGTAAGAACACAATAACATGATAGAGCATGATTTTAGAAATATTTAGGAAAAAGAATCATCTAATTTGGAGTTCATATGAGTGAGATAAATTAGTTTCAAATTTCTAAATTTTATTTTTCACACGACTTCTTAAGTCACCCGTATGGAAAATTGATTTTTTCCATGCGGGTCCTTAAATGGTTCACATACAAACAAATGAAAAAATTTAATTCTGAAAAATAACCACTCAAATTTTTAAAAACTATCAATTGAAATGTTCAACCCAAAATTTAAAATATTCAACCAATTTTCAAAAATTTCAATGTGTCTACGAAAATTTCAGTGATACAAATTAATTTATTTGTTTCATGATAACATAAATTTGTATGGAGAGTAAACATAACATTTTCTATCTGCTCGTTTTAAGAAGCTTATTTTGAGGGGTCTTGATATTTTTATAATTATTCGTTACCGTAATCGTTTCGATTCGTATTCGCTCCGTATCTGTATTCGATAATATTCGATTCCGTTTTCGTATCCGGGTTTCTGATTCCGATTTCGATTCCGAGAAAAAAAATATGAAAACGAATATGGTAGAGCTAGTTTTCGACCGTATTTGATCTGTTTTTATCCCTAGATGTACATGCATATGCATATATATGGAGATATGGAGACTAGCAGAGTACATAAAATTGCTTATTAGCATAAGAGCATTGAAGGCAACCATAGCCCCAGCATACATCTTCCTTTTCTCAATGGAAGGCCCAATAAATATCACAAACCAGTCTTAAAAAAAAAGCCCAATTCAGTTCTCTGCTTAAGCCCATCCCAAAACTCTTATTAGGATTACTGGATTTTACGTAAGGATTTTCTAAGTATGTGCACACGTGTGTCGAAAGTACTCCCTCCATCCCTAAATATTTGACACCGTTGACTTTTTTAAACATGTTTGACCGTTCGTCTTATTCAAAAAATTTAAGTAATTATTAATTCTTTTCCTATTATTTGATTCATTGTTAAATATACTTTTATGTATACATATAGTTTTACATATTTTACAGAAGTTTTTGAATAAGACGAACGGTCAAACATGTTTAAAAAAGTCAACGGTGTCAAATATTTAGGGAAGGAGGGAGTAGAAACATAGTAGGAAAGCTATGATATTCGTAATAGGAACATGATCCGATGAAATGCACACACGGACATGAATATCACTCCAAACATTTTCTTAAAAAGAAATTTTTAGAAAAGAGATTTGGAGAGAGGAATTTTTCTAAGAAGAAATTGGGAGTGTAGTTAGGAATTGAACACGGACCTTAAAGTTGTAATTGAACACAGACCTTGAAGTTGAACCTATACGTCCCTTACCACTACACTATCAAGTGCATCTCATTAGTTATATATATATAATAAATGTGTTTAATCTTATGTAAACTTAAAACAGTTTGATTTTGATCAAAGTTAAAACGTCTTATAACCTAAAACGAATGGATTACTTATATTACTCTTATGTACAAGAAAAGTAATATGTGTAATTTGTCCATAACGGATTATGACATTGGCTCGCTATCGCATCATGTTTGCTTCATCCCGATCATGAAAATCGCGGACACGATCCTAAGGAGGAGGAGGAGGAGAAGAAGATACAATTGTCAGCTCCGGTGAGCTTAATTGGCGGCGTTGAGTGTGCGGCCGGCGCACCGGCCGGAGATTCCGTTGCTCGTACAACTAGGTACTAGGTAGGTACAGTACTAGCTAGCTAGCTACTCCTAGATGGATATGGGTAGGTCAATATAGGTAGCTAGCCATCACAGGCTAGCTTGGAGTAGCTAGCAGCATTCGTCAACCTTGGGATCGATCAGGAGTCGTCTCTGATCTCGATGGGTGATGACATTGTTAGACCAGGACATCATTTGTGTACTATACTAGTGCTCGCGATCATCTCGCGTTATCTCCACCAACTGCAATCAATTACGAAAGAAACACAGCTGATGGATGGATCTAAAGAGCAGGTGCAGACTATAAGCCAGCTATAAACATATTTTAAAAAAATAAAAGAAAAAAGATAAGAGCAGCGGTTATAGATTTATATATAGCCAGTTGCAGCACGGATTTCAAGACGCATATGTGTATGACAGGTGGGACCAGATATTGATTGTGTACTATATGTTTATAGGTAACTATTATATCAATTGGCTATTAAGTTGACTATAGATGATTTGGAGTCAGCAGTTGGCTATACTATTAAACTTGCTCTAATTGTACCAGGAAAATCAACGATCAGTCGTCTCTCGCATGATCAAGAACATAAAATAGAAGTGAATTCAATTAACGATTAATTGGGATGCCTTCTCACACTATAAAAAAATGATTTTTCATGGCGTTGGTCTATGATTTTTGCTGGCGGAAAAATGCCAAAACCGCCAGCAAGGTCATAACGAGGGGGTGGGAGGCACCGACCACCAGCGAAAATGGATCTTCGCTGGCTCGCTGGCGGCCACGTTATACCGGCCGCCAGCGAAGATATGATCATTTTCACTGGCGGTCACTTAGATGCGCCGCCAGCAAATATGGATAATTTTCGCTGGTGGTTGGGTTATATAGTCCGATTGGAAAGATACAATTATTTTTGCTGGTGGCCCATTTAAGCAACCGCCGGTGGTAGAATGACCTCTATCTTTTAGCACCGCCCATGTGTCCTTATCCACCCATCTCTCCACAGAATAAAAATATCTTAACTCTCCTCCTCCCCCTCCAGATCCAGATCCAAATCCTCTCCAGCACCCTCCTCTCCTCTCCTCCTCCCCTCCACAGATCCACGGCATCAGCGTCCTCTCTTCCCAGGCGGCGTCGGCGGCGGCTCCTGCGGCATCGACGGCGGCTCCACCGGCGGTTCTCGGGTGGCGGCGGCGGCTCCTGTAGCCGTGCGCGGCGGTGACGGGAGGCGATCGTCGAGGGCCGCGGCGACGGCGACGGGAGGAGTCGTCGTGGGGCGTGACAGCGACTGCAACGGGAGGCGGGGGCACGGCGACGGCGCCGGGAGGAGCTGTCGTGGGGGCGCGATGACGACGGGTGGCGCGACGACGACTGCGATGGGGCGGGGGCGCGGCAACGGCGACGGGACGACAACGGCGACGGAGGGCGCGGCAAGCTCCTCCTCCTCCCCCTCCCCCTTCCACGGTCTCGCTGGTGAGCGCGCGCGGCTTCCTAGATCGGGGCTTGGTGCAGCAGAAGAGCTCGGCGACGGTGATGCTCGGCGACGGGGCTCGCACATCCAGTGCTGCTCGGTCGGCGACAATGACGATGACCTCCTTCCTCTCTTCTGTTGATGCTGTTTTTCTTTTTTTTTCATGTTCAAAATACTTGTATGTTGTGTTCACTTACATGTTAATTGAATCTAGTGAACTCTGGATGAGGATTTGAATCGATGCTTGAAAATTTGGATGTGGATTTGAATTTTTACATGCTGCAAAAATCTGATTTTGGGGATATTTTTTGTGTAATTTTTATTGCAGGTGGCCGGCTAGGGTTGCGGTTCTGTTTTGTTTATTTTTCTCCGAAATTATTTTCGCTGGCGGGTCTCATTACCTGCCGCCAGCGACACCAGATTTTTGCTTGCGGCCGCCCACCGCCAGTGAAAATGAGGAACCGCTAGCGAAAATATGTTTTCGCTGGCGGTCCATGTAAGGCAGCCGCCAGTGAAAACTATTTTCGCCGGCGGCTGCCTTATATGGACCACCAGCGAAGATGCTTCATCTTTAGTGGTCTTTGCTTTGTGGCGGCTCCAAATGCCGTTAGCAAAAACCTAAAATGGCCGCCACGAAAGATGGATTTCGTATATATTGCGGGTTATGGATGGATGGATGAAACTAAGTTCACGACTAATATTCGAGAGCGAAACAAATAAATTAAATATTAGAAAGTTGATAGCTTGATTTGTAAAAATAGCTATAAAACATATAGTAGCTTAAAAAGCATCTCTACAATAATATATTATAATAATATATACTAAGAGCATTGGTGCTAAGTGCTAACCGGTCTCCCCATGAGGATGCGGTGCTCATATAGCATGTTTACTAGTGTTATCTATACTTCTTTAAAGAAACCTCAATGATGATGGCAGTGAATCTCTCAATACTAAAATCAAAAAGACTAAAATCTAAGTTATTTTAGAATAAATAAGATGGTGAAAAGTTTTTCTTTTTTGTAACTGAGAGAATAGTTGTAGTTGCACTACAACTGTAGCTAGCACAAATTAACGTGAAGAACTTAGGTAGCTAGTACAATTAGGACAGCTCCAATTCTACACCTCAGTTAGTTTCAATAGCATTTAAATATAATATTACATAAGAAAAAAAAAGTTAAGTGGCAAAGAGTTAATAAGAAGAGAAAAAAATGATTGAAGAGACCATTTCTCAAGATTACTTCCTCAGGTTACTTATTGTTTTGGATAAGGACACGATCTTCAAAAATAACTTTGACCACTATTTTATATTTTAATATATAAAAATCAAAAAAATGATTTTATTGAAGTATTTTTTTAAGACTAATCTATGCATCATGTCTCCCATATTTCTAAGATAAATATTTTGAAAATTATTCATAGTTAAAGATTTTAAAGTTCAACCTCACCCTTATCTAAAACGACAAGTATTATCAGTCCGGAGGAGTAGTTTTACACATAAACCAATAATGAAAAAAGGGGATAGACGAATAAATTAAAGGGAGAGAGATCAGAGATGATTGGATGAGAATTTATTTTGAAGAAACTAGTGGCGGAGCTTGAAGGAAAAATAAGAGGGGACCTTTATTTTATAGGGTTAATTGGATCCATGCCACTGCAATTTTGCCATATTAGAAAAATGCCACTACTATTCGTGAAATTTGTTGAGTGCCATTGGAACTTTGTAAAATTAGATCCATGCCACCGCCATCGCATTTTCCATCCATCGCCGTCACTCCTGTGTGGGACCCATACGTCAGCTCCATCCTCTTCCTCCATCCCCTCTCTTCTCCCTTTCCCATCTCTCTCCGGCAAAAAGCAGCAGCATGTGGTCGGCGAACAGCAGCAACAGGTGGCCGGCAGCAGCATCGATCAAGCTCCGACGCCCTTCACAGTTGTCTGCACCAAAGACTCGTGCTCCGCAGCTCTTTGCCCAACACCAAAAATTAAATCTCACCGCCGCCAAGAAATCCAGGTCCAATCTCTTATTTGCTTTGATGATTTGCAATCACGTGGATGTTCTTTGCTGATCGTACGATCGTTGGCCCTGCTGTTCGAGTTGGCCCACGCTGACGACGACCACGACAATGACGAGGGCGGCGCTGCAAGAAAGCAGCTGCTGCTACGGCGATGAAGAGGCCATCGACCAGCTGGTGGCGACCACCATTCGGGCGAGCCAACTGCAGATGGACTACACCATGGACCAGCTTTGGAACGACATCACAGCGGCGGAAGCCGACACAAGCTACGACTCGGCGGCGGCGGCGATGGCCTCGCCGCCATCGCCGGTCTGGGAATTCCGTGGCGGCGTTCGTGGCCCTTGCCGCCGTCGTCGGCTGCTGCTGCTGCCGCCGCCGCCGCCGACCACCTGCTGCTGTTGTTCGCCGAGAGAGATGGGGAAGGGAGAAGAGAGGGGATGGAGTTGACGTGTGGGTCCCACACTGAAGTGACGGTGATGGATGCAAAATGCGACGGCGGTGGCATGGATCCAATTTTACAAAGTTCCAGTGGCACTCAGCAGATTTCGTGAATAGTAGTGGCATTTTTCTAATATGGAAAAATTACAGTGGCATGGATCCAATTAACCCTATTTTAAAAGCGTTTGGTCCCACCTGTCATACATACATGCGTCTTGACGTCCGTGCTACAGCTGGCTACAAATCTGTAGCCCACTGCTCTTATCTCTCCTTTTTTATCTTCTTAAAATATGTTTATAGCTGGCTTACAGTCCGCTATTATACCTGCTCTAAGGGTAATCGTAACCTAGAAACCATCTACCAATTTTCATACTTATAATGTCATGTATATACGATGTGTAGAAACTATTTATCTTATAGGTGGTTTCTTCTAGGTGCAAAGCTTTATATAGAGACTAAAGTTGGTTTGGGTCCCCTTAGTCTCTATATATAAAGCTCTGCACCTAGAAGAAACCACCTATAAGATAAATAGTTTCTACACATCGTATATACATGACATTATAAGTATGAAAATTGGTAGAGGGTTTCTAGGTTACGATTACCCTTAGAGCAGGTACAATAGCAGACTGTAAGCCAGCTATAAACATATTTTAAGAAGATAAAATAGGAGAGATAAGAGCAGTGGGCTACAGATTTGTGCCAACTGTAGCACGGACTTCAAGACGCATGTGTGTATGACATGTGAGACTAGATGTTGATTGTGTAGTATATGTTTATAGGTAACTATTGTATGAATTGGCTATTAAGTTGACTATTAAGTTGACATAGGGTATGTTTAGTTCACGTCAAAATTAAAAGTTTGGTTGAAATTGGAACGATGTGATGGAAAAGTTAAAAGTTTATGTGTGTAGAAAAGTTTTGATGTGATGAAAAGTTAAAAATTTAAAGAAAAAATTGGGAAATAAACAAGGGCTATAGATGATTTTGAAACCAGCAGTTAGCTATACTGTTAGTTGGTCAATAGTAATCCTCTTATGTTGTTGATTCTTGCAATGCACGCTCCACGGCACGAACATGCTGATCATTCTCTCTCGACCTGCCGGAATTTCCACAGCATGTTGTACTTCTAGAGAACTATACCGTACTGTAGTAAGTTGACTACAGATCTGGATAGAAGTGTGTATGTAGGCTGTCTTTAGTTCCTTCCAAAGTTGAAAGTTTGGGTTGAAATTGATACGATGTGACTGAAAAGTTATACGTGTATGATAGGTTGATGTGATAGAAAAAGTTGAAAAGTTATACGTGTATGATAGGTTGATGTGATAGAAAAAGTTGAAAGTTTGAATCTAAAGTTTGGATATAAACACAGCCCTAGTAGAGTATTCCGATAGGATGAGAGGAACAAGGCAGGGAAAATGGAGATCGATCCGGGCGGAGATTACGTGTGTGCATGCGCATGCGTGTGCTGTCAGCTGCCAATCGGCAGTACTCCAGCTACAAACATGACAAGTTCATCATCCATGACTTGACAACATGCACGCGCATGCATGTCATTATGTCGCCATCAAATTACTTGGTACTATTTAAATTATAGTCAAAATAAATCTTATTAAATTTTAGTAATACTAAAATTTTGGAAAATTAATAATAATATCAAGTTTTGGTAGGATTTCTTATATATTTATCGAAGTTGGTAAAAAACTAAATGTATATATATCTTTGATAATTTTAATAAAAATGTAGTATGATTTAAAATGATATCAATCTAAATACCCTACGAAGATTGCGATAGATCCACTGTTTTTGCAGCAGTATCGCCATCGTCCTTGGAACACGCACACGGCCGGCCATCGCATCGCAACGACGGCATCGCAGCATGGCAGGTAACGGTGTACTCCTTCATGTGTTTTTCTTAAAAAAAAAAACTAAAATCTTAGGGATAAACACATGTGTATCTAAAATTATCTCTAGAATTTAAGTTATTTTTTAAATATAGGGAGTAAGTGGCACACTCACAAAATTTATTTATATAGACTAAAATAAATCACGAATCCACTGTTTTGATCTATAAATAGGTTCACGGGTTAAGCAGACATATAGTGCGAGTACCGAGTATTAGTACTTCTGTTTAGAATAATCAAATTTAACGCAGATACTTAATTTTAGAACGAGAGGAGTACGTTGTAGGACGTGTGTAGTATACGTACTGTGTTCAATCCAAATGGACAAGGGTGTTTTGTAGTGTGGCTTGCACAGCACAGCACAGCACACAACACAGCCGCCAAATGGAACGCGTAAACGGAAGCCTTCGCGGCAAAGCAAGAATTACGAAGCCTCTAGATCGCTGGATCGGTCGATCGATCGCGGCCGTCGGATCGGATCGGACGTGTCCCCCTCCTCCTTGGCCTTGCTGGTTACGCCGCGCTGTCGTCCGCGTGACGACACCCTCCACGCAAAACGGCGTCTGCCCCCCACGGCCCCACCCACCCCACCCTTCCTTGGACCCCACCACCGCATCCCCTGTGAACCCATCAACTCTGTGGCCATCTACTTGGTTACCCTTAGGATGTGTTCATCACTTCCCTACCATTTTTAACTATTTTCTTTTGTATTTTTAAATTTTAGTAAGCTATCAATCCAAACATATCATAAACTCTCTACAATATCTTGCCATAACAATATTTGGTGATCCAGACTATATATTTGTCCAATTACATAACTTGGATCCTATTTACTGTATTTATAAATAACGATATAATATACAATACATATTATATTTTTAAAATAAAAAAATTAATGTGCACCGTCGCTAGTCACATGCTTTAAAGTAATGTTTAGGATATTGATATATATTTAATCATTACTATTAGACGTGTTCGGAAGGTCAGGGAGCGATTGCGGCAGCAGCAGCAGTAACATGTTAGTCTAATGCTTGCAGCACTGTTGCCGTTATCTACGCTGCAACGCAGCCACGGCTGCCGAACATGCCCACTATCAAAACCATTTTTGATTGAATTATTTTTTTCATCTTTTATTACCCAAAGTTAATCACTTTGAGTTATGTATTTTTTTTCTTTTATCTTTTGTTGTACTTTTGACTAACGCTTTTGTATAGCTAGATTCAATCTCTCCCCTGGAAAAGATATGAGCTTTGCCTATAAATAGAGGTGATCGCTGGCATAATTGTGTGGTCTTTGTAAAATTGATAAAAAAATACTAGCCCAAAGTAAAAGAAAATTAGATAAAGGATGGTCCGACATAAAACTTAGGTAAGAAAAGGTAGAACAAAATAGAAATCACTCAAACCATAATTGCATTTACTAACTAAAATTCTACTGTCTAATGCTAGTATGTACTTAAAAAGAAAATCTTTAATAAACATTTACTAACTAATATCTCAACCGATAGATTTTACAGTCTTATTTAACATGACTCAAAATTGCTAAATTTAACTCTAGTAGCATACTCTAAAGTGGAGTGGCTTGAATCCCGCTTCATCTCTTTAATTAGTCATCACCCTTTTAGGTGAAGTTGAAACCATTTCGTTAGCCGCACTCTTAAACAGATTAAATTCAAGCCATGTTAAACCGTAAAAGAGATCCTAAGGCTGTGTTTAGTTCGACCCAAAGTTTGAAATTTGGTTGAAATTGAAAACGATGTGACTGAAAAGTTATGTGTGTATGAAAGGTTTGATGTGATGGAAAGTTGAAAGTTTGGAAAAAAACTTTGAAACTAAACACACCCTAAGTAGAAACAGTATAACAAGTAGAAATAGAAAGGGTTTACCACATCACTCACTGTAAAGATGTTTGTAAACAAGTTTCTTATTACGTGTATCGAAATCTACAAATAAACAAGTTTGACTATTGTGCTGTGTGCATTCCACCTCTAGAGGCTAGACGGGCATGAGGTCATACCCAGAATCCAAGGACCGTACTAGACCACAGAAGATCCAGATCTGGGAAGAAAAGCAGTGGGAAAGCAAGCCGTTTCCGCGTTGAAACAGATTTCCTCCTCTTCTTCTCTTTCCTCTCTCTCCTCTCCGCCCAACCCTTGACTTCCCATTCCATTCCATCTCTCTCTCTCTCTCTCTCTCTCTCTCTCTTCCTCGCTTGAATTCTCTCTCAATTGAATCCTCTCTCTCTCTCTCTCTCTCTCTCTCTCTCTCGATCGTCTTCTCCACTTCCTCCCATTTCCCACTAGTGAGGCGGAGGCCATAGCCATGGATCCCTTCCACCACCTCAACTCCTCCTTCTCCAACCCCTACCACCCACTCCTCGCCTCCCCACCCCACCACTTCGCCCCCGACCCACTCCCCCCTCCGCCGCCGCCGCCGCTGCTCCCCGCCGACCCGCCGTCGCTCGAGCGGGAGCGCCTCCCGCAGTGGTCCCACGCCGAGACCGCCGCCTTCCTCGCCATCCGCGCCGACCTCGACCACTCCTTCCTCTCCACCAAGCGCAACAAGGCGCTCTGGGAGGCCGCCTCGGCGCGCCTCCACGCCCTCGGTTTCGCGAGGACCCCCGATCAGTGCAAGTCCAAGTGGAAGAATCTCGTCACCAGGTTCAAGGGCACCGAGGGCGCCGCCGCCGTCGCCGCCGCGGGGACGGATCAGATGCAGGGGGGACAGGGAGGTGGTGGTGCGGCGGCGAGGGGGTCGTCGTCGTCGTTCCCGTTCCATGATGAGTTGAGGAGGATTTTTGACGCCAGGGTTGAGAGGGCGCGCGCATTGGAGAGGAAGAAGGTTAAGGGGAAGGATCCTGATGATGAACACGACGGTGGTGGTGATGGGGATGAGGATGAGGAGGAAGAGGCGGATCAGCAGGTCGACGAGGAGGACGACGGGGCGTCGGGGGACACGACGAGGGCCGGGTCGAAGAAGCGGAGGAGGAAGGCGGCGGCGGCGGCGGCGGCGAGGAGGACGGGGTCGGCGGGCGGGGTGGAGGGCGAGGTGGAGGCGATGCTGCGGGAGTTCATGCGGCGGCAGATTGAGATGGAGGAGCGGTGGATGGAGGCGGCGGAGGCGCGCGAGGCCGAGCGCCGCGCCCGCGAGGAGGAGTGGCGGACCGCCATGGTCGCGCTCGGCGAGGAGCGCCTCGCGCTCGTCCGACGCTGGCGCGAGCGCGAGGACGCGTGGCGCGCGCGCGCCGAGGAGCGCGAGGAGCGCCGCCACCAGCTCGTCGCCGCACTCCTCGCCAAGCTCGGCGCCGGCGACGCGTCCGCCTGAGATCGATCCATCCCTCTCCATTGTTCCATCCGCACCGCACCGCCGCCGGTACGAATCAAATCCATCTACTCATCATCATCATCAACATCTGCATCATGTACTGCAACTACTTGATGATGATCTAGTTGTTCTTCCAAATGGAGATCGAATCGATCATAATTCTTGGATTATTCTTCTTCATTGCTCAGGACGATGCACTGCCGCGAAGCGCGCGCGCCACGCCCGGCCGATACATTTGCTATTTATGTTAGATCAGTCGTTTCGTTTCTTAGTGATCGATCAATCAGTCCATGGTCTTTCTCTCATCTCATCTTTTGTTAGGGTTTCCCTTTTCTCTGTAGAAGGCAATGAGAGGTTGGTCAAGAAATTATAAGGGTTTTGCAACTGAGATGCATCAAACATCTTACTAGTAATTCTTTAGTTCTCTACTAGCTATCTATCCAGCCCATGTCTTATCAAGCTTCAGGAGGAAGCTGAAGCTAGCTGCTAGCTTTTCCAACGCATGGATGGAGATGCATTTATGCATGCCTTTGCAAGATCAATCGATGTGCTATCTATCTATCTATCTAACTATCTTTCTTTCCTTGCTCTTCTCACCATGAGTCCACCATGACCACCGCTAGCTCTTCTTTTGAAGATGATCGGTAGAATCTCTGCAGGAAAAAAAATGGTGGTGGTGTGTGTAGTGTGTACGTGCTCCCCTTAATTATGTCTGCTTTTCAGAGGAGATCGATATCTCTCTCTGTGCGCAGGCAGAGGTGTAGCTTTTGGGCGACATGGTCTCGCTAGATCTTTCCTGCTTTTCAGTTGCATGGTAAAGAGATTTTGCATCTGAAAAGTTTCTCTCTTGGTGAGAGAAGAAAAAAGATGTGAGATGCTTCTTTGCATTGTAGTGGATGGAGCTAAGCTAGCCATAGGATATATATATATATATATATATATATATATATATATATATATATATATATGTGCACACATATAATGCATATATGCATGCATGATGGGGGTGCAGTGTGCAGTCTTTGGGGTTGGGTTTGCTTTGCTTTGCTTATCATGGAGGAAGGGTATTGATGCCCTGCATGAAAATATGCCTATGTGTGCAGGACCTCCATGTGTGTGGTGAGAGGAGATAGATTGAGGTATAGAAGCCATAATTAACAGCCACTAGAACAACAATGCGCCATGCATATGTTGGTGACGCTAATTGCCTGCCTGATTAGTTTAAGACAGGCTCCCTAATGATGTCAAATGCGCGTCATAGTATGCATCATGGTCATGCATGGCATGCCCCTAGTAAAGGGTGCGTCATGCATGGTATGAAACCATGGACCAGCTGCTGCACAGTGTGTACGGGTAGAAAAGTAGAGTATGAATGCAAGTTTATACATGTACACATTCATTTTTGTCAAGAAATTGCAAACCAATATTATTTGTGCAGTTTAGCCGCTTGATTAAGTAGTTTTTAGTTTTTTTAGTCAGCATATATATTAGCTAACTATCTGTTTTGATATATTTGTACTGCTTAATTTGTAGTACTTGTTGAGATTCTGTAATTATCATTTATCAAAAATTAATATATATTCTTGCCTAAAAAGTAGTACTATCTAAGATAGAGAAATCATACATAAAAATACACATTAGTTAAGCTCATACTCCTACTATATATATCTATGTGAAATCTTCAAGTGAAAGCCACATCAATTACATGTTAGACTGCTCTGCCACCCCTAGCTGTTAATTACTTTAGTGCATGTGATAGTAGCTTCCAGCATACTCAATCGTGCGTCGTCAGTAACGACAGCATTTTGTTGTGGGAAGGACGGTCGTTTTGTGATCATGCATGCAGGGTCTGTAACTAACATTTGGTAAGATATATATACAACAACAAATAATTAGTAGTATTTATTTTAAAACTAACATGCATGCTTATAGTCCATCTGCACTTGATTCCTTGATTGTGCTTGAGGGTAAAAACTTGCTTTCTAGTCCCTTTTAACTCTACCTTGTCATGCATGCCATCATCAATTTAATTAATTAAGTACTCGATCCTATGAATTTTGCTCCGTCAGCGTATCATCAGTCTAGCCACTATATCTAAGATATGCACAAATTGCCTAGTTGGTACGTTTCAGCTTTCTTGACATGTCCTGCTCACTGTTCACTTTTGGTGCGTGTGACCTTGAGTGTTCACAATGGCAACAAGCAATCAGACTAGTGATATGATGACTAGCAAGATGTTTCATGGATTCCAAATGTTTGTTTGGCTCTAGCCTCAATAATATGTATGGTCAATAAGTGATGATTCGATATTTGGTTTTTTATTAATATATAGTTAATAATTTGACCATGCATATGCACTACTATACGAATACATTTCGTGTGAATGTTGTCAAACTTTATGCAAGCTATTTAAGATTTGAAATTTTGCGCCCTGCTGCTATAGATGCATACAAGAATTTTGTGAGATTATCAAAATTTTATGAATTTTATTATTATCTCTACACAATATTTGAAAATATCGTACCAGTCGGTATATATGCACCTATTAATGTGGGAAAAATATTGAAATGTTGAAATAAACAGTGCATGTATTTTCCCAGTTGCCACCAGTATATATACATATATAAATACTGAAATAAACAGCTGCTAATCCAGGCTTCTTTCATCTTTGGCTCTTTGGTGATAGACTACTGCTTCATTATTCAATTTCATTTCATATAATATATAGTACTTGCATGTTGATTAGAAGATCTTCTTGTTGCTTCTGTTGTTTCTTGTATGCATGAATTCTTTTTTTGTTTGTTTTCATACTTGGGCATCAATTATTTTTCTATTATTATAGTGCTCACAGATTATGACGATTTCATCACGTCAATCTGATATCATTCGGTTCTCACTAGATCTTCCCAGCTGGAAGTAGAAAATGCACGCTTTGTTATCTTTTACTAAGAAATTACTGGTTGGCAATACATGTCAAAGATTTATCTTGACCTTGCTACTAGGGTAATTCAATTTGCAATAATCCGTAGAATAATTTAACTCCCTAGTATATAGGTTTGCATTGGATGGGAAGAAATTGACTGCCGAATCTATGATGGAGTAAGCAAAAATTAACAAGAATTTATATGATCGATACAAGGACAATCGATCTCGGCTGGCCCACAAATTTCAGGTGTGAAGTCATCAGTCGCATGTTTAGCCAAAATCTGGAGAGACCACTTGACACACGCAATTAATATATTCCCCAGTCCAGTCTAAAGAACCAATATATATTATTTGATACATATATTAATATATATACTGATGTGACTGACAAATAGACAAACGGGATTAAATTGTGGGTTTTACAATACCTGAATCATCCTTAAGAAGCAAAGGATTATACAGCAGTGACTGATGGTGATTGATTCAACGGTGAGATTTGGCGATATGTTCTGATTAAGGTCGTCCATGCATCAATATCGTATCCTGACAAGTGTATCACATAATTCTTCACTAGCTTGATTTTTTTTTATGTTGTTACTTAGTAATATACTACATCTTTTTCTAATATATAATACCGTTTACCTTTTAGCGTTCGTTTGATCATTCATCTTTTTTATCATGAATATTCACAAACATAAAAAATATAAGTCATATTTAAAGAAACCTTAATTGTAAATCAAATCACAACAAAATAAATAATAATTATATATTTTTTATATAAGTAAGGTTAAAAAATCAATTGTATTTTAAAAAGTTAACAATATCATATATTAAAAATTATAGTTGGAGTAATATAAGCTAGCCATATATATATACACGCATGCCATAAGCCACCATCAGTAATTCAATGTAAAAGTTAGTTCCCAAAATAAAATTTTCACACTGTCACATCGAATATTTGTACACATGTATAAAGTATTAAATGTAGGGAAAAAATCAATTATACAGATTGCGTGTAAATTGCGAGACGAATCTTTTAAGCCTAATTGCGTCAACAATGTAGTACTAAAGTAAACATTTACTAATGATAGATTAATTAGACTTAATAAATTCGTCTTGCAGTTTTCTGGTGAAATCTGTAATTTATTTTTTTATTAGACTACGTTTAATACTTTAAATGTGTGTCCATATATCTGATGTGATAATTAAACCCAAAAAATTTTCCCAGCTAAAAAAGGCCTTCGTTTGTCAATGCCATAGCTAGCTAGTACTAGCTTTTTCATGAACAATATATATTGTCTTGCGTGTGTCCTTCAAGATCGCAACAAGCGAACAACTGTCGGGCTGACACGTTACTGCCAACTAATTTTGTCGCTGCATCCCATGGCCTTTGCTGCCAAGTTGTTTGCATTATTTTGGAATCGCGCGTTTTCATGATTTGGATCCAAGTTGCAGCTGTACTGAAAATGGCAACTCGGTTAAACAAGCATGCATGCGTGACGCTACAAACTTAATTCGATGGGCTATTTGGATGGGCACAGCAAAATATTGTTTGATAAAGTATATCGTGTCGTTATTGGTAATAAAGTGTTGACCACAATTCTAACAGGTAGTGTGACTGAAAAATGTATATATGTGGCAACTATATTGGCCAGCTACGTTAATTGCTAATCTCCATTAATTCCATAGGAAACCAAAGTTCCCATGTTACAAATTTTGGACCTTCCGACTAACTTTGAAATTTCTGTACCATGATCTCCTTTCTCGGTGAGCTCGTTAGTCTCCGGAAACAGTGGGCGGTGACTTTCGGCTGGCTAAGTATCGGGATTGAGAGAGTACAGGAAGGGATAGGAGGGGAGGGGTGGCTTAGAGAGATAGCAATGGGCAAGGAATCAGCAAAGCGGCGAGACAAGACAGAGGCGCTATACCGAAAATATGGGGTTAGCTGCCAGTGGTGGCCCGATGTTAGTATTAGGGGTGATGGTGGAATTTCTGATGGCAAGAAACCGTCAAAGATGAGTAATATATATGGTTGCGCAAGGGAACCTCTCCAACTCACCTTGGAGAGGAAAGGTGGGAAAGGGGAAGGAGGAGGTCCAATGGGCCTGCTACCATCGTTAGTGCCTTCCGGCATCGACCAGACTAGGTGGTGCAACGGTGGCAATTGAGGAATCGGCGACGCACGGGAGTGAGGCAAAAGTAAAAGGAATTGAGGTTGGATGAATCTTAGATCAAACGGTTCAGAATTCATATGACATGGAGGTGGATTTTCTTTCAAAAATTGTGTAGCCAATCTCATAAAAAGAAACTATATATATACCGAGTGGTGAAGTTTGACACTCAACTATAATAAGTATGCCCTAATATGTATGGTGGCAATCAGCTGCAGCATCATAAATGTCTTTATACTCCTATTCCTATATACTGGAATAATATTATAGTACAGCGCAGGTTCAAGCAACAAGCTAGAAAAAAGTAATAGCGGATCAAGTTAATTATAGTGTGAATAAATTAATTTAACCGGCGACGACAGTTTCAGCCTTTCATGGCGGTAGGTGTGAAATCCTATTCCTGTGTACACACGATCCAACGGCTGTTCGTCTATACTCATGCATAAGCATAAGAGCAAGTATAGTAATAGACAGTCAGCTGGCGAAATTAACCATTGCGTCATCCGAATCCAACGTGGAGGAGCAAGAAACCAAGAAAGAGAAGGAAATGGGCGAGTCGCGAGTCGCTGGCTCGGAGCGTCGTACCTGAGGCGAAACGCCCGCTCCCAGCTCGTTGCTGGCGATTGAGTCGGTGCCTGCTCCACAACGGATGCTTTGCACATGCATATATTAATTGCTTAGATGTTTCAATTAGGTAATGTATCAGTCAGCTTATAGCCAACACATTATACAGGTGAGCTTTTAGAGCATGGCTAAGTGACATGGCACTGGCTTTCAGCCGGCTGCTGGCTACGTTATTATCCTTGCTCTAATAATGCATAAGTACATACATGCGCGTACACGTCATCAATGCATCGATTTCATGCTAGATGATATTCCCTCCGTTCCACGTTTTGATATCTCAATCTAAAAATTCATGTGAATTTGGACATCTAAATATATATAAGATATATAAATAGACCCATATATGACTTTATTCAAAACCTAGCCAAATCACTTATAATTCGAAATAGAAATAGAGAAAGTAATATTAATATAGCAACTGCTATTTAATGTCTGTTAACAAGATCTCGTCAAAACTTTAACGACGGTGTGACTGTCGATAGATTATCAAATGATTGGTTTAAAAAGAAAGTAAATGGTACGTGTAGATTTATCTAAAAAATATTATTATAAACTTATTAGATTCTATAAACTTACTTAATAAAAAATCAGTCAAAATCCCAAAAGTTGGTCTTGTGTCCTTCATGTCTGACTTGTGACTATAGGAGTATATATAAAGTAATCATTCCATCGTAAAAATAAACCAATATTACTACACAAACTCGATTGGTTTATTTTAGAGTGGAGAAAGTATATATATTTGCATTGATCAGTGATCAGTAGCCGACATTTCTATTCAATGTGAGAAGATGGACTGCCCATTTTAATCCGTTTATTAGTTGGTTATTAATTAACGGATTCCATGTACAGTTATCAAAAAAAAATGAAAAATATATATAGCCTAGTGGTTAAAAGTGCCTCAGTATAGTACCTTAGGTTCTGGGTTTAACTTCCCATGTGAGCGAATTTTCCAGGATTTAACGAGCATTGTGCTTTCAGTGGTAGGCAATGTACCCGCGAGTGTGCGTGCATTGTATTATGTAATTAAAAAAAAGACAAATATAAAAAAACCATAATAAATAAATTTGATTGGGCTTTGTTAATGGGCTTCCTCTTCCTGGGCCTGACCGGTGGCGCGCTTGGGCCGCCGGCCCATCTCGTCTCATCTCCCCCGTCGCCGTCGAGCTCGACGGAGACAAGACTCGTTATCCAAAACCAAGGGTACGTGACCTCCACCTCCACTTCACTAGCTAGCTAAACCCTCGCCGAAAATATCTCGCCGCCGTTGCGCGCGGTAGCTAGCTAGCTAGCTGCGCCATCGATGACGAAGTCGATCTCATCCATGGGGGCGGCGGCTGCGCTGACGACGACGACCGGCACCCAGTACGGCTGCTGCTTCGGTCTCGCGCATGGCGGCGCCGCCCAACGGAGGAGGAGGAGGACGGCGGCGGGTTTCGGGGCGGCGAGGTGGTCGGGGCGGCGGCTGCGGGCGCTGCCGCCGCAGGTGAGCGAGTTCCTCAGCCCCGAGCAGCTCGTCCCCGGCTCGCCGGCCGACACCGGCGACGTCTCCTCCCTCATTCCAATCAGGCAAAGTACTCTATACATATTATACTTCACCAGCATCGCCTATACAGTATTATACTACTCCTTCGTTTTATATTATAAATCGTTTAAATTATTTTTTATCAAAACTTTTTAGGTTTGATCAAATTTACAGAAAAAATTAGCAATATTTATAACACCAAATTAGTTTCATTAGATTTAGCATTGAATATATTTTGATAATATGTTTGTTTTGTAATAAAAATGTTACTATATTTTTTCTCTAAACTTAGTCAAACTTAAAAAATTTTAATAAAATAAAAAATCGAACGATTTATACTATGAAATGGAGAGAGTACCAAGTAAAGTATATACTGGTACTTGCCGTTCTTGATAGCAAAATCAAGCAAGTACAGGATGAAATACGTGATTAACTTATGCTTAAGGGTTAAGACTCTAAATTTTAGGATTACAGAGCTAATCAATACATTGTGTTAACTAACTTTAAGCTTTTTTTTTTTACGCAACTAACTTTAAGCTTATATGGCATCAGATAATATTACAAGACATGTATATATATTACCAATGAAAATAACAAATTATTCCTTGGCCTTCGAAGAAGCAGCAAGATAATGTCAGGAAAGGCAATGTTTTGTATGAACAAAATATAACTGTATGATTGTATTTTATATGAAAGTGGGTGTAAATTTATTGTGTTCCAATGGGCTATGAAACATCCAAATTCTCATCTTTAACTGGGCCAAACTAGGCCTTGCTGTGTCTTGGGCTAGGTAGAACCTGGCTTGGGCTTGGGCTAACCAGGTCATTGTTGGAAGTGCCATAGTTTCACATGTTTTTTTAAAATTTTTGTGCTTACCATTTTTTATCTCCAACAATGGCAAAAACCAGGACTTGATTGTTACTGTATGGTTATTGAGCTCCGACTCAAACATGACAGTCTAGATGGTTACTGCATTTTACACCAGCTGCAAAACATGAACTTAATATGCATCTAAGTAACACAAATTCAGGACTCATTGATTTTTGCCCCTTCTTTTTTTTTTGTTGTTGTTGATGGATGTACTTGCACCTGTGTACAAAATGCAGTGCTCTGATGCTGTTCTTCTACTTCGTGTCCAACTGGGTGGTGCCTGAGTTAATCATGAAGGGTTTGCAGGAGCCCAAAAAGCCTGAAGAATCAGAAGAAGCTGCCTCTTCACCGGCAGCAACCATGTCGGTCGCCGGCGACGGCCAACCTGAAGCTAAAATCAGACTCAAGGTGAAGAAGACAAAGAAGAACAAGAAGGCTGCCATGAAGGTTTAGTGCACACAAACATGCATCAATATAATGCATGCTATATATTATGCCCCCCTCATGATGATAATAGATAGCATCATCAGTCAAAGATCACACTAAAGTGCTAATTATAATCAAAGAGAAGATTAATTCTCCATCAGAGGGGGGGCTTACATATAGTATGTACTCATCATGTTCTGAATCTGTGAGCCATTCAATTGAAAGATAATTATTCCATTGCATATTTGCATCTATGCTTGGCTAGCCAGTACTAAGTATGAAGAACAGCTAGCACTAGCTAATAAAGTTTTGGGAGAAGAATGAAAGGTGGAGAGGCCATTGGTACAAACAGGTGGGGCTTGTATTGTGGTAGCAGGCAAAAGTGGGCAAATCAGTCGGTTATCAGTGTGGTGGGCTGAACTCCACAAAATCCTCTCATCTCATCAACTGGTTGTTGTTGTTGTTGTTGTTGCCATCACACACAACAGCATCAATGGGAAAGCTTAGGCATGCTCAGCTCAAAAGTAGGAAGGGGCCAAGGGCAGGCAGAATCATCAACTTGCAAAGCATGTGTAGGTTTCAGTTTCATGGTTCAATTCAACAATCAACACCAAAAACACTTCATGGATCACAGAGATTTTTTAATACGTGAAAATCGTTCGTTAGCGCCTTTTTAGGAACAAATTAGGAATGAAATAGGATTATTTGAGGAATTTTTTATCAGGGTATGGAATTCTAAGAATCTTAGGGCATGTACAACGGTTTTTATTAGTGGTATCTCTCTATTGCCATGCAAGTATAAAACATGGATGAAAGAGAAATGAGGAAAGAGAAATATGGTTGTTATGCGTGACAACAGCTCAGAGTCGACTCTTAGCATTTATTAGAGCAAATTTTGTTGCATGGTGGTGAAAGAAAGAAAAGAATAGTAAGAAAATATTTTGATACATTAATGACTAGAGACTATATTATCTCCAACTATTGTAGGATGGTAGTCTCTAAATAACATAGAGTTCATACCTAACTCTATCTTTGTACATGCCCTTATGGAGAATTTTATCCATGCGGCCTCTCAAACAAAAGAACGAACTTTTATGCGTAGCCATGTGTTCACATGTAATAGGCAGCCACACAGGAAATCTAACGTAAGGTCAAACTTTCTTTAAATCTCTCTCCAAATTCATATACAAATTTATCCAATAGCTCAATTGAGCAAATCATATTCTGCAATTCCTTATGATTCAACTTGGCAAGCCACTTTTGGTTTGTATTTTTTTATATGGCAGATTCCACCAGAGTGTAAATCTGTTGTTCCAGAATTTTGCGATTTGTCTGGTACCATGCCCTTCTAGAATATCTGACGAGACCAAAATATGGAGGCATAACCACTTGCAATGAACTGAACTGAAACCATATGTAATGTATGCTGCAGAGATCGATGAAGGATGATAGATAGATATATTCCATTTCTTGCTTTGAAGCAACAGAACAAAAAAACCCACACCCACACCCACACATCACTCCTCCCATTTCGATCAGAAATAGGTACTGCAAAATCTTCCTGCTTGCTTCAGAATCCAGAACTCTCCATTAATTTCTCGAAACAACTGTCTCTAGTACAGTACAATGATAGAAAAACATAACAAAATGATTAAAAAAAAAGGAGCAGGATTCAGTCAATTGACAGCCACAGATAAAAGCAAGAAACATTTTTCTTTCACTCCTGCCGATTTTGTTTCTGAATTTCTGATGACAGTTAATTTTTGTGGTTAAGGAGGAGTCCAGAACATCAGATGCCACTAGAAAGAAGATCATTCAAGGCGATGAATGGTAGAAAATCATCCACACAACTAAGGCCAGGGTAAAGCCAGCCGGCCTCTACTCTGAAGAGTCAAAAACCAAAAAAGATTCAGAGAAAGTTTCAGTGAGAGAGAGAGAGAGATGACAATTCAGAATTCACTGTGATGATGGAGGTGGTGGTGTTGGCGATGGCGACAAGCCTCCTCTCCACACCGCAAATAATCTCCACCATTATCGCCATCGCTAGCTAGATGCCGGTGGAGTTCGTGCTCGCAATTCGGTTTGTCACCACGCGCTTGCTGGACAGGCAGTGCAGGTCTCTTTCATGGCCATGGAAATTTTTTCTCCCCTTCCCTTTAATTCCTTTTCCTTTGGGAAATTGCAACCTGAATATATGATAGCTAGCGAGTTCAATCGATCGATCGATAGACGATGACGAGATGTGTGTTTTCACCAGAGGTTGTTTTGCTCCTGAAATATTCTTGCCTGTTCTTTTTTTTTCTATGGTAGAAATTGTGACAAAAAATCAACAGTTCATCATCCATGGCATGTGAAATTTTTCAGTGAATATATATATACTGGTTTAATTATTACCATTTGTTTGGCTTATTGGCATCCAGAAAATGGATGTACACTCGTTCTCCAGATATCTGGCACTAGTACTTCTTTCCAGTAAAAAAAAAATAACGTTTTTTTTCTGCATAATTGAGACAAAGTTATGCAAGTGCAATATCATGAAACTTGTCATATGTTTTCATATGTATGTACACCTATCATTGGGACAAATTCAGACAAATTAAGCAGAGCCACAACCAAAACAATTAGAGGAAACGACCAAGAACCACCATGATTGCTGAGTCCACTACTACTACATGCATCATATTAGTAGTGGGGTTGGCTAAACATGGAGACACAGCAAAACATTGACGACAGTTTTTTGCCCAAATCCAAAGTTGGGTTAGGTATCACTTGGCTTGTTTTTGCCCTAGCTGGCTCTATATCTGCATATATGGCCACCAAAAGCTTTGCTTTTGATGCAACCAATCATCATCATCATCATCAACTCGAGCCTGAAAAATTGTACTGGTATTATTATCATTGTTGCATCTATATCAAGGGCTTGTGTTAATTGAGGTGCATAGTTCAGAATAGTTAAAGAACTGAAACCCTGAGCCGACCATGAATTAAAACAACAGATTGATTAGAGAAGCTAATCAGTGAGTGCCAACCTGCATCTATCATCAATTTTTGTTTGTCCAGACCTTCCATTATGATGGAGCATAGTACTAATACCTGTGTTGTATCTGAATTTACATCTGCTACTCTGAATTTTTCTACTCTTCAGTTCAGTGTATACGTACCGTATATACGTACACGTGTGGGGCCCACGCAGGTACGTACGTAGCAGTGTACTTTACTCATCATCACTTGGCACCATATCATCTTGACCGTTGACTGGTCAACCAGTCAACGCAGAGGCTTAGCTGCTGACCAATTGACCATGCAAGCACGTGTAACTTGGACTAGAATTGTAAAGCAGAAGCTGCCTGCAGGTAGCTAGCCAGCTTCAGTGAGCTACTGTTTCAAATTACAGCTATAATCTTACAAATTAAGCTGTCAAATATCAATCCAACTGTGCATGAATCCATCCCAACTCCCAAGTTTGCAACTGTAACTAAATTAACCTGTCCCCATTTCTGCGAGTTAATTACAGCTAGCAAGCTAGCTATCAATCAGTCGGTTCCAAAATTTGCACACAACCGTTATGAAAGGGACAGTTAGTTCTATAATACAGTAGATGTGTAAATTACTGGAGTTTAGTTGGTGGTTAACAGATGACAGCTGAGAAGGCCGGTGTTCGTTGAAAATCTTGAGGGCCAGATTAGCTGCAGTCAGATTTCACTTAGCCGAGGCAGAGAGGCAGCTGAGCTGAGCTGGTCTAGTCTTGCTGCGAGACCATTTATGAAATGCTGACTTGGCCTTCTAATTGCCATCAATTATCTTATTTTTAAACTGCCGTTAATTAATCAACTGATAGCTACTTGCACGCGTGATGCGCATATTTATATGCGTGTGCTTGAAGGCCATCTCCATCCGACCATGGGTCTGATGGCTGCATTTTGCCTTGCATCCAGGGCACACAATTTATCATACATATGTATAGCTTAATTAGTATAGCAGTAATTAGCTTTATTGTACAACAGTAGTTATTTTCAGATTATTTGTTCTGTACTTCAAAAAAATACATTTTCTAAAAAAAATATTTTACTTATATTACTTAGACTATTTGTTATGAGTTATTAGTTATGTTTATTTATTAAAATATCTAACTTATCCATATAATTGAGTAGATAATCGACAATAACAATCCGCTGAATAATCTATTCCAAAATAAACATAATCGTTCAGGGAAGGAATCCGAATAAGAAAAATCATGCCACTATAGTGCTAACTGAACATAATATTCTACCTGAATGTCTGAATGATCTGATGGATGCTGCATATGCCTTAGCTTGCTCCATTATCTACAACATCGATGCAAAGTTGAATTGATTAATTAATTATAATGAAAAACTGCCCGTGCGAAGTGATGGAACACGTGCGATTTAGATCGACACCAACAATAACAAGCATGATCTGATCTATCTAACCCATTGCAGGCGTCAGATCGAATCGATTCCCCCACATGCATAATTAGCATGTGCTTAATAATCCGATCATCTTGTAGGTCAGCTGAATTTCCTCATGGTGCCCAGCTTAGCTACATCTGAAGATAAGGATATGAGTGACCGACCTGCTAATTACCATCGGTCCTTCATGCTTTGTCATTGTGGGTGGTGGGGCTTAATTTTTCATGCAGCATAATGCTGGAAATTTGACAACACATGGAGAGCTTTTTGGCAGCTTGGGAGTGTCACTCCGCTAGCTGAAAATTGTTCTTGTCGCTCACAGAAACACAGGAGGTTGTGAAAGGGCACGTAGCCTGATGGTTACAGTAACCTGAGTAGCATCCCAAGGTTTTGAGTTCAAATCTCCATAGGAGCGAATTTCAGATTGGATTATTTGGGGGCTAAGTTCCTAATTTTAGAAAGGTTGCACATATCCGGTTGGATATAGAAGCCGGGTAAAAAATACCCTTCTCTATAATAAAAAATAAATAAAAAAAAAACACAGGACGTTCGAATCTCAAAGATGAGGGTTAAGTAAAGGCACGTAAAATAAGACATTCATTAGCATATGATTAGTTAAATTTTAATTATTATAAACATGAAAAAATTATTTATTTGATATTTTACAACAACTTTTATATAAAAAGTTTCGCACGAAACACGTCATTTAGGAGTTTGAAAAGAGCACTAATAAAAACTAAGATAGAATTTACATATTAATGAAAAAGAATGAGGCCTAAGAGTAAAGAGATTAACACATGACCATGTTCTTTTCAGTTTATTCACCGTATTATTGAAATTTCTTAAATAAAATGATTTCTTCTGCTGCATTGTTTAGGCCATAATTTGTTAATTTTACTACTTAAAATAATTTAAATTAAATTAGGCCTAAGGCAATAATTTTTCAGATCCATATGAGCAGAATAATCAAGTCTGCATATGTGTGCAGTGCAGTGCAGTTGTTTAAGGTGTCGAGGAAACCATGGAGCAATTCCGGTCAGATTTGCTGCCCTGCACTGCCCACATCTTCAGAAATCTTCAGAAAATTCAGATTCAGATAAGATGAACAGCAGCAGCAGCTGAAAGTCAGAGAAATAATTTAAAAATAAAAAAACTGGCAGTGAAGTGAAGGTGAAGGCGTGGACCTGGTCGTCTCGCTGGCAAATCCCGTGCGGCTAACCGTAAAGCAGCTCACGCCGTCAACTGTAGCGGAGTGGAACACTGACTCGGAAACCCACCGCGTGGGCCCCACCACCCACACCCCCCGACGCACAAACCCCCCGCTAAAACAGCCCACCCGAAACCCTCTCACTGACATCCCGTCCCCACAATATACCGGTCCCACATTTCATCGACTTAGGAGTAATTACCACCCTGGCGCGCGAAAAGTCAAGGGGCGAGGTGAGCGCGCGCCACGTGTCCCCGATATTTGCCGGCATGGGGTAGGATGACGTGTCCGCACGCGATTGCCGCGTCGGCATCCGACGTGGGGCCCCCATGGTGGGAGGAGGACGAACCGGTCCAAGCCTAACGGCGTGGACGTGACGGCGTCACCCACGCGTCGGAGTCGAGTGGAGTCAGCCACACGGGCACGCGTGAAACTCGTTTTGCCTTTCGGCTCGGAGTGGGGCCCACCACCCGGCAGAATAATAATGTTACCCCTGGTGGGGGCCCACCTGGCAGTAGGACAGTCCGTGGGGCATATCTGCCAGTCGGCAAGCGCGTTTTTTGTTTGGATGGGATAAAAATGCAACCGTGTGGTGTGGGCACACACGCTTGTGCACACTGGAAGCTACTTGGTTATTACTCACTCCTACTAGGAGACAAAAGCTCACAAGGGAATGGTAACCGTATTGTTTTCTCGACTAGTTTAAAATTGTATTATGTAGTAAGTAAATTATACAAGTTCAACGAATAAACGAATAAACGATATCGATTAAATAATGTATACAATTGAGTAAATTACTGCCTTACAAAGATGATGATGTTTTTCTCTTTCAAATTTTTTAGCGAATTGCACCATATATAAGTTTGAAGCACAACATCATTGGCTCTAGGAGTAATAGCTTTGTAGGCCCGCAAATGTTCGCGTATTAGTTTTGGAAGGTTGATATCCTGTCATAGGATTGAAATATAGATAGTTCTTTGCGCTTAGATTAACACCTTATGGTATGGATACCAAAGTCTTTTCGCACAAGTAAATTATTCGAGTTCAGAGAATAAAAGATATATGGTTCAAGGATTAAATATTGTATAGAATAGGGTAAATCACCTTATAAAGATGATATCGTTTTTTTTTTTACTCTCACAATTTTTCCAGAGAACTATACCACATATGAGCTTGAGGTGTGAATCGCACCACCCTTAGCTCTAGGATTAGGAGCTTTGTAGGCTAAGGAATGTCCATGCGTTAGTTTTGGAATGTTGATCAATTCATAGAGCTGAAATAGGGATAGTTCTTAAGCGCTTACGCTAACACCTTATGATGATGGATACCAAAGACTTTCCACTATGTTAGTGGGTAACATGTTTTTGGTCCCCTTATTCGATGCACATTGAATTGAACAATGTTGTTTCTTATCCAACCATGTAAGTGATGACCTTTTTCTTATAAAGGGGTAATGACTTTAAAGCTAGCGCGTTCGCAAAAATAAAACTTTAAAGCTAGCTATTTATTCTAAACTTTCTATTCATAGAGAGTTTTTAGTTCGCTGCAACACTAGCTCTCTATATAAACTGTAACATTTATCTGATTTTTTTCTTCTAGTAGATCAATGTTATTGGGATTATGAGTAGTTATTATCATGTGATTACATGCAAGTTGTACATCTTTGTATATAACAACATAAGTTAACTAGAGAAACCAAAGCTATAGTTAATTGCAATAATGTTTGAACCTTCTACCCTGCTCAACACCACGGACCGAGGACTGTGATGGTGTACTTCGTTATCTATCATCAGTTAGAAGTTGCTTTGCCACGACTCCTTATCAAATTTGAATGCTTATAAAGGTGGCTGAGGGTTATTCCAATGTTAGTCTTAGCTTGAGTGGACTTATAGTCCATTATCCATTAATGCTATATTCCATAATGAGCATAACAAAGTTACACTCTCGATTCTGCTTCATTATGGAGGGTACCTAACTCGCTTTACACACTTCGTTCCAAAATTAACCAGTTCCTAAAAATTTACAGCCAGAAATTGATTATCATAGGACATAGAGAGTATATATATATATATAGAAATAAGTTGTTAAATCTCATGTATGCACCTTTACTAGGGAGCATGTATTAAGGTAAAGTCTAATATAAACTCTTTGTTGATACACATTATTTCGAGACTCCTACGATAGTGAAGACAACAAAAACATCTTAACCATTAGTGCACAAAAAAAATGTTTATTAGTCTTTATTCGTTTTCGATCTCCAACTGCATGCAGCGAAATTTCTTTAGTAAATGCTAATAGTCGACTCTGAGCTGATATCATAGATAGCAACGGTGCTTTCTCTTACTCTCCTTTTTCTTCTATATCATCAATTTTACTTATACGATAACGAAGAGAACCTGCTAATAAAACCGTTATAGATAACTCGATAAGTTTTCCCACCCACACTCACGGAATGTTTCCTGCCAGTGAAACACATGTGTGCCTATACCTGTGGCAACATCCATGGTACCCGCAGCTCCAACCCAAAAAACCACAAACCAAAATCTCTCTCATCTTTTTTTTTTCCTTTACAAGAAAAACAAAAAACGAATTGGAAAGGAAGGTCGAAAAGGAAAGGAAAAGAAAGGAGGATGCAGCGAAGAAGAGAGGAAGAAGGAGGCTCTCTGATTTGTTTGTTTTTGTGTGTTTGTGCAGCGCGTCTTCTCTTCCTTTTGACCACGCGACACATCCAGCAGCCAAAAAAAAAAAACCAAAAAACCAAAAAAAAGTTAAAACGATTATTTTATTTTTGTGTAAAGAGAAGGAAAGAAAAAAAAAAAACGCGCGAAGGAGAAGGAGACGAGCTGCTTCTTCGTCTCCAACTTCCCTTATCTCTATCAACCCCCATTCCTCCATTACTCTCTCTCTCTACATATACCCTTCCCCACCCACCTCCCACCCTCCCCTCTCCAACCACACCACTCTCCAAATCCATCCATCGATCGAGAATACCTCTTCTTGTTCTTGTTCTTCTTCTTCTCCTCTCTGAATTTAACAAGAAATCAAGAACTAGGTGTTTGTTTTGACTAACAAGAACTCGGTCGAACACTCTGCGTGCGTGTTTGTGTCATGTGCTCTGGGCCGCGCAAGCCGTCCACGCCGCCGCCGCCGCAGCAGCAGCAGAAGGAGGCGACGGTGATGGCGGCGTCCTTGCTTCTTGAGCTGGCGGCGGCGGATGACGTGGCGGCGGTGAGGAAGGTCGTGGAGGAGGAGAAGGTGTCCCTTGGTTTGGCTGGGTTGTGGTATGGGCCTTCGGCGAGCGGCGTGGCGAGGCTCGGGATGGAGCGGAGGACGGCCGCGATGGTGGCGGCGTTGTACGGGAGCACGGCGGTGCTCGGGTACGTGGTGGCGGCGGCGCCGGCGGAGGCCGCGCGCGCGTCGGAGACGGATGGGGCCACGCCGCTGCACATGGCGGCGGCCGGTGGCGCGGCGAACGCGGTCGCGGCCACGCGCCTGTTGCTCGCCGCGGGGGCGTCCGTGGACGCGCTCTCGGCGTCGGGGCTCCGCGCCGGTGACCTCCTCCCGCGCGCCACCGCCGCGGAGAAGGCCATCCGGCTGCTGCTCAAGTCGCCGGCCGTGTCGCCCTCCTCGTCGCCGAAGAAGTCGGCCTCGCCGCCGTCGCCGCCGCCGCCGGCCGCGGCGCAGGAGGCGAAGAAGGAGTACCCGCCTGACCTGACGCTGCCCGACCTCAAGAGCGGGCTGTTCAGCACCGACGAGTTCCGCATGTACAGCTTCAAGGTGAAGCCGTGCTCCCGCGCCTACTCCCATGACTGGACCGAGTGCCCCTTCGTCCACCCCGGCGAGAACGCGCGCCGCCGCGACCCTCGCCGCTACTCCTACAGCTGCGTCCCTTGCCCGGAGTTCCGCAAGGGCGGCTCGTGCCGCAAGGGCGACGCGTGCGAGTACGCCCATGGGGTGTTCGAGTGCTGGCTCCACCCGGCGCAGTACAGGACGCGGCTCTGCAAGGACGAGGTCGGCTGCGCGCGGCGCATCTGCTTCTTCGCCCACAAGCCCGACGAGCTCCGCGCCGTCAACCCCTCCGCCGTGTCCGTCGGCATGCAGCCCACCGTGTCGTCGCCGCGCTCCTCGCCGCCCAACGGGCTCGACATGGCGGCGGCGGCGGCGGCGGCGATGATGAGCCCCGCCTGGCCGTCGTCCCCGGCGAGCCGCCTCAAGACGGCGCTCGGCGCGCGGGAGCTCGACTTCGACCTCGAGATGCTCGCGCTGGACCAGTACCAGCAGAAACTGTTCGACAAGGTGTCCGGCGCGCCGTCGCCGAGGGCGAGCTGGGGCGCCGCGGCGAACGGCCTCGCCACCGCGTCGCCGGCGAGGGCCGTGCCGGACTACACCGACCTGCTCGGCTCCGTCGACCCGGCCATGCTGTCCCAGCTCCACGCGCTGTCCCTCAAGCAGGCCGGCGACATGCCCGCGTACAGCTCCATGGCGGACACCGCGCAGATGCACATGCCGACCTCGCCGATGGTGGGCGGCGCGAACACCGCGTTCGGGCTGGACCACTCCATGGCGAAGGCGATCATGAGCTCCCGCGCCTCGGCGTTCGCCAAGCGCAGCCAGAGCTTCATCGACCGCGGCGGCCGCGCCCCGGCGGCGCGCTCGCTCATGTCGCCGGCGACGACCGGCGCGCCGTCCATGCTCTCGGACTGGGGCTCGCCGGACGGCAAGCTGGACTGGGGCGTCCAGGGCGACGAGCTGCACAAGCTCCGCAAGTCGGCGTCGTTCGCGTTCCGCGGTCAATCCGCCATGCCGGTGGCGACGCACGCCGCCGCGGCGGAGCCGGACGTGTCATGGGTGAACTCTCTTGTCAAGGACGGCCACGCCGCCGGCGACATCTTCGCGCAGTGGCCGGAGCAGGAGCAGATGGTGGCATGATCATCAGAGTCTCATAGCAACCTAGCTAACAAAAAAAAGTTCTTTCTTTCAATTAATTTTTCCCCTTCGTTTGCTTAATTTGATTCAAATGAGATGGTTTTTTAGTACATATTTAAGCTGTTCACAAATAATATTGTTCATCAACAAAGAAGCATGTATACCCAAAGGGAGCTCTAGATTGATGAAGAACAGCTGATATTTACTCTCTTTATTAATTTTTCCCCCTCTCTTTGGGTTCTATAAAAATAGTTGTATACAAGAATTCCAACAAGAGTTTTTATTTTACTCGATATATATTCATATATATCTTTGGGCATCAGTAAGATTTTGATCCATGTGCTGTCTGTCTTATGTTATTCACCATGCAAGATTCATGTTGTTCATCAGGAACATACGCTTATTATCAGCAGTACATCAATGGATAGATATATTCACCAGTATATATTCTTTGGTTTCTCCATGAGCATATCATATCTCCCTTTGCTTGATGCCTTCTTTTTTTTTTCCCTTCTAAAGAGTGGATTATAAACCATTTGCATATTTGCAATTGATTATTCTCTCAAGTGGTTGGTGGGCCATAGGAGATAAACTGCAGAGCAATCACAGGTTAGTTTAGTGGAGATGGAGGCATGGTGCACCAATTGTGATCAGTGTTAGCATTATTATTATAACAAAAAGGAAGGACCCATGCATCTTAAAAGCATGCCGAGTGATTAACTAATTATCATCATTGTGGTGGGTTTGGCACAAAACACAGAAATTAGGCCCCAAAGTCTGGGCATAAGGGCAACCAAGATACTAGAGCATGATAATCTCCAATAATTTAATGTTTTCTGAGTGTTGCCAATGTTGATTTTGCTTTGACAAAAAGCTTTTGTTCTAGAACATTGGGCTGGTTCCTCCTTAAATGATCACAAAGAATGGGTACATATCTTTTTTTCTTCTCTGTTTTTCAGATTTGTTTTTTGGCTGATTGTGTAATCTGATGAAAAGAGTACTGTTGTCCATGCTGTCTTTGGATTATATATATTTATGTGGGTTCAGCTGCTGTGTTTGGATACTCCGAATAATTGTAGCTGGTGTTGTATTCAATTCCTAATCATGCTTAAGTATTGTTCTTGCAGCTGGAGTAGATTTTGGAGAATTCTATGCATGTCCAGATATTGAGCCATTAACTATGCACTTTCCAGCATCTCATTGCTGTTGGTGTTCTTATCTATTTGTTTATTGTGCATTAGGAAACATGTTTTTGTAGATATGGTTATTTAACTTATTTTGTAATATAAAAAACCTTACTTGTTCTATGCTATTATTCTTGTGTACTTGCTCTTACCTGCTTTCTCTTATTGTTTCCTACCCACTTCTTCTAATCTACTTTCTCAGCCTGCAAAATTGCATGTAAATGATAGAACATCACAATTGGAATTTACCAGATAATTAACGCGAAATTTGAAATACAACAAAAATTTTACGATTCATGCGGAAATTGAATTGTATTATATGTGAAACTCCTATGGGCTGAAATAGTATCACATCTACTGCTTTTTTTTAATGGTTCCTTAAGGGGGTTGTTTCGGAAGCAGTCAAACTGTAATCTTCAAGACAAAATTAACATCCTGAGTAACATGCCAATCTGATACTATATGATTATTGAGTTAATCAGAAACAACTTGCGTCACAAGGAGGGATTATGGTTGGCTGATGAGTTGATTATTACATGGTCTTCGTTTGTATGCGAGACATTCAAACCTTCCTCCGAAAGCAACCTGAATTTTCTGAACTATTTTTATCAGTTCGTCGAACGAACGGCGACAAATCCTGTTCCAGATATGTTTTGGATTATTAACTGTGACTCATCAGCACACCATGATGTCCCATCTAATTGTCAAGCTCTTATCTCCTAATACGGATTAAGAAATTGAGCAGCATCTTTTCTGCAATAGATAGAAAAGTGAAGCTCTCCCCTTCACGGGACTGATCATGATATATACTTGTTCATGCATTTGTCATCGATGTTGACATGGCAAAGACCTTTCTTATGGAATGTACACATCATTGACCTCATTTTGGTTGAAACTTTCCGACAAATTATTGCTCTGTTTAATTTCCTGCAGGAGAGAAATCAGATTGTCCAACCTCTCCATAAAGTTTCCTTCCATGCTGCAACTTTGAAGAAAATTTCTTGTTTTCTTTAATTAATTAATTACTCCCTGCCAAGAACCGTCAGTTTCTTATCAACAAGAGGCTGTTCGTTGAATGTGATCCGTTTTAATCCATGGACGCTCCGACAAATCTCATAGAATCAGGAAACAGATTATTTTATATGTACTTCTGATGGAGACAGACAGGGTTTACTGCAGTTGGTGAATCTGAAAATTGATCAAGTTACTACCAATATTTGTCAACTAATATAAACCATAGAGTGAAAACACATGTGCTAATTTACATCAACTAACTAATATACATGTTGTTAGGTTTATGCTTGTACATGGAGTTAAAGTAAACACGTACAATTTCACTGCATATTACTAGCATATGGTTACAGCCTTGAAAGGAGAGAATTAATTTCATTGCATATTCAGGCTCAAGATTTTCTGAACCTGTTGTCGCTGCTACAATTCTCCAATCTTCTCCTCATGTTGTTGAGAGCTTGAAATTGTTCAGTTGCTTCGAATTGCCTGCATATTTCGATCAACCCTGGAGCTTGGATGGTTCATGGAGATTAGGCGGCCAGGTGAAGAATGTACAGTTTCAGAACCTGTCTGCATGAGTTCATCAGCTGTCTCAGATGTGAGCTGATCAAGAATCTCAGAAACCATGTCAGCTGCAATGTTCTCAGAATCACTAGTTAACCATCTCACGCTGTTCAGATCTTCCTCAACCAGCCTGCAGATGAACTGCAGAGTGCCAGACACACCCGGGATGAACACCTCAGACTTGTTCATCACACTCCTGTTCCTCGTCTCACTTTCTGAACATTTTGAGACATGGCAACTGCTAGTTTCAGGAGATAACGGGTTGTCGAGATCGTCGTCGAAATCGGGTTGCAGCTTCCTCCTTGAGCTCTGTTGATTGTTTGCAAGCCGAATTTCTTCTGCAATTTGTAGAGATTTACAGTGATGATGATTCAGCCTGTCAGTACCAATGTAGTACAATGAACATAAACAAGAAAATAACTACATACATTGGTAAAGCAGCCTAATTAGAACATTTTAAGAAACACTGAGCCTTTCAGTCAAACATGAACAATGCATTACTAGTTAACTGCTCGGTTCATGACTTTTTGGGGCCTGTCTGAAATGAATTAGGGACATAGTCAGATGGCTATTAGCTGCTACAGTCGCTATGATAATTATCTTTTAGTGATGTGTTGCTATCAGGGAGCTGGCTTTTCAGAGCTTTTGCAGTTTTCAGAGCAAACAGGATGAGATATGATTAAGCCACAAGAAAACACAGGTTTCAGATAACTTTGGATTGCGCCATCTTGGACTGGTTAGTTAACCATGTCTGAATCACGGACCACAGAATTGTCCTTCTTGAACTTTAATTTCTTTGGGAAGAATTTGTACTTGTTGTAAATTCTCAACTGAAAGCTTTGAAAAACACAATTTCCTGACAAATTACTAGCAACTGAAACTTTCACCTCAAAAATATATATGTACCAAGCCCATCACTGTCTGACAGTTGAGAAACTTGCTCGAAATTGCCCTAGAAAAACGGTTGTAACTAATTATCTCGTTATCTGCATTTTGTCAGTGCATTTTACTACTGTTTCAGATGTTCTCACTTCCAAGTCACAGTGAATTCTTGTCCAAATTTTAACAATCCTTTTTACTGCTAATTAATTGAGCTATATGGAGTTAATAGCGAAGTAAGAGTGAGCTGCAGCTGCAGGTTGCAGTGAGTGGAGAAGAGATTACGCGAAGACGACGAACCTGAGGTAGGCGACGGCGAGCTCGGCTCCGCTTCTTCCGACGAGAACGACGACGTGGTGGTGGTGGTCGTCGTCGTCGTGGACGACGACGACGACGACGACTGCTGCGCGTGCAGCACCGACACCGGGCTCGAGCTCGGCATGCCGCGCTCTCTCGCCGCCGCTCTCCTCCTGCCGTGGCCGGAATGCTGCGCCTCGTCGTCGTCGTCGTCGCCGCCGTAGTGCAGCTTCCGGCGGGGGCAGCACCCGCTCTTGCCGTCGGGTTCGCCATTGTCGTGGCGGGAAGCAGCATCCGGGCTGAAGCTGAGGACGATGAACTCGTCGCCCTCCTCCTTCAAGTACGGCGCCGGCGGCGGCGGCGGCCACCCCTCCGCCGAGCTCACCGACCTGCTCCTCCTCCTCCTCCTCCGCCGCCGCTGCAGCGGCTGGCACTCCAGCTCCGGCTCCGGCTCCGGCGGCGGCATTGCGTCGAGCCCCATCAGCCTCGCCACGACGCAGGGGCTCCTCCTCCCCTCCTCCTGCTGCACCTGCACCACCACCGCACCGTCGTCGCCGCCGCCGCCCGCATTGCCGGCGGCGGCGTGCGCGCAGAGGAGGCGGCGGAGGAAGTCGAGAGCCAAGGTGGAGGACGCCATGGCAATGGCACTATGGCAGCATCGGCTTCGCAATGCTGCTGCTGCTATTATCTCTTCTTGCTGCCTCCGTTCTTGATTCGATTTGAACTGCAGTTGGAGGGAAAAAGAAAGAAAGAAAGAGAGAAAGAAAAGTGAAAGGAGGAAGAAGAAAGGTATGGCTATGGAGGTAGCAGCAGCTTGATTTGATGAAGAAATGGATGGAATTTTGCAAAGATTTTACTGCTAGTGGTAGAAAGGTGATCAACTGTTGCAGTGGTTATCTTCTTCTTCTACTTCTACTTCTACTGCTGCTGATGCTGTTGCACTTTTGTGTTTTGTCTGTCCAATTGGATCTTTGGAGTGAGTGAATTTTTACTGTTTGACATTTGAAATACTCCTAGGGTATTTGTTAATACTGTTTTATTACAGTTATAGTAGTAGGACTATCATATTTGTGTGTATTGTGATGATGTTGGGACTGACACTGTTTACCTGCCTGTGCCATATATGAGCACTGTAGTTCATAGCTTCACTATTGCAATGATATAATAAATGGGGGTGGAGTGAGAAAAAAAGGTTGCATGCATCGGTATGAACTGAATTTGAACCTCCTTGACAAATAGGAGAGCGGAAAAATCCTTCAATGGAGTGTGGAGCATGCATTATACATTTTTCAATCCATGGTGGAACTTTATTAAAAAGATTGTGGTAGGAAGAATGCATACATTGACCTTGATGGTCGTGCTTTATAGTAGTTGTACATGCCATTTTGCTACTCTCATATACTATACTGTAGTAAGCCAGAGTCCTTCTATTGATGTTCTCAACTCACATCTCTCGTTCTCCAAGTGCATGCTTACAAACTGCTATATGGTGTGTTTTTTCTTTTTTAAAGAAAAGTTTTATATGAAAATTGTTTTAAAATCATGTTAATTTATTTTTTTAAAAAAAGAGTTAATAGCTTTAATGTATCATTCCGTTTCAAGTGCGTGAGAAATTAGCACCCAACATCAACCTCCCAACACAGCCTAAAGGCAGTGGTGGTGTGAAAGTGAAGCATGCAAAGTGGGCTGTGGCCTGTGGGCGGGCTCTGCGTTTGAAAGGGGGAAGGAAGGTTTTGCATGGAATTTGCAATGGCAGCCGGTGAGACCTTTTCCTGCAATTTTGCTTTGGCCAATTCCTTCCTTCTCACATGCATTGCAAATTTGTTTGCAATTTGCTCGCAATTTTTTTGCAAGTCTGCACGGTTTGAGTTGACAAAAAGGTTACCCTGCATGCGTGGGCCATTCATGTACGCCAGTCAGTGCAGATGCAGGGGTGGACACCGGGAGAAGAAACTTGTGGCACTAGTGTCGGGAGCCTGCACTGTATCGCTTCCATCCATCCATGTCCATGTCGTCTTCAATGCCAATGTCGAGCTCCGGCTGTCAGCGTGTCAGAATGTTACGCCTACTCTCTCCGTCCAAGAATACGCCAATGTGACATATTCTAATACTCCATCCTTCTAAAAAATCTAAGACATATTTTATTTTTCTCCAAAAATCTAAGTCCTATTTATAGTCAGCATGTGCTAAATTAAATTATTGATAAGAAACCAAGAAGCCATTCTAGTACTTATTGGTTGCATGTTTATTAGTTTTGCCACATGGTGAGTGAGTTAATTGCTTCTTGGTTTTGATGAAAAAAGAAATACTCCTATGTCTCAGATTTTTGGAATGAGGGAATACTACGAATCTGGATATATCTCTGTCCAGATTCTTTATAGTACTAGAATATGTCACATCCAGTACGAGATTCGTTTTTTTTCGAGACGGGGGGAGTAATGTCGAGGATTGATGCTTCTTTTGTTTATGTATGCTTGGTGGAAGTGGAACCGCTTCATCTTGATTTTGAGTTTTTCGGTTAGATCTAAAGAATTTTGGCCAAAAACATCACATCAAATATTTGTATGCATGCATGGAGCAATAAAAGTGAAAAAAAACCCAATTGCACAGTTTGCGTGTAAATTGCGAGACGAATCTTTTGAGCCTAATTGCGCTATGATTTGATAATATGGTGCTACAGTAAATATTTGCTAATGGTGATTAATTAGGTTTAATAAATTCGTCTCGCAGTTTACAGGCAAAGTCTGTAATTTATTTTGTTATTAATCTATGTTTAATATTTCAAATGTGTGTCTATATACTTCAAAAATTTTACACCCAATACAGTAGTTTCCATTGCATCAATAGATGTATATGAACGGATGGAATGGCATGTGGTGTTTTCAGTTCACCAGCTACAAGTCTGCAAACGCAACCGCGGACGTCAACGGGATTATTAGCGATCCGATCCACACAACACAAATCGCTGCACGCATCAGAATCCAACGATCGCATTGCCGGCCAAAACTTTTTTCTTGCCATCGTGAGGTTATGCCTTGTTTACATCCAAACTTTTTCTTCAAACTTTTAATTTTTCCATCACATCAAAACTTTCCTATACACATAAACTTCCAACTTTTCCATCACATCGTTCCAATTTCAACCAAACTTTCAATTCTAGTGTGAACTAAACACACATATATGTGATCGAACTAGTCTAATCAGGTCTAAGCTACAGGAAGTAGCATTTAGCACGGATACTCATATTTATGGCTATTTATTTATTCCCTCCATCCCTTAAAAAAACCAACTTCTAGCTACGAATCTGGACATAGGTTAATAGGTTATGTCCAGATTCATAGCCAGAAGTTGGCTTTTTTTGGAAGGGAGAGAGTAAGTGATAGTTAACATACTTGTTGATTGTGAGATGTTTGTGATGATTTCGTCAATCTCAAGATTTACCGACCTAATCTTTCAAAGATGTCTATAAAGATAGTATGTGTAAGTGTTTATAAGGGTGAGTCTACGGTTGTATTGTGTTTAAAAAATTCTATATATGCATAGAACTACGGGAGGATAGCATACGGTGTTTCAATTCACCTACTCCTATGCGAAGTGAGCGTAACTGAACTTGTTAGGTTCCTTGTGGTGGGAACTAACCCACCCGGGTTCAAATCTTAGACTTGACACGGGTGCTCAATATACCCGTCGATAGCGAGGCGGGTAATAGACGGCCCAGGAATGGCCCGATAAGGCTCAGGCCATGTTGGGCTGGCCCGAAAGCACATCGTGCTCCTCCTTGGAAAAAGTCTACTTTCACCCTCTTGTTTTTGGGCCATCTCTTATATGGCTGGGATAAGTCTATTTTGCATCCCTCGTCTCTTTGGTTGTGGCTGGAGTAAGTCTATTTGGGCTCCCTCATCTATTTGCCTCACTGATCTTTGGACCGTGCTGTGCCGGCCCGGCCCAACGTGCTGAGGTAGAGGCCCAGGTAGGGCCCAACAATCGGTTGTGCTTGGGCGGGCCAAAACCTCGTGCCGTGGGTTGGGCTGTCGGGCCTCGGGCCCTTTTAACTATAGCGGCAGCCTTCAGCTGTTAAAACCATATCAAATGACTATCGTTTTAAGGGAGGTTTTTACGAACATGGCATCCACATGACACTTTCACTTGATCTTCATCTAGCTATAACACGTGGCTTGAGCGAGAGATGCCGGTGGATTTCACTGGAGTGTGCGGTGACTTCAGGTCTGTTCAGATTGATGACAAATTGACAATATTGTTAAAATTTTGGTAGGATTGGCCTAATAATGTTGTCAAAATTCTATACACAATGCCAATATTTGATAACAAACTAAATACAACCACATAATTATTAATTTTATCAATAGTGGTATGTTTGAAAATATCATCAATCTGAACCGGCCTCGTTGGCACTACAAGTCTACAACTATGTCGAGAGCAGCAGCATGGTGGATCTGGCCAACCTTAGAGCCCAACTCGGGAAGATCCACCATAGCAACCGTGTCTTCGGCGACCTCTATGATTGTACCTTTGCTACCACGTCTGCCCGTTCTAGCTTAGCTAGCTACTCCCTCCATCCCATATTATAAGGGATTTTGGGTAGATGTGATAGTCTGTCCAGATTTATAGTACTAAGATATGTCACATCCACCAAAAATCCCTTCTAATATTGGACGGAGGGAGTAATACCGTTAGATTTATTTTTTGTAGATAATAAAAACTTCATTGTACTCATCTTGATACATCCTGATAGAAATGCCTAAGAACAATTTCGGTCTCTGCATTAGTTTTTATCAAAAGAAAATAGCATGAGTGTTAAGACTATATCGTCACCCATAACATTAGCTAGAACATTCGTCGATCACCCACTCCAAGCCTCCAAATGTCAACAAACTGCCAAAACCAAATCCCGTGTATGTATGTACCAACGACAACCCAATCCCATGTATTTGGTTTGTCAAAGATAACCTAGATATGAAACCAGTGAATAATTGAATAGATAACTTGTAAAGGAAAACTAATTGTTTTTTTCTTTTTAAACCCGTAAGATGAACATAATTTGCAATGGGCTAGACCCATAGATTGGCTAGGTGGGTGGATTGAGAATAAAGTACGGCTAAATCCATATAATTTTAGATAGCTGGATGAGTGGATTAACGATAAAGTATTGGATCCTACGGTAGTTATGCACAAACAAACAAGCGCACAACCTCTTAAGCACGATAAGGAGTCAGAAGGAGGAGGTCTACGTTTTTACATTATTATAGTGGAGAAAAAGAACACCATTCCTACTTAACAGGACATGATTTCATTTCTTTTGTGATTCTTGAAAGCCAAGCACCATCCTATGCACGATAAGGAGTCAGAAGGAGGACCACTATGTTTTAAAAGTAGTAAAAACCCATCCGACGCTCGATAAGGAGTCGAAAAGAAGACGGCTACGCTTAAAAATCTAGGGGTAGACAGTTGCTCTTAAAAATCTGGAAAAGATTTTTTGTGGCATTGCAAACCGCCTAGGGGTAGATCTGGTGGCATGTAGGAATAAATTTACAATCTTTTGATATTGGTTTAATTGATGAGGGTGATTTTTATATTAAGTTTCATTTATGTAATAAATTGGACAAGTTTAAATGGGCTTTCGTACTGGTTTATGGACCTGCTCAAAATGATTTTAAAGAACATTTTCTTGCTGAGTTAGTGAATATGTGTAGCCATAAAGCTTTACCAATTCTTATTGGTGGTGATTTCAACATTTTGCGCAGTCCTGATGAAAAAAAAATGATAACTTTGATGATAGATGGCTTTTTCTTTTTAATGCAATTATTGATAGCCAGAGTCTTAGAGAGCTTGTAATGTCTGGAACAAACTTTACTTGGGCAAATAATTTAGCACATCATACTTATGAGAAATTAGATAGAGTTTTAATGTCGACAGAGTGGGAACATAATTTTCCGCTGTCCTCGGTATTTTGCTCTAAATAAAGATATTTCTGATCATACTCCTTTACTTTTAAATACAAATTCCTCATCACCGTGTATTGGTCAACAAAATTTCAAGTTTGAATTAGGTTGGCTGCTACGGGATGGTTTTGTAGATATGGTAAAGGATATTTGGTCTTCGGTTGATGAGGGTAACACCCCTTTAGAGCGCTGGCAGGCTAAAATTCGTAGATTAAGGCAACATTTGAGGGGATGGGCTAAACATACTACTGGTGTGTATAAAAAAGAGAAGAAAGATTTATTACATAAGCTTGATGTGATTGATAAGAAGGCTGAAACAGATCTTTTGACTCAGGAAGAAATTGATATTAGACATTATTTGAGGAATAGACTTGTGTGTTTACTGAGAGAAGAAGAGATTAAAAGGTATCAACGTGCTAAGACTAAGGACATTTTAGAAGGTGATTCTAATACAAAATATTATCATTTGGTTGCAAATGGTAAACATAGGAAAACAAGAATTTATCAGTTACATGATGGTGACCAAGTTATAAATGGTGATGCGAATTTAAAATCGCATATTACCACTTATTATAAAGGCTTGTTTGGGCCACCAGAAGATTCTATATTACAATTAGATGAGAATAGGATACATGATATTCCTCAAATTTCTCAAATGGAAAACGAGGCTTTAACGCAAGAATTTACTGAGAAGGAGATAAGAGAGGCAATTTTCCAAATGGAACATAATAAAGCTCCGGGTCCAGATGGATTTCCAGCTGAGTTTTATCAAGTTTTTTGGAATGTCATTAAATATGATTTGTTGGAGTTATTTAAGGAATTTCATGAGGGAACCTTGCCTTTATATTCTCTTAATTTTGGTACTATTATTTTACTGCCTAAGTGCAAGGAGGCTATGAAGATTCAACAATATAGACATATTTACTTACTTAATGTCAGTTTTAAAATTTTTACTAAAGTAGCTACAAATAGAATTATAGGGGTTGCCCAAAAAGTCATTAGTCCTACTCAAACCGCTTTTATTCCGGGGAGAAATATTATGGAAGGAGTGGTTATATTGCATGAGACTATACATGAAATTCATCGTAAAAAGAAAAGTGGGGTAATTTTTAAAATAGACTTTGAGAAGGCTTATGATAAAGTGAAATGGTCTTTTGTTCAAAAAACTTTGAGGATGAAAGGATTCTCACCAAAATGGTGTCGATGGATCGCTTCATTTATCCAGGGGGGGTCATGTTGGTATAGAAGTAAATGATCAAGTTGGCTTTAATTTTCAAACTTGTAAGGGTCTTAGGCAAGGTGACCCATTGTCTCCAATTCTTTTTAATATAGTTGTTGATATGCTTTCTATATTAATTAAGAGAGCCAAGGATGATGGTCAAATTAGTGGGGTCATTCCACACCTGGTGGATGATGGTCTTTCTATCATGCAATATGCTGATGATACTCTTATTTTTTTTAAGCATGACTTGCTACAAGTTAAGAATCTAAAATTGCTTTTATCGACTTTTGAAAAGTTAACTGGCCTTAAAATAAATTTCCATAAAAGCGAACTGTTTGTTTTGGTCAGGCAAAGGAATGCCAGGATTTTTACTCTAGTATTTTTGGTTGTAAGCTTGGGAATTTTCCTGTAAGATATCTTGGTATTCCGATGCATTTTAGGAAACTTAGTAACAAGGACTGGAAAATAATTGAGGAAAGAATTGAAAAGAAACTTAGTAGTTGGAAAGGTAAACATTTGTCTGTTAGAGGAAGGTTAGTGTTAATTAATTCTGTGCTATCTAGTTTAGCTATGTTTATGATATCTTTTTTTAAGATTCCAAAAGTTCTTCAGAAAAATAATTATTATAGATCACGTTTCTTTTGAAGAGGAGATGAGCACAAGAAGAAGTATAGGCTTACAAGATGGGATATTATATGCCAACCCAAAGATCAGGGTGGTCTAGGAGTGCATAATTTAGAAATTCAAAATCAATGTCTTTTGAGTGAATGGTTATTTAAGCTAATAAATGAGAAGGGTGTGTGTGGCAAGATCTGATAAAAAGAAAATATCTTAGTAATCATTCTTTAAGTCAAAGTTAAGAGGAAACAAGGGGATTCATATTTTTGGTCGGGTCTTATGAAAGTTAAGACCACGTTTCTAAATATGAGTACCTGTATTGTGAATAATAGTGAACAAATAAGATTTTGGGAGGACAAATGGGTAGGAAACTATACCTTTAAAGATAGATTCCCATCGCTTTATGCTATAGTAAGAAGGAGGAATTCCTCGGTTGCAAATGTTATGTCTTCTGTTCCACTGAATGTCTCTTTTAGAAGAGCTTTAGTAGGTCAGAATATAGCTAATTGGCATAATTTGTGTGCTTTAATTGTGCATATTCATTTGACAGAGGACAATGATGTATTTAGGTGGAACTTTCATCAAAATGGTCAATTTTAAGTCCGTTCTATGTATTTAGCCTTAATTAATAATGGCTACATTGAGAGGAATAAGTTTTTATGGAAACTTAAAATGCCTCTTAAGATTAAGATTTTTATGTGGTACTTGCTTAAAGGGTCGTGTTAACGAAGGATAATATAGCAAGGAGGAATTGTCATGGTAGTTTGAAATGTTGTTTTTGCATGAAAAACGAGACTATTCAACATTTATTTGTGGAATGTCACTATGTGAGATTTCTTTGGAGAGCTCTACAATTTTCTTCTGGTTTAAATACTCCGCTTAGTATATCTCATATGTTTGCGAATTGGCTGGTGGGGGTTGATAAAAAAAACTAGCAAACTTATTCTTGTTGGAGCATCCGCTATTTGTTGGGCTATATGGTTGTATAGAAATGATATGGTTTTTGACAAGTCACCATCTATATCTTATATGCATGTTCTTTTCAGGGCAACATACTGGCTCTGATCTTAGGCTCAACTACTAAAGTGTGATGAAGATATAAAGTTAGTGAAAACTGCATGTTGCAATCTTGAGTCAACGGTTATGCAGTTTTTCGCTAACTTTGGATGGAGATTCACAAATAGAATTCAATAATTTTGTAAACTTCTTATGTTGTGTGCGTCTTTAGTAGTTGGTGTGCTCCTGTTTTTTATGACTGTGTTTCTTTATTTTGTTGAATTGGCTGTAGCTTTCTGAGCAAAGGCCGGGATTCTATTCCATTATCTTAAAAAAGGAAGAAAAACAGCATTCCTGCTTAGCTTAAAAAAGGAAGAAAAACAGCATTCCTGCTTAGCCAGAACGAACAACGCATAACAAACCTCTAACAGGACATATGATTTCATTTCTTTTGTGATTTCTTGAAAGCCAACCACCAAACATTCGTGAGGCACTAAAGGGGTGGAGTCCCATATGCCATTTGGATAAATAAACGCTTACTAGATTTACTTGTAATGATCAATTGATTTTCTGTGACTAGTTGAATGATGGTACTCCTATTTAAAGAGTGAGAAGCAAACGAGCATATGCTCACATAGAGTTGTAAAAAAAAACCCGACTCCAGCAAACGCAAACGAAATATTTAGTACAGGTGGTAGGTTTACAATGCAAGAAACAAAAAAGCTCGAAGCAGATCATTATAAGGCCAAACGAAACTTCGTTATTATTTCCCATGCCAGTGCAGATTTACATGAAAACTATTACGACTGGGGGCTAGACTACAGACGCAGAAGGCAGATTGATGTACTCACAGGTGCCTGAAAACTTGTCTGAAAACTGCACCCATGTGAATACAACCGACTACGAACTGATTAACATCAACTCACCTAATTGACTAAGATAGCACTAATAACACGTACTTGTAGTAATAAACAGCATCAAAAGCTAACATTCAGATGAACCTGCAGCAATTGTTGGACTCTGCTGATTTGATTTGCACTGCAGAGCTAACAGTAACCGCATAAAACCAGTGAAACAGATTCCTGATAAGTTGGTCCCATGAGATGAGATGAAGATGATCCGTTCTATCATCAACACTACCGACCTGTCTCAAGCGGTCAAGCCTACTCGCGCTCAATCTGAATGGTCACATGGCTGATGTTGTACTCAGACTTGATGTACCCAATCACCTTGTCCAGCATTTGATCAGCGTCTGCATCCTGAGTGATTGTCACATGGCACGCCAGGAGAACCTTCCCCACCGTGATGGCCCAGATGTGCAGCTCATGTACTGCAACCACACCGTCCATGTCGCGGAGGCCATTCTCAAGGCTGGTGGCATCGATCTCACGGGGCGTGCTCTCCATCAAGACCTCGAGGATGTTGCGCAGCATCTTGATTGTGGTGAAGAGTACGATCACGGAGAAGATGAGGGTGCAGATGAGATCAATAATCTTCCACTCGGGCTTGTACCAGATGATAGCCCCTCCAATCATCACACCGATGCTCTGGATTGAATCCCCAAGCACATGCAGATAAGCACTGTGTACGTTGATATTACGACGAGACTTCTTGGCATCCTTGGCACCAGATTGGGTGCTGTCACAACCAGCATCACTCTTGAGCAATGGTTCCTCAGCATCATGGTGGTGGTGTCCAGTGCCTGAATGGTGATGGACATGAGTTTTGACAGTAAATGAATTACCATGGCCATCTTCGTGGTGATGTACATGGCCATGCTCTTGATCTTCATGGTGGTGATGGTCATGGTCAGAATCACCATGATCATGGTCATGGGAATGTCCATGCCCATGACCATGTCCGTGTCCATGTCCATGGTCATGACCAAGCAAGACAGCCATTATGATGTTAACAAATAAGCCAAATGCTGAGACAGCAAACATGAGGGAGCCCTGGACCTCGCCACTTTCATTAATGAGCCGTACGATAGCTTCATAGACAAGAATGCCAGCAAGGAGCCATATGAGCTGAATAGAAACCAGTGCACCAAGAATTTCTATACGGAAAAACCCATATGACTGCTGTGGTGTAGCTTCCCATCCAGCTGCCCAAAGAGAGAACAAAGATATGGCAAAGGCCGCAACATCTGAAAGGAGATGGGCTGCATCAGTCAAGATTGCCAAACTGTTTGCTTTGATACCTCCAACCACTTCGACCGCCATGAATATAACGCAAAGGATCACAGCAATTATGAGCTTCCTCATTGAGGCCATTCTCTCCCTTGCATCTTTCGAGCTATTACTGGAGTCAGAAAAGTCACAAGCAGCACCTCTGCAAACTTTGTTCCCAGCTGCTACAGAAGTAGATGATGAGATGTCCATTCTCACTTCAGCAATCTGGGGAGGTGCTGAGTTCAGGCTGTCCATCTAGGGGGAAAAGGATCATGTCAATACACAAGTACAAAGATGATGCTATATTTACTTCTCATGCTCTAAGAAAACATGTTAACATAAGGTTCCTGGTAGAAATAGTGCGAAAAGCTAGTGATAAGAATCCTTTCTTGTGTCACTGGGGGAGGAAAAAAACTGAACAGCACTTCATAAAGTAAAAGGTGGCATGAACATTCTTAACATGAATGAATAACGAAGTTAAAACATCAAACATATATAACATAGGCAACACCATTTACAAGTAAAAAATCTCCGTGCCATGGCAGGGCGTACTTTTAGGTACTTATGCCAGCTAACAAATAGTAGCCTTTTGTTAAGCGACACATTAAAAAAATGTGCATCAGTACCACCTTCCTAACCAGGAGACAACAGTAGCAGGTACAAAAAGGTCGGCCTAAGGATATAACGAATAGAAGTAAATATGTTCGTTTTTAGAAGGTGCCAATGTCCATTTGCTTAACAAATATAGCAAGTGTATGGTTCTTGCTAGTGCAAATATAATATAAGCATTGCAAATAATGAAACCATTTTCTTAGTCAGGCTAAAGCTTTCAAGATGTATTAAAAAAGCACAACAAAACAGGAAATAAAAAAACCATAAAACTGAATGCAGAAGGAGAGCACTAGAACTGCCGTGCTGGCAGTACAAGAACAGTTAGCTGGCACCTGGCAGTCTTTTCCAACTAAAAGTGACAGTATCACGAAAGGGAAGATTAATTAAGTCGCACTAATCCAACAACAAGAAGGTCCCCCTAAACATAACTAGACATTCAGCACATGATTGCAAACAAACGTCACAAGATTGAAGTAGGTACTTCGTAAATCAAAATACCCTCAAACAGATCAAGTTCTCTCTACCTAACCGAAGGCAACCGGCAATCGCTGGTTACAGCGATAACACGAGAGGGGAACACCATCAAGGGAGCAAGCTAATCGGCATTCATTCATGTTTACATTAACCTACATTAGGGTGTCTGTTCACAAATCCAATCACAGGTGGGCACCCAAAAGCACAAGATAATGAAACTAACCAAGCACTCCAGAGCTATCGTAATGAGATTCTCCAACCTAATCCATCCATCCACCCATCCCAAGCTTTTCATTGGACACATGAGGACGGACTAGTCAGGGACCAACGCTGATTGATTGATTGATCGATATATTTTCTCGAATTCAGTGAGGCTGTGCTCGCGGACAAACAACAGTTTGTGGCTGACGAAAGTTGAAACCTACTCCAGACCAATCGAATCTGTAGTGTTAGGAAGAACCCAAGGAGGAAACGACCAAAAATCGATCCCTATCATCACCCCGTACCACCCAGGGACTCGTGATTTGACCGATTTTGAAAATCTCTCTCTCTCCCGATCAAATGGACGGAGAAGCGAAGCGAGACACTTCTCCCCCCCACACCTCGACTCGAACAACCCAATCCCATAGTAGCAACCCGTAACCTCGAGACGAACAACCCAATCCCGTGACCCGTAACCGCCGCTCCCCTGATTTCTCCTCCTCCTCCATGAAACAATATTCCATCCTAAACAAAAAAAAGCTAGCGCTCCAAAATCCGAAACAATAACAGCAACAGGGAATGACCCCAGGGAAACCCGCGGCGAGCGAAGAACCGAAGAGCAGATTCGTGGAACGAACGAGAGAGGAGAGCAGAGGTTGATCTGGTCTCTCGGTGGGGACGACGAATCCATCGGAGGAGGCGGAGGGGAGGGGATGCGGCGATGAGGCGCTAACCTTGGGGATGAGGAGGGCTTCTCCGCCGCCGCCGTTGCCGTCGCCGTGGTCGTCGCCGCCGGCGTCGAGGTGGTGGTGGCGCGTGCGTGCGTTGGAGATGGGGAGGAGAGAACGGGGGAAGGATGCGTTCTCGCGTGGAAGAGGCGAGAGATATGAAGAGGAGGTGTGGCTTTGGCTAGGAGGGGCAGTTTGGTAATTTAATTACGGGTTGCGGGGCCCACGACCAGACAGATGACGTGGAACCCCCACGCGGCCCCCATCCGCTTTCCTTCTCGTCTTTTCTTTGGCACGGACATGAAGGCATATTAAAAAAACAATTTCTAACTACGTACAGTAAGTATATACGAATATACTTCCTTCACCCTATAATATAAGCATTGTCAAACTTGGCATAGTCTTCAAAACTAATCTTTGACTTAAAATTTTTCATATACTATAAAGTTTATTGTAATAAATTTATAACCATCTTAAACTAAATTTAAATATCAATCCAATGATATTAATTTTAACAAATAAAATTTAATTTATATTATAATAATTGTTGATCTAATGTTTTTAAAGTTAAATCTTGTAATTTGCGCGCGTCTTATATTATAGGATAGAGGGAGTAGTTTATGTCTAGGCTATATAGGTCCCATTCTTTTCTCGAAAAAGAGTTGGATGAAGATTAAGATTTTCGTGGCACGCTTTTCAAATTGCTAAACGGAGTGTTTCGTGCGAAAACTTTCTATATGAAAGTTGCTCTAAAATATCATATTAATCTATTTTTCAAATTTGTAATAATTAAAACTCAATCAATCATACATTAATACCATCTCGTTTTACGTAAAAAACTTAATGAAACATCTTTAGGAGAAAAGGACACCACCTAGCCAAAAATTGATTACTTTTTATAAATAGGTTTTACTTACAATAAAGCTAGAATTTTAAACTGTTTTTTTAATAAGTCAATGACTTTCAAATAAGTTCGGGGGACTTCTTACTCTAATTCACGTAAACATATAAAGTAGTATTGAAACTAGCTTTTGGTTTAATAGTGTGGACGGTTTGTGGCTTTATAAAAGAAGAATGATATAAAAGTTGTCTCTTTTTTCTTTTTCAGTTTTGGCCTTTTTTGCTTAGAAGCTCAAACAAATACTAGAACCTAGTATATAGTTAAATGAGTGGCATATGAGAAATGGTAGTTTCCTTTTAGAACATTAGTAGTAACATATAGCACCATAAGCGAAAAACTTACATGGAATTATGTCGTCAGGCCCAGCGAAATACTTACGTGGAATAATTATAGACATGGATGATAAATCTTGTAAGGTATGAGAGCATCATATATAATAAATATTGTCGATAATCAGTTAACCAGCAATAGCTTTTGTCTTGATTATATTGGGATATGTCGTGTTAGCCCTCGATAATTGACTATTTTAAACAGCTTCAGATCCCTCGAAGCAATAAACATATGTCATGATGATTGTATTTGTATACTAGGAGTATGTAAAAACACTATAAACTAGGGAACTTGGCCCTAATTTCACGTGTGTGTTTTTTCTCAAAATGATCAGCTAAACTAAATAGCAGTTTTCTCTTTACTCTGAAAATTAAGATTATATACTATAGCTTAAATTTAAAATAACAACATGTTTTTGTAATCCAGCCTTCCATGGTCCAACTGTCTCCTCTGGAGACAGAACTACAGAAGCAAGAATAGATCGAATTCAAAGTTTATGGCAAATGGCCAAATGGTTTCACGATCTCTCCCTTCACCTTACATTAATTTAAGACAGGGGAAGGATTTGAAAACACAAGTTGTGCTTTAACTATTACTACGACGGTTGAAGTTTATACATATAGTACGTGTGTTACGAGTATTACACATATAGTACACGATTACTTGGGATTAGCAGGGAGTACAGTAGGTCATAGTTAGTGGTGCCACATGGAACCATATATATATAAAAGATTAAAATGGCAGATATCACGTGTACCACGATGGTGTAGTGCTGTGCTGTGCTGGCATGGCGCTTGATTAGGGGGCCACTGCCCCTATCGTTAACCCCACTGCCCTGGATAGTTGTGTCCATAAGACGACGTGATTTTTTTTTTGTCCAAACACTGTACAAGCGTACTGGTGTGCTACTCCGTTCAAAAAAAAAAAACAAACAAACCATGTGTCCAGGTTTGTAGCTAGGATTGGGTTTTTTTGGACGGAGGGGGTATATGTTTATATAAACTGGTAAGATGGAGGCGACGCGAAGCGGTAGGGGCAAGATGGGAGGCGGCGTGTTGGGCGGTCCACCGGCCTAAACCGAATCTGGCCGCCTCCGCCCTGGTGCGGAAGGGGGGAAGGCCGGTGGAAGGAGCTGGATGAGGCGCCGAAGGAGGAGTTGGCCAGCAGTGTTGGGGGAGCTCGACGGGATGACGGAGTTAATTGGAGGGGGTGGTCAAGCCAGTCCTAAGCCGAATTCAGCCGCCTCCATCCTAGTTCTGGAAGAAGAAGGCCGGTGAAAGTGGAGTTGGGGGAGTTGAGGAGTTGGAGGTGCATGTGGCCGGGAGGTTGGCCGGAGGGGCGCAACAGGTGTCAATTGGTGAAATTGCCGCATGGAGGGGTCGTTCGTTGTTGCATATCTGCTTGTTGGATAGCTGCGGGACACGAAGATCAGCGGTGTGGTCAGTGACCTGGTTGACGGCAAGGGTTCTTCCCGACTAGCTGATGTTCCCTCCTCCCGTCCCTTGGAGCCCCTTCCCTTCGTAGACTGGTCTGCTCCCAGACTCTAGTCGTGGGGTGCCCCATGTTAAGGAGAGAGACGCAGGTCTGGTTGGAAGGTTCTGTTTGGTGAAGATCAGGAGGTTGCCCGCTCTGTTAGCACTTTGAAAGTCCTTGCAGCAGTGAGTCATGTGGTGAACGAAGCTCCCGTGGCATAGCCGTCAGGGTTTGAGTTGGGGTGGAGTCGGAGCTGCTTGAGGTGGCAAGCTCGGCAACGATAACCCCCTTCTTTCTCCTTGGAAGCGTCTAAGGTGTTGTGTAGCCTTGTGGCGGCTTTGGTTTTGTGGTTGGTAGGGAGCGAGAGCCTAAGCGAAATCCATGCTTGGTCTTTGACTATAGCTGATAACGTCGACTCCTGTGGGCGCCATCCCCTTCTTGAAGGCGTTATCGCTTTGCTCTCCTTTTGTTCGGGTGAAAACTTTGTTCCAATTCTCGGACAGATGTTGCTTGCGTCTCGGATGCTTTCTTCCTCCTTGGAGGCTTCATTTAGAAGACCCTACTCTACATTATCGTTTGTCCCCTAGTCTGGGGTTTGTTCATAAGAAGTCAGAGCTGCTCTTATGAGCTTGGCAACGATGACTTATATCTCGAACTTCAGTAGTGCTGCTGCTTGTACCATATTTTATTCCTCGTGTGGGTCTTTGGTAGGTTTTCCCCAATTAACCATGCATTTGTGAGGTTTTTGGACCGGTTTTCTCTTAAAAACTGGGCCAACTCTCTACTTCTTATATGAAAACAGGTACTCCCTGTCCTTTTTGAGATTTACCTTAAAAAAATTATTGATCATAAGTGTGGCAAGTTGTGACAAAAGTATGTGAGTATGACACATGGAAACATGAGCTATGAAAGTGTGGTATGTCATAAATGTAGCAATGAACCAAAGACTTGCTTGATTTAGTCAAAGTGCTTAGCCACAAGTCGTGGCAAGTGTTTCTCTCCTGCTCTTCTTTTCTTTTCTTTTCTTTTCCTTTTTTTGTTCGAGATAAAAATCTCAGCTAGTATGTCGCTCTACACCATACAATACAAATTAAGTTGAAACACATTCAAATGGATATACGGATAAAATTCTTTATTGGATCTTATTTGAGAAACGATAATACTCCCTCCATTTCTAAAAGGAGGGATTCTAGGTTTTTAAGAGATTAAGGATGAAGATAAAAGATCACTATCATGCATGCCTCATGTTGCGTGGTGAGTGAAAAAGTGGTTGTGGATAAGGTGAGAATAAAATTAAATATCAATGATTGATCGGGCACTATATAGTACATATAAAATTCCTTATTATTGGATAAAATTCTAAATGTTTCGATTGTTGGGCGTTCGAGAGAATAATTTTTTTAAGGGAAAAAGGGGGGGAGATATTTCATTGCACACAAAGAAAGGCTACAGCTATTTTTTTTTTTACTGAAAGAAAGGCTACAGCTATTAATTCCAATATGATAGTATTGTCTCTGTCCATTCCTAGTGTAAATGCGGCACACACGTTGAACAGGCATATGTTTACACACAGGTCACCCTAAACGTGTCCAAAAAGTCAGGTCTTAAAAATCATTATATGTAGTAAGATATGGTGGATTTATACTCAGTAAACACGTCTTAATTAATCTAATGACCACTAGTTCTTCTTTTAGCAAGGAGACATGGCAAGGCTAGTGAAAGATGAGAGCCCTGAACTGAGAGGCAGGAGCACTATACGTGTCATATCATTCCTAGTGTAGTAGTTTTTTTAGTAATACTGGTACTTGTCATATCATTGCTCATTTTTGTTTGCTTCCCCTGAATAATGGATCGAGCTTTTGCTCATCCTGACTTTATACCTCACGACCACAACGAAGAGTATTACTTTTTGCAGGGTGATTATATATTTTTTTTATCGTACTGACGATTAGGTGTCCAATTATGTAATCCCTCTGTACCTATTCATCATCGTTGATTTTTTTAAACATATTTAACCGTTCATCTTATTTAAAAAAATAAGTAATTATTAAATATTTTTCTATCATTTAATTCATTGTTAAATATACTTTTATCTATATATATATAATTTTACATATTTTACAAAAGTTTTTAATAAGACGAACGGTTAAACATGTTTCAAAAAATTAGCAGCGTCAAATATTTAGGGACGGAGGGAGTAATTAGTACTTATTATGTTCGGTCACTATATAGGTTTATCCTTCACAAATAGGATTTAATAAATGGTGGTTTCTTGTTTTGTGTTGGTGTTTATTAGTTTGTGCTTGTATTTTGTTAATTTTTGGTGTGTTTACGTGAACCCTTTGGTGTGTGGTCGTTTTTAAGAGAATTTGTATAATAATTGGTTGTAACTCGTTGAGTAAAGGCCGAATTTTATTTCTTTTTTTAACTTGTTGACAATTACATAATTAGGTAACTCAACTATATAATACTTTTTTATAGCAATTGTATATGTTTTTATTACATTAAAGAAAGGCACACAACATCACACATACATGCAAACACTCACACGTAAGGGTGGCCATTCAGTATGACCGAAAAATTCGATCTCAATCTTTGGTCTTTTCATAAAATTTAGTGATTTAAAATTAGAGACCAAATTGCATCGCAAAATTTTGTTTAAGACTACGCAGTTTTGTTTCATTTAGTTTGGGTCGGTCTTCGATTATGACCAAGATATATATCTGAATTTTGATAGGGAAGGGGAGAAAAGAAGCCTATGTGGGCCTAGAGGATTATAACCTGAGATGGACAAAACTATAATTGAAGAAGAATAGGCACTTTGGCGGTGGCAAGTATGACAACCATGGCAGCAAGCCGGTGCTTGAGCTCAAGGAAGGCGGTAGGGGCACACCTTAACACCGCCACCTCCATAGCAACCTTGTTGATGAGCTACGGCCCTTCATCTCCCTTGCCTTTGCCGCCACCATCGAATGCGGCCGGAGGTGCGGAGTGGCGTATGCATTGGTCAGATGTGGTCCGCAGCGAAGGAGGGCCTCATTGGTTGGACTAATAAGCTATAAAGTAAAAGCTAAAATTTAAATTTTCTAATTTGATTTTTGAAGTTGATTATAAGATATTTTAAACGTAATTTCTATTTAGCATTGGCTTTTAAGTCGCTATGGACAAATATATAAAAAAAATTATTTGTATTTACATTTAGGCCATATAAAATTAGTTCCGCCTATCTAACATTCTAAATAACTTTATATGAAAAAGTGATCAGCTACAAAATTATAGATCTCATCGTGATCTACAACTTTTATACATCAGAGATATATTGTAAATATGGCTATAAAATTTATAACGAATATTTGAACATCTAAATGATATAAAATGAAAAAGTTATCAACTACAAAGTTGTAGATTTCGTCGAGATCTATAATTTTCATATAAAGTTTGGGTTTATCTGACTTATATGAAATATTTAAAAACTTTATAACTATCATATGATAAACTATATGGCAATTTTGTATTTAGACCCATCACGTCAAAAAATTGCCCTCTGAAAGGGTGTCTTCTAAAAAAGCTCTCCCAGAGTGTGTTAGGGGTGTAGATATGTAATTATTTGAAACAAAAAATTATTTATGTAAATATTTTAATAAATAATAAAAATTAATAATACAAAAACGAATTCTTCTGTCTATTCATAAGAAAAGGCCCAATTTATCCAGGCTATACATTGGGCTTTTGTACTGTGCAAAAATTATCCCATGCATGGGCCACAGCCCACGCTTGCTTTCATATTGGCCCACTTGAGAATTCTCACTCTTTTTCTTATGGAAAAAGTACATCGAAGGTCCCTTAACTTGTCATCGAGTTACAAAATCGTTCCCCATCCGCAAAACCAAATATCGAGCATCCCTTAACTAATCAAAACCGGTCATAATAGGTTCTTCGGTGGTTTTGACCCGATTTTATCCTACGTGGCGGCTGAGTTAGCGTGGGACCCACGTGGGTCCGATATGTCAGCCTCTTATTCCTTCCCCCTCTCTCTTGGGGGTGGGGGGGGGGCTAGTGGGCGATCGATCGCCAGGCAATCGCCCAAGCGATCAGATCCCCCCTCCCCCTGTAGGCAATACCTCCTCTCACTCCTCCTTCCTCCTCCCCTTCTTCTCTTCCTGCTAAGTACACCACAATTTTTTTTAAAAAAACAAAAGTTAGAAAAATTTATGTATAGAAATACTATATATAAAAAAGAGTAAAGTCTATCACCGATCCCTAAACTTGTACTGCCGTGTTATCCCGGTCCCTAAACTTGCAAATCAACCGTTCAGGTTCTCAAACTTGTTCGACTGTGTCATCCCGGTTCCTAAACTTACAAATCACTCGTTTAGCTCCTCCAACTTGTTCAGTTGTGTCACCCCGGTCCCTAAACTTGGATTTGAATATCATCTGGGTCAAATAGAATGGTCTAAAGACTTTATATTTAAAAATAATTCATAACTTTTTCACGTGAACTCTAATGAAGACAAATTTTATATCAAACTTGTAGCCCTCGCTCGCGATCTACAACTTTGTAGATGATTTTTTTATTTTAAGTCATTTTTTGTCCCAAAATGTAATTTTAAAACTAAAATTTCAAAATCTATAAACATGCAACAATATTTTGGGACCCTGAACAGTTTTAATTCAAAAACTTTTCAACTACAAAGTTGTAGGTCGCGTCGAGGGCTATAATGTTGATATAAAGTTTGTCTTTATTAGAGTTCACATGAAAAAGTTATGAATTATTTTTTGATATAAAGTTTTTAGACCGTCCTGTTTAGGGATCGGGGTGACACAACTGAACAAGTTGGAGGACCTAAACGAGTGATCTGCAAGTTTAGGGACCGGAATGATACAGTCGAACAAGTTTGAGGACCTAAACGGTCAATTTGCGAGTTTAGGGACCGGGATGACACAGCAGTACAAGTTTAGGGACCGGTGATGGACTTTACTCTATAAAATAATTGAATTCAAATTCAAATTTGAATCAGGTATGTAAACTTTTGACTTATAAACTTTGGGTCTATAAACTTTAGGTGTATAAACTTTAGATGTATAGAAATACTATATATAGAAAATATTTGAATTCAAATTCAAATTTGAATCAGGTACGTAGACTTTTGACTTATAAACTTTAGGTCTATAAACTTTTAGGTGTATAGAAATACTATATATAGAAAATATTCAAATTCAAATTCAAATTTGAATCAGATATAATTTATATTCAAATTTAAAACGGGTATATAAACTTTAGGTGTATAAACTTTAGATGTATAGAAATACTATATATAAAAAATATTTGAATTCAAATTTAAATTTGAATCGGATATATAAACTTTTGGTCTTCTTTATATGTGTAAACTTGAGATGTATAAATTTTAGGTATATAAATTTACTAAAATAGGAAAGTAATATGGTGCCAAGAAAAAAAACGAAAAAAAACTAGGTGGAGAGAGAGGGAATGGGAGGGGAGGGGATCGCTACCCCCACCGCCAGGCGAGCAATCGGCCTTTAGCATTTCCGTCTCTCTTGCCCTTTCCACTCCCCTTTCCACGGGTGATGAGCGTGCACGGGACGGAGAGGCTAGGCACGGCGCAGCCGGCGGCCGACGGGAAAGAACTCGGCGGCGGCGCGCTCCACCGCGTGCGCCCCCGTCGCCTACCGCGCTCGCAGCTGCCACTGGCGAGCAAGGCGAAGGTACTGGGGCGGCTAGCGTTCCCGGCGCTCCTGGCGGAGGCGTCGGACTACATTGCTGTGCTGGAGATGCAGGTGAGCGCCATGGCGGCGCTCGCGCAGGCACTCTAGTCCGTGGCACCCGCGCCGCCGCCGCCGTGATCTCCCTCGTCGTCGTCATCCAGTTCCAAGGAAGGATTTGGTCTGTGTGTCTGTACATGACTTTTTTTTTTTTGTTTTGCTCGGGCTAGCTTGGCCATTGTTAGTGAATTGATGGTGAAAATAAAAAAGAGTTTAGTTTGGTCAGGATTATTATTAATTTTTTGTTTAGTGGGTAGGTCTGGTGTTGCCGCCGACGCCCTCTCGCGACCAGGCAGGGCAGCGATCGGAGGCGACCAGGCTGCGACGGCAAATGTAGGAGAACACGCGGAGGCGAACGGGGACTTGCCGAATGGAGCAGTGATTCGTGCCCCGCGCGTCGAGGTGGAAGCGCTCCACCAGGTCCTACTCTGCATGCCGGCCGCCGAGGTGGCCCGCTGCAGCAGCTTCTGCAGGCGTCATCGCCACGGACGCCTTCCGCCGCGACCACCAGCGCCACTGCTTCCCGCCACCCCATGTCGCTCTTCTTGTACCGCCTCGACCACTGGGCCTACCCCGACCGCGTCCGCGTCCACCTCCGCGGCGTCGACATCGCCGCCCGCGAGTCCCACCCGCCCACCCGGCCATCCGCCTCGCCCACACCGACGCCAACCTCCGCCGTCCGCCGCACGCCCGTTCCCGCCTTGCTGCCTCCTCCCCGGGCCCATCTTTGGCCGCCACGGAGCCCCGCCGGGCTGCCGCCGTGCTTCCCCACTACGACCGCCGCCGCCGGCCGCAGTCGCAGGGCCACCCTCCTTCTCTCCCGCCTCGCCCCGGAGGCCTCCACCCCAGCCGCTGGCCGGCTTGCCCAGAAAAGAAAAGAGAAGAGAAGACTGAGAGAGAGAGAGGGAGGAAGGGAGACATGTGGGACCCACGTAGGTCCCACACTGCCTCAGCCGCCACATAGAACAAAACCGGAGTTAAAATCACCGAAGAACTTATTCTGACCGGTTTTGATTAGTTAAGGGACGTCGGATTTCTGTTTTTGCGGTTGGGGGGTGATTTTATAACTCGACGACAAGTTAAGGGACCATTGGTGTACTTTTTCCTTTTCTTATCTTAGGACCACAAGAACAAACTCTCTTCATTTAGGTTACGAGAAAAATTTGCAAGAAGTTCGAACGAGTTGAAATTTGCGTAATATCTCAAGCAGAATATATGCTCCGAGATCAGAATGGAGGTCAAGTTTGGTTCAATATCCTACCAAAGTACCAATTCGGTAGGCGCCATATTGATTTGCCGAAAGACGGCTTCAATCCAAACGCCAACCAAGTGCAGTCGAAGCCGAATTTTGCCATATAATCATGTAGTACTATGTTGCACACATTGCATCAAGAATTAAACTTTAGAGTCCTTCGTTTGCTTGTGGGTTATCAGGCTGCAGCTAAAATTTAAATTTCAAACATAACGTAAGGAATTTTTAATCATAATTTATATTCTAGTATTGGCTTTTAAATTATTAAGAACACAGGTACAAAAGTTTTACTTATAAATTATTTTTCATTGCTTTGTTCATTTTTCTATGGCTTATTAGCCTAGAAAAACGACGTGAGGATTGATATGAACATCTTAAGAAAAAAATAGAATTGCTAAATTCTTGCGATATAAAATTGTGATTTTTCAACCGGTTAGCGAAAAAGATTATTTGGCACACGCCAGGCGCTCGCGCATGTCTCCACTACCGTACAACGTTAATTGTTTTAAAAAATAACATAGTTACATACAAATTACCAAATTACACTATTATATATTTGTGAGTTTTTGAATAAATTTTCTATCAACTAGGTAGTTAAAAGAAAAATCTAAATCTCGAGAGTCAAGACCTGCAGGACGCTATTGCGTAATGTTATGGGAGCATCTGATACGGTCTCGCTGTCGCGTAGGAATCATGACACGAAGTGAAAGAGTTCCGTCTCTACCTCTAACTCTGACAAAAACTGTGGACAAAAATCACAGGAGACTCCTACAGATTTTGAATTCCTATAACAAAAAGATGAGGATTCAAAACTAATATGATTTAAATTAGGTGTTTTGACATAGCAAAAAGAACATAGTGGTCTCATTGCCAGAACCGGTTAAAAAAAAAAGAGAGCGCATACAATGTACTACCTCCATCCAAAAATACTTGTCGCTTTAAGTTTTTATTTGTAACTTTTAATCATTCGTCTTACCCAGTATATCTTGACAGTAACATTTTCCTTTGTGAAAAAGAAGGCAAAGTAACAGCCCAACTCACTTGCATATTTGGCCAAGCCGGCCAATTGCTACTGTCAATAGCTGATTAGTGACCATAATTAGTTAATCCCAAATGTATTAGAGTAGCAACATAAGGGAGAAACTGGCGCACATGCTCTGATTACTATAGTGGAGTACAGTACTGCTGATGACTGGATTGCACAGGCCAAGCCAAGCAGACAGTCCTACAAAATGAACCAGCCCGTGAAAATGTACCAGGTTCACTCTGATCAGTGATCTTTGCAGCACAGCTTGGCTATACGGAAAGAGAGTGTGCGAGATCCATTTTAGTACTACTTCTGCATCAACGCATGTGCTCAGCTCATACATCATCATCAGAGGCAGAGGAGATCCATTTCACCACTTGAGAAAACACAGAATCATCAGAAGCACTTTCATACCCTGCATCACCAAAATGTTTACACTCTTTTTTCACTTCAAATGTCAGGGAAAAGAGCAAAGACTCTGATCGTAAAAGGCAGTTAAAACCAAAGCTTCAAAATAGATTACGATGAAAAAAAAAACTCTTACATCAAGTTTTAAAAAATAAATTTTGGCTATGCACGACCAATCGACAAGGAAACAACGAAAGCTGAAATGTATCATCTCTCTTTGAGGGTTAAAAGCTAGAGCAACACAATGTGGTATATGTTCTAAAAAACACACACAATGTGGTATAGTGCTAGTATTACTTTAGGAGGTTTAGAGCCATTTGATTTGCAATGAATGGACAAGATTGATGTACTACAGGACCCAATTAAACGATAAAATTGCTACGGAAAATTTCCGGAACAAACATGAAATCGCTACTACAAAATCACTGTTTGCTACAGTGGTACAAAATCTGTTTGCCCTCTGAATTTTCGGTGTTGTTTAGATCGATGCCATTTCAAACCATACTATTTTTATGAAGTTGTCAAATATGTATATTTATTAAATTTTTACCGAACTCTGATAAATACAAATTCTACCAAAATTTAATAATATTATTAAATTATCAAAATTTAATAAAGTTTATTTTAAATGCAATCTGAATAGGCCCCTCCTTGCCATATGATCCGTTCCCATATGTAACATGTGGTCACCTCATACGTCATCATCGGAGAAGATTCACTTATATTAACAAAAATCACAATCATTAAAGCCCTCAAAATTCTAATTAAACTACTGTACTAATCACACCGAATTAGCAGCCCCTCCTGAGGCCATTCCCAACCCAATGATTAGGATGATGTCTATAGCATTAAATAAACTACCATCTAGAATAAAAAATGATGTGGCAAGTAAATAAACGAGGAAAGAGAAGGAAATCATGTCTTCAAATGTTTTCTACACAATATTTAAGACATCATGTGACTATGTGAGATAAGTAGTATTAAATTTAAGTATGAAATAGTGATATTTGTATTGGGAGAGTAGTGTCTGGGATGCATCATCAACAGCAGCAGCAAAAGCAGCGCGCACTTCAAGGGGGAGAGCCCAGCTGACGTGGCGTCATACAGCCACTGACGTATGGGCCCCACCCCACCGCTTTTATAACCTCGCCGCCTCGCCTCCCCCTCTCTGTCATCTTCTCGCTCGCCTCTCGCTGTCTCGCACTCGCCGCCGCCGCCGTCGCCGCGCCTCTCTCGCCGGCGGGGAGGTGAGGCGAGTGAGCCCGATTCCGCGGCCTCGTGAGCCGAGCCCACGTATTGTCGCGTCAATTTTCCGCTGATTTTTCTTTCTTTCTTTTTTTTTTTGTGATTCTCAAGGTTTTTCTTAGGTGTACGGATTTGATGGCGGTGGCGTCGCGGCTCGCGGTGGCGCGGGTGGCGCCGGACGGGGGAGCGGCGGGGAGGAGGAGGAGGAGGAGGGGGCGGCCGGTGGTCGCGGTTCCGACGGCGGGGAGGGGGCGAGGTGGGGCCGTGGCGGCGAGCCCACCGACGGAGGAGGCGGTGCAGACGACGGAGCCGCTCACCATGGAGGACCTGGTGGCCTACCTCGTCTCCGGGTGCAAGCCCAAGGAGAACTGGCGGTGAGGAGAGGAGATTCCCTTGAGTTTGTTTTTTTTTCTTTGGTGAAATTGGATAGCTTGTCACTGCTTCACTAGTGGTAGTGGTAGGTACTTTTTTCCTCTAAAAAAACTAGTGGTTGGTAGAATGGTTCGCATGGAGACATCATTATCGTATTGGGTTCGGTGGAAATGTGGAATTGGAGAATTTCCTATTGGCATAGCCTAACACGCTGCTTTAGCTACGCAATTGCAGTTTTAGTTATAAATTGATTGATTTCGGGCTTTCTATTGATGACTGATGAACTGGTTTATATGGCTCTAGTACTCTAATGTTGGATAAACAAACTGTTTAGCCTTATGCATTGTTAATGCAACTGTTTGATCATTTTTTTATTGGTAATTTTAGCTGTGATTGTTATCCTACCTGATCTGCTAGCACCATTCGTTGGGCATGAAAGTGCTGCTGGTGCCTGCATTCAGTTTTTGTGTCATTGGCAATGTCATCTTTTTTGAAATAACTTTTTTCCTTTTTGAAAGAACATTGGCAATGTCATCTTGTTTGTTCAATTTACTCCCGCTTTGTTTGATATGGAGTATTCCAGTTTGTTATTTTGATTATGCCATAAATAAATTTCTGATTTCACAGAATTGGCACAGAACATGAGAAGTTCGGTTTTGAAGTTGATACATTGCGTCCTATAAAGTACGATCAGATCCGTGACATCCTGAATGGACTTGCTGAGAGGTTTGATTGGGACAAGATAGTTGAAGAAAATAACGTTATCGGTCTCAAGCAGGTAGTATTCTTCTGTTATTTCCCCTATGAGACCACCTTACATGACTTAGACCAACAATTAATGTGGACTGCGGTAATTAATTCTAATGGAGAAACAAACAAAAAAAATGACAGTTTGTTCTGACAATTTTAGTTTATCCCTTAACTCAGGCTACTTATATGGTTGCAGGGAAAACAAAGCATTTCACTAGAACCTGGTGGTCAATTTGAACTTAGTGGTGCTCCTCTTGAAACATTACATCAAACTTGTGCTGAGGTCAATTCACATCTTTACCAGGTAATGTGCAGTGCATCCCTGTATTAACTTCTTGCTTTATGTGATTTTCACTTATGATTTGCGCATTGCCATGCCATATATATCTTCAGTACGAAAGTTTTTTTGCCAGCAGTTGATCCAATCCGAAACGTCTGTTCTTGTAGGTCAAAGCAGTTGGAGAGGAAATGCGGATTGGATTTCTCGGAATTGGTTTTCAGCCAAAGTGGGCACTGAGTGACATACCAATAATGCCCAAGGTAGTTTTGGCCTTAGACCTTGTAAAGCTTTAGCTTTTCTATGAATTCAGTGTTGCCTACATATTTAACTTAACTTACGAGAAGGGTTCCTATAAATTTTAATGCTTCAGATTGTTTCTTTATAGGGAAGGTACGAAATTATGAGGAATTACATGCCTAAAGTTGGCTCTCTTGGGCTTGATATGATGTTCCGAACATGCACTGTTCAGGTGATTATATGTTCATGTACTAATTTTGGAATTCCATCTTAAAGAAACTTGCAAACTTATTGTTACTTCTCTAAACAACTTTACTTGAGTCATGAAGGTTAATCTTGACTTCAGTTCAGAGCAAGATATGATAAGGAAATTCCGTACTGGTCTTGCATTACAACCTGTGGGTACTTTTGTTATCTTCCCTGATCATTTACTTTACCCCTTGACATGAACCTGGTTTATTCATTTAATGGATCGTTGCCATTTAACAGATTGCAACAGCAATATTTGCTAATTCTCCCTTCAAAGAAGGAAAACCAAATGGGTATCTTAGCTTAAGAAGGTGATTGCTTTATTGCTTTTAAAAGTACATTGTTTTGTTGTATGAAGTTGCCAACAACATCATTCATGATCTGCAGCCATATTTGGACTGATACTGACAACAACCGCTCAGGGATGCTTCCTTTTGTGTTCGATGACTCATTTGGGTTAGTATCTATAATTCATACCATTCGACCCTCTTCCCCCACCCAGAACACTGGCAATGTGATTGAAAACCTCATTTTGGCCAAAGATATTTTATACATGAAATGAAGGTTTCCATGTAACTGAAATTCTGATTATAGTTCGTTTCTTTGATGCAGATTTGAGCGATATGTGGACTACGCATTAGATGTCCCGATGTATTTTGTCTATCGTAATAAGAAGTACATTGACTGTACTGGAATGTCATTTCGGGTCTCTTCCTGTTTCTGTTACCTTAGTGCTTGTGCTGTTATATGCAGTAGAGCTTTGGCTATAGAATACAGAACTTGGTTATTAACTAGACTAACTGGATTTATATTTGTTTTGCAGGATTTTATGGTAGGAAAACTCCCACAAGCTCCGGGGGAGCTGCCTACTTTGAATGACTGGGAGAACCATCTAACAACAATATTTCCTGAGGTTTGCCCTTCAATTTGTATAGCACGATCATCATGGCATGTTGACACTGTATGCTTAATGTAATAACTATTTGTTCTTTTGTATTTGGCTTGCAGGTTAGGCTGAAGCGATATCTAGAGATGAGAGGTGCTGATGGTGGCCCATGGAGGAGATTGTGTGCTTTGCCAGCATTTTGGGTTTGTTAGCTTACTCCTTTGCACTTCTTTTGTATTTCTGTACAGTTTGCAGTGTGGTCATTGGTGTCAAGTAGAAGTAAACGCAAGGAGTTTGGACATGGGTACTGTAGTAATGTATATCTTCCATGTTCTATAGGAAGAATTTTGAACCAGTTTTGGAATTGGTATTTGTATACAGGTTGGGCTGTTGTATGATGAGGAATCACTGCAAAGTATTTCGGACATGACCTCTGATTGGACAAATGAGGAAAGAGAAATGCTAAGGCGAAAGGTATCTTGAGTTATTTGTGCTCTCTGTCCCTGCCAAGTTATATAATATACTGTTGATCCATAAATAAACTTTTGTTTTGCCTTACAATCACACCAGTTTAACAGAATTATATAATCTTTTTTGTCAGAATAATTTGTAAATTAGCAAAGTAACCCAGGTTCGGAAGTTACAACATGCTACTAGAGTCACCTTGGCCTTACTGTATCTAATTTGATTAGGTACCTGTAACCGGTTTGAAGACACCCTTCCGGGATGGATATGTAAGAGATCTAGCTGAAGAAATTCTGCAGTTGTCTAAGGTTAGTAACTTTCTTGAATGTACATTCTTTTATAACACGGAGTGCATGCAGATTATAGTAATGCTCCTTTTTTTGTTATTCCAGAATGGATTAGAAAGAAGAGGGTACAAGGAAGTTGGTTTCTTAAGAGAGGTTGATGCAGTGATCAGTTCAGGTGAAGATTTCAACATTCCAGCATCTCTTTTCATTGATGAAGATATCAACATTTTCATGGTTTTGCTGCGCTCTAGATAACAAATGAAGAATTTAACTCTGTTTTCAGACAATAATTCGTAGCCTACTTTGTTGCAGGAGTGACCCCAGCTGAGAGGCTGCTCAATTTGTACGAGACGAAGTGGCAACGCAGAGTCGATCCTGTCTTCCAGGAGTTGTTATACTGATGCTGAGAAACCTCTTACACAGCAAAACTGGACAGTCTGTAGATGTACTCCCCCATACAGAAAAAACCTCATATCCATTCTATTTCATGCCTCGGCAGCTAATGTCCGCCATCCGTTCTTCTTGAGCCTGAAGAGGGAAAAATAACCGCCGTGCAGCAATTCAGCTTCACGGACTCAATTGTTTCTGCCTCCTGGAACATTTGAGGTCGGAAGCCTTTGTAGGTGCTGTCTTTGTTGGGGCCTTTTACTGTTAGAATAATTGGGCTAGGCCCAACTTATAATATTAAATCTCAAAGGCCCATAATAAGTGTTGAGGATAATAATACCACCTCAGAATTTAAGCGAGAAATATCTTAACCTAAATAGGGAGTTATTGGAGGCTCCCTGTTGACCAGTTGAGGTGGGGGTCGGAATGCCACACGCGCGCGCGCCGGGCCGGGCCTAGGCGTGGCTGGCTGGCGGCGTGCGTCACGTCGCTATCCTTTTGCAGCCACTAACCCACGTTCCCACGATTCCCTCCGCAACAGCGCGTCCACGTTCTTTCTCCTGATAGATAAGGAGGCCGCGAGTCCGATCCGTTTTCATCGCTTCTTTCCCGGTGTTAGTTTCTCCTTCTCCGCGTCTGAGTTGCTCTCGCTTTCGATCTCCAGCCACGCCACGTCACGTCACGTCGTTATCCTTTTGCAGCCACTAACCCACGTTCCCACGATTCCCTCCGCAACAGCGCGTCCACGTTCTTTCTCCTGATAGATAAGGAGGCCGCGAGTCCGATCCGTTTTCATCGCTTCTTTCCCGGTGTTAGTTTCTCCTTCTCCGCGCCTGAGTTGCTCTCGCTTCTGATCTCTTGCGCGTACGAGAGATTGGAAGGAGCAGTGCCTCCGAAACCACACCTTCGCCTGAGATCTACACCGGGTAGGCGGGTGATCAGGTTTTTGGGGAGTGCCTCCCGCACTACTGCTCATCGCCATGTCTGGAGTTGCCGCTGCCGCTGCTGGCGGAGGTGATGCGCCGCCGACAGGAGCTGGATCCGGAGCTGGTGCGCCAGGAGGTGCCCTGAACGACAACAACAACGGAGGCAATTCTGCCTTACCATCCAGCGGAGAGCCATTCTCGGGATATAATCTTCTCCTCCTGTTACTGTTGTTAGCGCTATCGCTATACTATGTGCGCTATGTTCTTATTCCTGTTCTTCATGATGCCTCTAGCATGTTATTGTATTACTATTATGTTTCTGTTCCTGACATTCATGATGCGCATAGTATGCTACTGATTATGTTAAGATCACCCTACACTGCTTATGCCATGATTATTGCTTTAACTTTTTGGATTAAAATATGCCGATTAATGACTATATTTCCAACATTTACAACTTCCGATTTCCCTCGTCAACAGGGAGATGGGACAAACCACTGTTTGTACCAGACCCTCTTTTGTTCCTGATGATTTTTGTATGAAAAATAAGCCCATCTGGTGCATGATGGAAACTATATATATATATGGTTCCAGAAAATGTTGGAATAAGTATTTGACAAGCACGTGGAGTGAGTTCCATCCAGCTAAAAGAAATATCTTGCAGATGTAATGGCTGGTGTATTTGGTGGTCTCCATGAAAGTGCCTTTTTATTCGGTACTTATATGACTTGACTGGTTGTTTCCTGCTGCCTTCCTTTTGGACCTTTCTACCAATCTATATATGCTATCCTGATAGGAACTCACCCTGTCATTTTGTTATATGACAAGTAATCAGATATTACTGCATGGTTTTCCAAGATAAGATGGCTCTTCTTATTATTCCCTGTGCCTATGCCCCATCTTTTATTTATTTTTCATCAACAAGCTGGTGAATGATGTTGCATAAACGAAATTTCGTCGTCTCAAGAACATGATCAAGTTTGTGCATTGTTAATGTATAAGCAAAAAACAAACGTGTGAGGCGTGCATATGCTCTCTTCTGACCAAGCCCGTCTTACTGTCCTGAAAGCACGCACGCCACCACCCACCACCAACCCTTCCCCACTCGCACCTACTCCCTATCACTTACATGTGGGACCCACAAGAAAGAGGAACATACGTGTGTTGTGCATCTCCCATGCAAAACGGGCCAAGATGTGCTTAATCTTATCATAGTGTTTTACTGGAAAGAAATACGCTTCCAAAAAATAAGTGCGTGTAAAGAAAGATACCAATGCTACTAGCTAGGCATTAAAGACAAAAAAAGGATAATGAAAAGCACATAATTTCTCCATCGAAGCTTACTATCAGTAGTGTCTGTATCATCCACGGCATCTTAAAAACTAGAGTACACACGGCAAGTCGGTAACACTAACTGCTAACTCTCTTACAAGTATCATGTATTGTCTGTAGCGTCCGAGTTAAATCTTGCATATGTCGCATGTATTCTCTTCTTATTAACTCACAAGTGACACATCAACTATCAGTGGAGAAGATAGGAGGGGCGAGCAGGGGTCTCGTCTCCCCTAAGCCCCTACAACTACACTATATTTGCTCTAGTTTTTGTAAAATTTTAAAAGATAAGTATCGTTGATCTCTCCGTCAAATAAAATTCAGTGTTTCTTGTTTCGCCACTTTCTCAACCATTTGCCTATAGTAGAGTCGTTGAACTCTGTCCTAGTTGAAGTATTGGGAGCTCTTACATATGCCCCATATTTCAGCCTTATTCATATCTTCAAAATCCTACACATCAATCTGGTAGAGTATTGGTTCCCCGAGAAAAAGAAAACTGTTAAAAAGGGTAACTGTCACTGTTTGATACTTGATAAATTTCAGACTACAAGTTCTTAATCTTTTATTAATAACTCTTGAAATGATATAATTATACAACATTAGACATATAAAAGAAACTCAACTAACGTTATATATATAGAGAGATATTCCCTCTAATCTAATCTTAAAATTTAGCCATTATATTTCATTCTCACAGTAAAACTGACGAACCGTTGCCAGCAAAACTAGCAGCTTGTTGAAACAAAGGATATGGATAAGTGCCATTGATGTGGTGCTGGAAACGTGGGTGCATGCTATCAAGATTTAAACCTTGATTTTCACGAATATTACATTAACTTTTTTTTTTTGCATCTTTTAACGTGTGTTAGAAAATAAATTTTATGTGTGAGTATAGTATTACGTGTGTAGTGATGTGCGTGCGTGTATATCTGCGGCATAACAACTAAAAGAAAATAAAAACACACACCTCTAACCAGGGTTTACATTACCGTCGGTAACCACGCGGTTACCGGTCTTACCGCGGGGTACGGTAATAGAAAAACCACGGTAACCTCCTTAAATTTAAATAAATTTGAAAAATAATTTGAATTTTTGATAAATTTTACACGGTTTTTCACGGTTAATGTGGTTACCGTGCTTACCGCCAAGGCGCGGTAACCCCGGCCCTTGTTTGATCCAAAGCGTGATATAGGCCATAGCCGCCTCCACACAAACAATCACGAGGAGCAGCCAGCCGATCTTCCGCTTCAACACCTAACCCCCAATCCCAAATTCCCAATTCCAATTCCGTATTTAATCCCTCCATTTCCCAAATCCCCCAAACCCGATTCCACCCAAAATCCTCTTCTCCGCCTCCGCCTCCGCGCCCGCCATGAACTCGCTCCAATCCTTCCTCGCCCTCAACCCGCCCGCCGCCGCCGCCGCCCTCGGCGGCGCGCGCCTCCGCCCGTCGCGCGTCACCGCGTGCCTCGCCACGCCCACGCCCACGCCGCCGCCCCAGACCTCCGCGCCCCTCGCCCCCGCCGCCGCGGCCGCGCGCCGCGAGCTGTCCGCCGCGAGCCGCGCCGTGGTGGAGGACGAGGCGAGGTACATCGTCGGGACGTACAACCGCTCCCGCGTCGTCCTCGTCGCCGGCCGCGGCTGCAAGCTGTACGACGCCGACGGGCGCGAGTACCTCGACATGGCCGCCGGCATCGCCGTCAACGCGCTCGGCCACGCCGACCCCGACTGGGTCGCCGCCGTCTCCGCCCAGGCCGCCACCCTCGTCCACGCCAGCAACGTCCAGTACACCGTCCCCCAGGTCAGTCTCGAATGCGTCACGCCCACCGCCCACCACGTGTTCGACGCATTGTCCAACCCACCTCTCGTCACGCCAAGCTCACCGTGATCATTTCTTTTTTCCGCGTGCAGGTGGCGCTCGCCAAGCGCCTCGTGGAGGCCTCCTTCGCGGACCGCGTCTTCTTCGCCAACACCGGCACGGAGGCCAACGAGGCGGCCATCAAGTTCGCCAGGAAGTTCCAGAGGGTGGCGCGCCCCGACGGCGACGCGCCCACCGAGTTCATGTCGTTCACCAACTGCTTCCATGGCAGGACCATGGGGTCGCTCGCGCTCACCAGCAAGGTCCAATACCGGGAGCCATTCGCGCCGGTGATGCCCGGCGCGACGTTCGCCGAGTACGGGAACCTAGAGGAGGCCAAGAAGGTGATACAGTCTGGCAAAATTGCTGCCGTGTTCGTCGAGCCCGTGCAGGGCGAGGGTGGGATCCATAGTGCCACCAAGGAGTTCTTGCAGGGGCTGCGGGATGCCTGCGATGAGGCTGGAGCTCTCTTGGTCTTTGATGAGGTATGAAACATATTTCTTATATTACTCCTTATGTTTAGTATGCTGTGAATTGGTGTTGATTGAGTAATCCATGCTAATCTCACAAGTTCAATCCAAATAGTATAAAACTATTGGTAACTACTTCACAATTTGTATTAGAACAGATGGACTTGTACAAAGTAAAAGTTGTTAACATGCATTTAGTTTGGACCAGAGATCACACTCCATAGGAACCTGCATTTTCATACTTATTCAAATCAGTGCAAATGTCCTAAGCTGTCGATCGTCAATGAACAGTTCTGAAATTCTATGTCTCTGTTGCATTCAGAAAGAGGGCGCTGATCTAATCTAACACTCCTGTTACATGGTTACTAAACACAGGTGCAATGTGGTCTGGGACGCACAGGTTACCTCTGGGCGTATGAAGCCTATGGAGTACTACCTGACATTATGACCTTGGCAAAGCCATTGGCCGGTGGTCTCCCCATTGGTGTAGTCTTGGTCACCGAGAAGGTTGCTTCAGCGATAAACTACGGCGACCACGGTACCACATTCGGGGGAGGCCCTCTTGTTTGCCAAGCTGCATTGACCACATTGGATAAGATCCAGAAACCTGGCTTCCTAGCAGAGGTGGCCAAGAAAGGAGAGAACTTCAAGCAGCTTCTCAGTACCAAGCTGAGCGGAAACGCCCATGTGAAAGAGATCCGGGGGATCGGTCTCATTGTCGGCATCGAGCTCGATGTCCCAGCGGGTCCTTTGGTTGATGCGTGCTTGGATCGCGGTGTCATAGTGCTGACAGCTGGTAAAGGCAATGTTGTGAGGCTGGTGCCGCCACTCATCATCTCGGAAAAGGAGCTTGAGCAGGCTGCAGAGGTGATAAGGGACTGTCTACCTGCACTTGATGCCTCTACCTCTTAATGTAAGCAACATCCTTAGCAATGGAGGCTAGAATGATCTTCCCCTTTTGGGAAGACCCTTAGCAATGGATGTTAGAATGAACCTCCCCTTTGGGTGGAAGTTCAGATATAATATGTGCCATAGGTCTACTTGTCGAATCTTCTTCCAAATTTTGGAAACAAATAATGATATCAAAATGTTGTAGTCCAATTGCTGTCAAAGTAAATGATTTCTTGGAGGCTCTCTAGATACTAGATGATACTATCTGAATTCTTCCTTTTTTCAGTTTTTGTCATTGACAGAATGCAGGAATCTCTCTCTACGAAGGGAGAAGCCTTGCGAGAATGCCGACGATGGGCGCGACGGTGACGGTGGACGGCTCGGCCTGCCGGAAATTCTGCCGGGAATCGTCGTACCGGTCATCGGCATCCGGCCCTCCGACGATGGCGCCGGCGATCACATTGGGATCCGGTGAGCCCTTGTTGAGGTAGTCGAACCCACCCTTGCAGGTGACCTTCGCCGGGCTGGACTTGATCGACGGCAACGACGCCGCCCGGTGGTGCACCTCCGCCGGGTACCTGCTGCCGTACCCGACCATGTAGCTCATCGTCTCGGGGTTCACGCTGAGGATGTAGTCCACCTGCGACCGCACGAACGCGGTGAGCTGCGCCGGCGACCGCGAGGCGCCACCGCCGCACTGGAGGGAGGCCGACCTCGCCGCCGTCAGGTGGTCGGCGTGCACGGCGAGGACGAGGGACGCCAGGGTCACGTACTGCATGTTGTTCCATGAGTCCCACCACAGCATGCCGCCGGGGCTGAGCCTGGCTCCGCCGCCGCCGCCGCCATTGCCGCCGGAGTGCTGCACGAGGTTGCAGATGAACTGCTCCAGGTTGGTCTTCATCTCGGCGTGGCTGCCATCGGCCGGCAGCTTCCCCTGGAGGACAAGCTGCATAATGCAAGATTAATTAATTGTATAATGTTAACTTAATTCCGCAATCCAAATTAAGCAGAAATTAATTAACATGACCAAGATCGAATCAGGAGGAGGATAGGTTTAGTGCCTTGGTGACCAATGCCTGCGCTCCGACGAACTTGTCGTCCCAGCTGAACATGGAGCGCACGCCGCCGACGTTGGTGGCGCCGGCGATGTAGGCGCTGTACTCTTCCTCGCCGCCGGTGGCGATGTAGAGCCAGGCTGCCGCCCAGAGCAGCTCGTCCTGTTCCATTGTCATCAAGCGACCAAATCAAACTATCAATGACTTATTCATCAGAGCTGTCAGCTATCAGTGATCGTTATGCATGCCATTGCTACGCACCTCATCGCCACTGCTAGCGTAGAACTTTGCAGCTGATGGTACACTGTTGTGGTACAAGCCACGATGATTCTTGGCAAACTCAAACAACTGCAAAACAGCGTGTTTAATCGAGATAAATACTACTTATTCTGTTTCACATTATAAGACATTTTAGGTTATAAATAGATTTATGAATGGATTTATATAAATTACATTAAATTGCATTGTGCATGTAAGAAACGTAGTACCTGTTTGGCGTGCAGCAGGAGCGTGGAGGAGAAGTTGGCGTCGGCGGGCGTGAGCGCGACGGCGGCGGAGGCGAGCGCGGCGGCCGTCTCGGCGGCGATGTCGGAGCCGGGGCTGGAGGCGTTCACCATGTACGCCGTGCGGGGCGTGTCCATGTCCTCGGGGCGCTGCCAGCACGAGTGGTCGGAGTCGCCGTCGCCGACCTGCACGTACAGCGCCTCGCCGCCGCCGGCCGACGCGTGCGCCCTGGTGAGGTAGTCGGCGCCCCACCGCACGGCGTCGAGCGCGTGGCCCAGCTCGCCCGCCGCGTCGAGCCGGTCGCCGTACTCCACGACGCTCCACGACAGCGCCGCCACCGTGAACGCCATGGGGAACCCGAACTTGACGTTGTCGCCGGAGTCGTAGTAGCCGCCGGTGAGGTCCACCTGCATATCACATTGCATTGCGTCAGTGCGCGCACACACGGACACGTTCGAGGACGGCGGCGAGGCGAGGTCAGGTACGCGGTGGTCGGCACCGTCGGCGAGGGCGGAGTCGGCGCGCCACTGGACGCGCTGGGCGGGAGGGAGGCGGCCGGAGCGCTGGCCCTCGAAGTAGAGCAGCGACATGGCGAGCGCGGCGCGGTAGTCGTGGCCATGGGCGTCGCGCACCATGCAGCTCGTCGCGATCACCACCAACTCTATCGCAGCCGCAAGCATCGCCCAGCTTCCAGCCATTTCTTCTTCTTCTTCTTCTTCGATTAATTTCTTGGATTCTTTTCGTGCTTATAATTTAATTTAATACTTGCTGTGTGTGTTGATCTCATAAGGAAATGGACAGGATGATGATGATGAACACGCTTGAATCCGGCATAAATGCATGCATTGATTTTTTGGAGGTTTTTGGGAGATTTGTGATGTTCAAATCAATCTCATTAATCGACAATACCATGCATGCATGCATGCATTTATACCGTATTTGTATATATATACAATTAATTCATTTCCAACTACCAGTAGACTTGTATTGTGTATGGATTATATGGGCAGAGTGAAATCAGCACAGAAATCTTCTTAAGGATGAAAGAAATGCATCAAAAGTCCTCTTGTGGATGAACCAATTACGGAATTATTACCAATGATATGTATATATCCGCTGCTATTTGCGTAATGACATTCTCATAATTAATTTAGATTCAAAATATTTCAGGTAATTCAATTTAATACGCTGATAACAGTAGATAGAAGGAAGTATACATGAGATCGAAAAAATATTGCTCAATTTTCAAACTAGCAAATGCTCTGAATAAGTTTAGATCGGCTGATCAAATTGGATATCGCAACTCATCATTCCGTGTTGCTGCGATGGGCCGTATGTCTGAATGGGCTAACCACTCTCAGGCCCACTTTTGTTCCCTACAACTTTGCTTTTTTTTTTCTTTTTCCACATCCCTATTTTCCTCGTCCTTTTTGTTTGGCAGCTTGCGAAAAAATAAAATTTATAATTTATATACCAATTAGTCCACTGGTTGGGACTTGGGAGTTCAGTTAATAATACTTATTGTTCATATTCAAACTTAGATTGCTCGTGTAATTTTTTTAAAAAAAATGTAGATACCTAAAAGTATGTCATATGAACAAGATGTGTTACATCATTTATATATAAATAATATAATCATAAAACTTTTGCTATATATTATGATCTAACCATTAAAAAATGATTGGTGGTTAAAGTCAAAATTGCATTGGACAACAAGGACATATATTTGAAACCATGGGGAGTTTTTCTTTTTGTGTTCTTTCATACTCCCTCCATTCCATAATATAAGGCACAACCATTTTTTTAGATGTTCCATAATATAAGGCATGCATGCATATAGGTCATTAACTATGACATTTTCTCCATTAAATTATTACTTTTTTAAATCCTCCACTCTCATGTTCTCTAATTCTATTGGATGCATGCATTGTATTTATTAGGATGATCCAAACTACAAGATGATAATAATTATTTTCTTGGTCTTTGGGTTAGGGGTGATTATGCCTTATATTTTGGAATGGAGGGAGTACATAATAATTAGCTAGGTTTTGACCCATCATTTTGGGTTAATTTGCAATATCGTGCTATAACTCATGGTTATCCCGTGCAATAACCTTATCAGTTTTTGAAACCTTATGATTTTTCATGGTAATCTCACCATTTTCACGGATTTTGGGGATCTGAAATGTCTTTTTTTTCAGTGTTTATAACTTTTTTCAATATCGAACAGTCCATATCTTGCTTTTCTGTTGGGGGTTAACCGTTGTCTCTTAAAACAAAATGAATTGTTTGGTAATAAAAAAACACTTCTAAGTAACTTATATACAAATAAACGAAAAACATCCTAACTGAAAATTCCATCAAAGTTTTAAATTACAGATTTAATTTAACCTATGTATGGTACTACAAAATAAGCTGACTGATCGACGATATTATATATATATATATATGCCTAAGTCAAATACCAGATAGCTTTGATTAGTATACCTTGGACGTATCAAAATCATACTAAAAGTAAAGAAGATATACAATCCAATTTGTTGATTCAATATAAGATGATAGGCAATGCATGGCGAAAATTGATATTGGAAAATGAAAATCAACGAGAGAGCAACTCAAGCCATTGGCGATATAAAAGCCTAATGCGGTGCCAACTTTGACGGCTTACGCCATCCAACGGGTTTTAAATTTTAGGGTTTGTTTGGTTTGGAGCCAATTTTTATTATACCAAAATCTTGGTAGTGCTAAAATATTAACAAATTTTGGCATTAGCAAATTGAATAGTATTCAATTTGAAATATTGTGGGTATAAAAATTTGTAGCAAACCAAACATGCACTTGCTTGAAGTTACCAAAATTTTGGTAGGGTAATAAATTGGTACCAAACCAAACAAGCCCCTAATGACCACAAATATTACGTATATATAGACTTTTAACATGATTTTGATGAGACCAATAATGTGTCACTGGTTTTCATCATAGTGCCCATAAATATTACATACATGTGGGCTTTTAACATGGTTCTAATGAGATCTGGAATATGCCACTGGTTTCTGTTTAAGCATATGTAAGGGGACGTATTTGTAAAGGTGTGATGAGTATGATATTGCGTGTGCATCTAAAATGCAATCATAAAGTAAATAAAAAAAACTTTTTGACAGATTAAACTACCGTTGGCACGTAGTGATGGAAGCACTAATGAGTAATGACTATCATGAGCGGAAAGCACGTTGTTTGTTTACTCAACTTTCAACCGCTCTCACTGTCTTTTTTCCCCCTTTATTATTTTTTTGCACGGTGCATGCTTGCACTACAAAAGCTCAAATTGCTTTTCCCATCCTCTCAATTAAAACAAATTCGTTTAGATTTGAAAATAGAATTATATATGTTTTACAACTCTAATGCTTTGATGGGCAATATAAATTAAAATAGAGGTTCTTTTAATTTTAATCAATTACAGCCATAATAACTCTAGGTTGGTGTAAGGACTTTGAAACTGTCTACAACTACTTGTTATGATCCTCAAGAATATGTAACCACCACCATGAGTAGAGCTGTATGCGCAATGTACATAAGATTACTCTTTGGCCGAGCGAACCAAGCCATATAACTGTTTGACATAAGGCTGATAAGCCGTTGAAAAAAAAAAACTAAGAAACAAACAAACAATTTAACGACAATACTTCTATACATGTATTCTTAGCGATTTTAACACAACATTTTCTCCTCCTCTGTACCTTGTTTGTAGTTGTCTTACTATGATTCAAAACTTGTTCCAAATTATTTGTCACTATTAAGTACTCCCTCCGTATTTTATTTTAATGTATGACGCCGTTGACTTTTCAATCAACGTTTGACCATTCCTTTTATTAAAAATTTTTGTACAAATATGAAAATATTTATGCCGTGCTTAAAGAACATTTGATAACGAATCAAGTCACAATAAAATAAATGATAATTACATAATTTTTTTGAAAAAAGATGAATGGTTAAACGTTGGAAAAAAGTCAACGGCGTCATACATTAAAATATGGAGGTAGTACTTACTTGTCATATCAATCATTTCACATTTAAATTTCTTGCCATCTTACCTTAATCACACTTATATTTGTAACCATATATTATTTAATAAGAAATGCTACATTTTTTTAAAAAAATCGTAATGTGTGTCATAGAACTAGAACGAGTAATGTGGGACCGAGGTAGTACATAGTAGCCCATAAGGCTTCTTAGGTATCTCAATATAGTAGTAGTAATAAATAAATACTCCCTCTATCTCACAAAGTATAAATTTAGTATTGTGAGTGAATAAATTACTATGAGCATGTTTGTATTGGAGCCGATTCTTGTCCTACCAATTATTTGGTAGTTTCGAATAGTACTTGTTAGCTATTTAGCAGATTGAGGTTAAATCTTACCAATTCAATAGAGTTAGAAACAACACAACTCTACCAAAATTTTGGTAGTGTCAAAACTTGCCTAATATTTAGCATTTTGGTAGGGGCGTCAAACCAAAACAATCCTACGAAAGATAAAAGAAATTAAGGTAAGATTAGCAGTGGTATGCTTCAGATGGCCATTCATCTTGGTAAAGGTGAGACAGAAAGGTGCCCTGCTCTCTCGTGCTCACGGACGGCTGAGTCATTGCTTACATCATCTATGATGTGATGTAATCCTAGCATCAATACTGAATTATTGATGTTCTCAAAAGAAACACTGAATTATTGATAATACAAACAAAATTTCCATCTTATTTTTTTCTCATTGAAAATCCACATAATTCCATTGGTGAGGATTTGCTAGCACTTCTCTCTTGGATGGATGCCAATATTTTTTCCTAACATGCATAGTGACATGGCAACTAATACTAATGCTGCTGTTAACCTTAATAAAAATAATAATGTAATGGTTGCTGGATGGCCATTGTAGGGCACATGTGGTTGTGATCAAGCTCTATTAATTAAATTTTTTGAGAGGGAAGGTTTGTGGTTGAGTTAGGTAATTAGTAGGTTCACGCCAAGGAAGGTCACAACCAAAATGAGGAGCCTCGTATACGTCCACTACTATAGTATATTATCACCTCAAAATCGCTACGTGCACACATGCATTGTCATGGATGCTTGGTGGCTAAGTTATCATATCAATCAACTACAACGTGTAGGCCACTTGGTGCAAATACAAGGCAGCATGTTCTATGATCAGCTGATATCTGGGGCTGAAGGTTAATGTTGGGTGTGACAGTTAAATGGCGCAAATTGTATGGAGGTGAATAGTATAAGATGTTAAATGACACGAGTTGTATGGAGGTGAATAGTATATCATGTTTCGTAACGATCATAACATATTATATTAGATATTTACACCGTTTTATGGTATGTAGATTAATTTTTTTCCAATATATAGCATGCCTATTGCAGATCGATCTTGCCTCCATGGTAGTATTCGAGGTTCCATCGTGATATCCAAGCCAATGTGGTCATGTAGCGCTCCCAATCAAAACATTGTGTAAAAAAACGATGACGGTTACATTCTAGTTCTCAACATCTTCTTTCGACTTTTATATATATATATATATATATATATATATATATATATATATATATATATATATATATATATATATATATAAACACCTTAGGATGTGTTCTTTCCCCCATTTTTCCAACCCATCTCTCTCGTTTTCCGCGCGCACGCTTTTCAAACTGCTAAACGGTATGATTTATTAAAAAACTTTCTATATGAAAGTTGTTTAAAAAAATCATATTAATCCATTTTTCAAAAAAAAGTTAATACTTAATTAATCATGCAATAAAACGAACTTTGTTTTTCGTGCCGGGGAGGGGGTTCCCCAACCCCCTCCTCTAAACACAGCCTTAATAACACCTGGATGATACAAGCAAATGATTACAACTACAAATCTTGTAGTAAAGAAAATTAAAGGTGAATGCTGAATTGCCAATGAAGATGCAATGGAATATGCCTTGCATGGGAGATACTATAATAGTATTGTGAAGAGGAAAAAAAAATAAAAGGAGATATTAAAGCAAATGAAAAAAGAAAAAAAGAGAAGAGCTACTAGCTAGCAGCTGAGAGAGGGTATGCATGTGGTTGTGTGCAGAGAGCAGTGTGGCAATGAGCTGTGTGTTGTGGGTGGCGCCGCAGACAGGATGTGCGGCGCGATCTGTCGCCCGTCCAAAACAAAACATCCTGCGGCCGCGTCATCCGCCGGTGGACGCCGTACCAACTTGCGTCGCCACCCACCCACCCCATCTCCCCGTTTTGCTTCCCCCTTTTACCTGGGGCCAGCCCACTGTATCTAGTACATACCCATGGACAAATAAAAACCACGCATGGTTTAATTAGGCAGAAACGCCAACAGTTAATGACCATCTCCATCTCTCTTCAACGGTTTGATATTTTGTTTGCCTCTTGATTACTTAAAAAGTGTATATCTCAGCTTACTTGAGATATTTTTGACAAGGTTTTATGATTTATTTTTTTTCTTATTTGTCTAAGTTAGCATGTCTATAGCGCCGTGGAATATCGGTAATATCAACCTACAACGAGTAATATATGAGAGGAGATCTATCACCGATTTTCTTTTAATTTTAATTTCTATGATGTTACATATCCTGTTAATTAGTATGTACCATATGAAAATGTGATGTGATCGTGGTTAATTAAGAGGGATGCTTTGCCTTAAAACAATGTCAAGGAATTCTTAACCTTTTGGGTGGAGTAATCTATACTATTTCTGCCCTATCAGTCATGGCAATAAGAGGTAAATAGGAGAAACCAGCAGCACAAGAAAAGATACTACATATTTTTTCTTGAAAAATTCAAAGACAAGAAAAGCAAGGCATCTAGAACCAGAATATCCTCCAAGCCAATATGTCATTATCCACCCCCATCCAATTGAGATAACTATTACGTTTCCTTTCACTATCATAATTCTCCTCGCAAAGTTTAATCCTCCTACCAACTTATAGCTGGTTTTGATCTAATCATCTTTGGTTCTTTTTTTCCTTTCCCTGAAGAAGGAAGCAGGGATAATTTGGTCAAATGATCCATTCATCTTCTTTTTTTTCCAAGAACCCAAACAGCTCTTCCCTTGTGTAATTAATTAAATTAGTAATTAAGCAGGATGGTTGCCAGATTCTACACGTTTCATCCTTTTTATCAGGGTGGTGGTGCCTTCTTGACAGCTTCCTTTCTCCAATGGATATGGATTGCATTTGAAACATGTAATTGGTGGGTAAAATTTGGAATTTTTTAAGAGCAAAATTTGGGGAAATTTTAGTAGTGGCCAGGACCAGCAGCAGCTGTGGGCATATGCGCGTTGTAGGGCCGGGTCACCGTCACTTTGTCCGCCTCGGTTGGTCATGGGTTGCTTCGTCTGGTTCCATTTGCACTTTCACCCTTCTAAAATTTCTAATTTGTTATATTAAAAAGTTATAATTTCTTTGTGACAACATTTAACCGTTTACTATTATTGGTACTACATATGTTAAACCTCTAACTAGGCACTATTTTTTTTTTTCAAAAAATGAGGATTGTTAAACATAGGATTGGCTATTTACAGGTGAAGTAAATGCAAAAGGATTCATCGTTTTGTGTAAATTAAATTGATAGTAATACCCACAAATTCTTCAAACAAGAAAGCACCTTTACATTTTTCTTTGTTGGAAACTAATCTCACACTGCAATGAAACTTAAAACTTAAGATAAATGCTTGTAACTACGTCGTCTGACGATGTCGAGGAGTAATCCTCTCTAGCGGGAGATCGTGGGATCCCCTTTCATGAGTTCAGCCGGGGGAAAATGCCCGCCTTTGGAAATCTCGTATCCGCCCCCTAGATTATCAGCTAGTGTGCACACCACAAGATTATACAGGTTCGGGCCGCTATGAAGCGTAATACCCTACTCTTGTTTGTATAATGATTCTTCTGTGCTTGTGAAGCCTCTGAATCTCCGACATACAAGCTAGGGTTAGAGAAGCTTTGGACCGGGGATCCAGAGTTCGATCCTTTTCCCGCTAGGCATGGTCCTCCTTTTATACTCTAAGGGGATACCACACATGCTGCGAGAGCTACCTAGAAAGAAGGGAAAATATTCTCTATATTAATTACATGTCTTGTGCCTTAGCTTGGAAACCGTATACACGTCGTCTCGGTTGTGGGGCCTACCACACCACGCCGCCTGACACGGGGGACACCCCTGTCAATCCCCCATTAATGGATGGAGAATTATGGTGGTGGTCCTTTCATGGGGAGGACCCCGAATGACCCTTCCGATGGGACGGGTCATACCTACCTCCACTCCGCCGGAGGCAGATGCGACGTGGGGGCGCAGCTGTCTGTCCAGTCAGCTGTGACCGGTGACAGGCCGGTCACAGACCAGTCATTCCTGACCGCCGCGCACCAGTCGGGCACGCCGCACGTCTCCCCCTACCGCATTGAATACGGCAGGGGGCAGTTGGGGCGCTGCAGTCATTAAAGGAGGTTCGGCTTCGGCCTTCTCCCCATTTGCTCCCCCCGCCAGATGGCGGATAGGCGAGGGCCTCGGGGTGAAGCGGTATGAGGGCCCGAAGGGTACGACATGGCACCCCGAGGCCTCGGGGCAAAAACGTGCGAGGGCCCGAGCGGCACGACGTGGCACCCCGAGGCCCCCTGGCCACTCCCGCGATCCGCGGGGTACGGAAGTAGGACCAGGCTGTATGTCATGCTCCAGGATGGGAAGGAAAATTTCCCTCATTCCGCATACCCTCGGGCCCACTTCACCGACAGACGACAACAAGTACTTTTAAAAAAATGTATTCATTTAACATTGCTTATGTTTTAAGGGTGTGTTTAGTTCACGCCAAAATTAAAAGTTTGGTTGAAATTAGAACGATGTGATGAAAAAGTTAGAAGTTTATGTGTGTAGAAAAGTTTTGATGTGATGGAAAAGTTGGAAGCTTGAAGAAAAATTTTGAAAATAAACAAGGCCTAAATATCAGATCAAAACACACTAATCCTACTAAAAGCCTGGAGACGAGCTGTAACTTTCCAAGGGGTAGTACAAAAATACCAACTTTCCTGGGTATTAAAACAAAAGAAAAGCAAAAATAATACACATTGACAGATGAGTTAACGCCCGTGACAGGCTGGCACACGGAAAACGCCGTCCAGTCCAACCTCCCATTTTTCTCCAAATCCCCAAAATGCCCTCCTCCCCAGCTATAAATACACCCTCCCAGAGCCCTTCTAAACCTTCCCCATCCGTCTAATTGCGCCCCTTATGCATTAGAGCCCCCGGAGTCCCCTCTGTTCCGCAGATAAGTCCTTTGGTTCCCATCTTTTTATTACATTCAGGTCCTCCTAGTTTCTTTTCCTTTCGAGTCTACTCCTTGCATTCTTGCGAGGAAGCCCCTCGGGTTGGTCGAATTTCAGTTTCCACTCCCTCTCCTCGCGGAGTCGTTGCTGTTCTTGTTCTTGGTCGAGGTTGAGGTTGGTGGCGTAGATCCGATCTGAGGAATGTTTACCTATCCTTTCCTCTAACGTTCGCCGTACTCCGATGAAGTTGAACGTGCTCCGCCGCCGCCGTTCCCACTCCTTCTCCGTCGCCTTCCTCTACTGGTTCTACGTCTTCTCATGAACTCATCGCCTTCCTCCCAAGAACACCATCTCCAGCCTCTAATTGATTAGATCTTGATTTCTTTTTCATCCTCCTACTAGTTTCTTTCTTGTGTTCTTTGGAATTTTTTTGATCTCTTGAAGAGATCCGGTTCTTGGATTAAGTTTTGGACAAGAACCGTACTGTGACCATGTCGTCGCCTTCGCGCCGGAGCTCCAGCCCGGAGAGCAACACCAGCGGCGGCGGCGGTGGCGCCGACGAGCGGAAGAGGAAGAGGATGCTGTCGAACAGGGAGTCGGCGAGGCGGTCCAGGGCGAGGAAGCAGCAGAGGCTGGAGGAGCTGATCGCCGAGGCGGCGCGCCTCCAGGCCGAGAACGCGCGCGTCGAGGCGCAGATCGGGGCCTACGCGGGGGAGCTGAGCAAGGTCGACGGCGAGAACGCGGTGCTCCGCGCCCGCCACGGCGAGCTCGCCGGGCGCCTCCAGGCGCTCGGCGGCGTCCTGGAGATCCTCCAGGTGGCCGGCGCGCCCGTTGACATCCCGGAGATCCCCGACGACCCGCTGCTCCGCCCATGGCAGCCGCCGTTCGCGGCCCAGCCCATCGTCGCCACCGCCATGGCCGACGCCTTCCAGTTCTGAGCCACCATGGAGAGCTCGCACGCCATGGCCATTGGCATCAATGGCATGGTTGCAGCTGCATTACAACTAGTAGTACTAGCCTCTGTGGTTGTGTCTGATGATGCTTATTATGTTTAATTATGGTTTGCTTCATGTTGTTTTCATTAATCTAGACCATTAATAAGCAATGTGTGTTGTAATCTTGTCTAGTCTTATGTGAGATGTGTTCATCTCCAGTGCTCCTTGCTAATAAGGGTGGAAGAGAACAATCCGATTTGATGTAATTCTTGGAGAGCACGTGTGCTGGTTTGTGATGTGATGAACTGATGATTGTAGTATTTTGACATTGAACCTATGCTATAATGTTTGCAGCAATGAATCTATCCTTGTGTCACTGAATGGTTTTATTTGTTCCTGATTGAATTGTTTGGGAAGAATCCTGTGAATGATGTTGGTTTGGTGAGATGCTAATTGTTCAATGTCTTTTATGTGATGAATTCCAAGATGATATATGCCATTACATAATCCTATCTTGTTGCTGTGTGGAGAATGTAATCATATTTTATTTTTCCATCCTTGAAGTATAGTTCGGCATCTGTGAGTGTTTACAGAAATGCTATCTTTGGTCCATCAACCTCCTTTTTCTAAAGTTGGTTGATAGGAACTTCCTTTCTTGCCAAAGCTGGTTCATCCAGGTGTTTAGTGCTTATAACTCTTATTAGCAAGATATGTTACCGAAGGCCTCAAAAGAAGCAAGTTGATCAGGTTTATATTAAAATCCATCCGTCCCTAAAAGTATAGCTACTTCTAGTGTCTAATTCTCTACCTATTGCTTCGACTGAATCAATTACAATCATTTTCAATTTAATTTCATCTCTATCCTTAAACCCCGTTATGTCCATTAAACATGAATTCACCTTTATTATTAAACCCCGTTCATGTAGTTCACAACCATCAAACGTTTCACTGTTTAATTTCATCTCTATTCTTAAACCCCGTTCATGTAGTTCACAACATTAAACATTCCTCGCTTAATTTCACCTCTATTCTTAAACCCCGTAAAAGACTATCCCAGAAGTGCTTATAGTTTACAACAACGAGACTAGGTAGCAAATATCATTTTCCGTTTAATTTCACCTTTGGGACTGAGAGAGTTAGTACCAATTATCCAGCAACGATAACTAATCATTGAGAAAATATATGGTCGAAGATAATGCTTAGTTTTCCCACCATTTTCTTTGTTCCAAAATGTTCCATGAAAAATATTGAGCTAGCTTTTCCAAACATTTTTAAAGCAACCCAACATTTTTCCGAAAAAGTGCCGCATTAGCGCTCTCTCTCTCTCTCTCTCTCTCTCTCTCTCTCTCTCTTAAAAAAACTAGAGTTTCCATCATTATCATTTTATTTTGATGGAATAATATATGTTCTTTCATCGGAATGATTGGTGGAGAAAGGAAACGAAAAAAAATCATCCTGTTTCAGTAGAGTTGTACCTGGACTGGGCCTCCTGTTTGGGCCTAGGCCCACCCGACGTTCCGACGTATTAGTGCTATTTTGGAAAAAGTACACCGAAGGTCCCTCAACTTGTCATCGAGTTACAAAATCATCCTCGAACCGCAAAACCGATACAACGCATCCCTCAACTTACAAAACCAGTCCAAATCCCTCGATGGTTTTGACTCCGGTTTTATCTGACGTGGCAGCTGACTCAGCATGGGACCCACGTGGGTCCCACATGTCAGACTCTTCTTCCCCTCCCCTCTCCGCTTCTCTTCCTCTCTCTCCTTTTCTTTTCTCTCACTTTCTTCCTCAGTCGGCCAGCGCAGCCGGCGGGGTGGGGAGGAGGCTGGTGGGGGAGGCGGGAGTCCGGCGACAACGACGCGGCGACGAGGCGGCAGGCGACGAGGCGACGACGCTGGAGAAGGGAAACGCCTGCATCCCGCCGCCTCGCTTTCGCCTCCCAGACCCACGGGAGATGGGGTTGGCGATGTTTGGGCACACGCCGTTGTTTCCATTACACCACGCCGCCGCCACCGCCGCCGACGACGATGACAACGACACCTCCCCACTGGCGATCGAGACCAGTAGAGGCACATGCGAAGTGGGTTCCCATGGCGCCATGATGGCAGGAAGCAGTGAGAGCGAGTACTACTCGGAGGAGGAGGTGGGATGGGAGGAGGAAGGTCTCGGAAGCAAAGGCGTGGAGGAGAAGAGGGAGTGGGCACTGAAGCGGCTCGACGACCTCGGCAAGCGCGGGGTGTGCTACCTCAGCCGCGTCCCTCCTAACATGAACCCGTCGCACGTCCGTCTCCGTCGGTTGCTCTCCAAGCATGATTTACCTTGTCTAGTTCATGCCACTAGAGTTGAAGCCGTGTTCGATTCAATTTGGGATATGTATGGTGGTTAATTTCAAATCTCGGTGCTTATTTGAGAAACCTGGAAGCTGCAATTATTATCTAGTACTACCTCCATATTTTAATGTATAACGTCGTTGACTTTTTATTTAATGTTTGACTATTCGTCTTATTAAAAAAATTATATAATTATCGTTTATTTTACCGTGACTTGATTCGTCATCAAATGTTCTTTAAGCACGATATAAATATTTTCATATTTACACAAAAAATTTAAATAAAACGAATGGTCAAACGTTAGTTAAAATGTCAACGGCGTCATACATTAAAATACGGAGGGCGGGAGTATCTACTACTACGGCGCCGAGCGGAGCAGAACAGCTCGCCGACCTCCCCGTCCTCCTCGCCAACCCCGCCTCTACCTCCCTGTCTCTTGCCGCCGGCCTCCCCGCGCCCTCGACGGCCCCACGTGGCCGAGGAGCACGGCTGGGACCCACGTCTCCTTCTCCTCCTCCCCAATCTTCCCGCCTCCTTTTCTTCCCCAATCCGGCGACACGGCGGTGTGATCACGGTGAGGCAATGCGCATGATCAGTCGAGGGAGACCACGGTGAGGGAGCAGGGAACCCGCTGCGGTGCAGGTGAACGACAAGTTCAGAGAGGCCGCGGTCGGCGGATTCGGCAGAAGGCCGAGGAGGAGTTGAGGAGACCCGCAGGGCTAGGAGGCGAAGGCGAGTCGACGAATACAGAGCGTCTCCCTTATCCAATGTCGTCGCCTCGTTGCCCGCCGCCGCCGCCTCATCCCCCATCGCCGCGTCGTGGCCGCCACCACCTCACCGCCTGTTGGGGAGTGACCCTCTCTAGCGGGTGATCGAGAGATCCCCTTTTGTGAGTTCGGCCGGGGGCAGCGGGTGAAATCTGAGGTTTTCGAGACAACAGAGACACAAGGGATTTATACAGGTTCGGACCCCTATGAAGCGTAATACCCTACTCCTGTGTGTATGATGATTCTTCTACGCTTGCAAAGCCTCCGAATCTTCGATATATAAGCTAGGGTTAGAGAAGCTTTTGCTCGGGGATCCAGAGTTCGATCCCTCCCCCCTTCCCGCTAGGTATGGTCCTCCTTTTATACTCTAAGGGGATACCACATGTGCTGCGAGTGCTACCTAGGGAGAAGGGAAAATATTCTCTATATTAGTTACATGTCTTGTGCCTTAACTCAGAAGCTATCTACACGTCGTCTGCTGCGCGGGGCCCATCAAATCATGCAGGGCGCCCTTGTCATTTGCCATTCAATGGATGAGAACTTCCGGGTTCCCGTTCGCACCAGGAAACGGGAACCCGGGTCAGTTCAGAGTGGTTGGACCAGCTCTGACCGGGGTAAGAGGCTATGAAGCCCCTCATTATTATGATGGGATGGGATGGAGCACGCCGCACACCGCCTGACAAACTGACCGGGCGAGGGTACACAGCCGCCGTCCTATCGATCATTCGACCGGTCACGGACCTGTCACAGATCGGTCATACTAATGTTTTATCGGGGTGCTAGCTGATAAGTTATCTGGACGTTGTATCGGCTCATAAGGATTACATATATATACAAGTTGGATCTAGCCGATTGCAACAAAGGTTTCACAGTTTAATCTAATCTGTGGATTTTATGGCATCGGACCTCCGGTCGATGTACGCTTTAACCTTTGGATCAGTGCTTATTTTATCATATCATTGCTAGCCGATTGGTTTCTACTGGACTATATTATTGTTATATTTTATCGTCATCAGCCGATTGCCTTTATATCATTATCTACATTGGACATATAGCCAATTGCTTAAACCCTATCGCTATCGGATGGTATCGGCATCGGCTATTATCGGCTATCAGCTGGAACTACTCGATCGGCTTGTCAGCCGATCGGCTGTTTTGATCTACTATTTACACATCTTGTTAGTTGCAGGGTCAAACTGACTGGCAAGCCCGTATCTCATTAATCTTTGGATCTGCACTGGAGCTAAGCAGATCTCCCAGGCCGGTGTGTTCGATTTTTTCGTCAACAGTTTCACACACAAATTAATAAAAAATGCTGGGCCCCACATGTCATTCTCACCCATCTCTTCTTCCTCATCTTTCCCCATCTCACCTCTCTTCCTCTCTCTCTCCCCTCTCCTCTCTCAGGCGCGATGGAGAGGGAGCGGCGTGCGGCGGCGCCGGCGGGAGAGGATGCCGTCGACGTCGGAGGGCGGCGTGGAGGATGGTGGAAACGAGGGCGGGGGCCACGATGGTGAGGGCACGACGGACTCGGGCCACCACGCCTCTGTCCCCTCCGGCCACCACGGCGGCGGCACGCCCTTCTCAAGCGGAAAGCGGCGCTGCGGCGGGTCGTAGTGCTACGTGAGCGCCGAGAGCAACGAACCCAGCGTGGTGTACTGCAACTCGTGCAGAAAGTGCGGCGCCGACATCGTCGTCGCGTCCCTGGCATGGCGTGGTCGGCCTGGTACTTGGCGATGGCGGCCAGGCCATTGCGGTCGAAGCGGACCTTCTCCTTCCACCAGGAGCGGACGTTGTCGGAGGCGCTGCTCACCGGCTTGCCCTTCTCCGGGATGATGCCGTACACGAACCCCTGCGCGTTGCACACCTCCATCATTACTACTGCTAGCTAGGTACGTACGTTGTCGACGAAGACCGTTCCGAAGTTGCCGACGATGTTGATGATACCGAAGACGAGTCCCCCCGAGCTGAGCATGGTGAGGTAAGAGCCCTTGAAGTTGCCGCCGACGGGGCCGCACGCCTGAGCCCCAAAATTTTTAAATTAATTTATGTGTTAAACTGATATGTGGGTCCCAGAAGGTTTTGTTTTTCTTAGATCAAATTGCCACATCAGATAGAGACCGAGTCAAATTAGCCACGTATGCACCACATCAGCCAAAACCACCGTCCAAACCGCCGAGGGACCTCATGGTGTTTTGGCAGTTGAGGGACACGTTGTATCTGGTTTTACGGTTGAAGGATGAAAATAGGATTCGTCGATAAGGTAAGGGACCTCAGATGAACTTATTCCTTTTGTTAACTTGCATGCATACTCCGGTATGAACAGCCAGCCCACCTGATTAATGGACCTGGGCTGCCATGTGTGTTCTGAATGATGGGCTCATTGCAGACATCTCTAGCTGGGCCTCAACTTGAAATCCAAGAACTGCCCAGATTCATAATTAGTCTTCAAAAATGAAATTGTGAACAATTCTTGCTTCTTCTTGTTGTTACGAAGGGAAGTACTAGTCTCTTTTACTCCAGTTGATGATTGACATGAAGGATATAACCACAAGATGAAGCTAACTTGTGCATATCCTGAGCTGCCACCCGAACACAAACTTCTTATCAACATTCAACAATATTAAGTGCTAAAAACAAATGTGCAACAATTGGCAGCAATATGAAATGCAAGGAAAACAAATAAGTATCTTTATTATTGCTACATGTTACTATTACTCATAGTTCACTCTTTCCTGTCTAAAATGGTTTTAACTGGGCATGCAGTTGTCAGGGATACAAACAATTAATTAATGTTATGGTAGCTGAATGCAGGCAAGTTTTTACAGGTCATCCCAACTCCCTCTTACAACACCATATACACAACAATTTCGACAAAATGATGAGGTTATTGATTGATTTCATCTTTTTTTTTCCTTTTTAATATATGATCATCCCTTGCTCTTCACACAGAAGGTGTAGCAGCAGGCAATACCTGCCAATGTCTGTTGCAAGGTGCTACATTTAATTTGGAGTGCAACCTGATCATGGCCCAATTGTGCCAGTGTCGAAGTACAGTGTCGTCCCGGAGGAGGATCCTCCAGTGACCCCCTCCATGAGCGCGAACCGCATGTCCTCCGATGGCTTCCAGTGCCTCTTCCTCTGGTTGATGAACCAGTTGTTGATCTGCTTTGGGTCGAGGCCGGTCATCGCGGCCAGCCTCACCTTATCCTCTTCCTGTGAAAGATCAATTGGAAGACAGAGTCCCAGGTCAGTGTGGGTTAGAGGCTTTTTTGTGTCGAAAAGGCGTTTTCGCGACATTACCGTAGGGTAAGGCCAACGGTAATGTGTGTTCCACCAGTCCATAAGTGCCGATCGTGCGTCTTTCGGTAGTTTCCCTTTCTTTCTCTTCTTCAAGAACTCGGACCGGAGACGGCTAAGGCAGCCACTGTACTTCTTGAGCAACATCTCTTTGAGCTCATGGTCAGCCAAGCGGGAACTGTGTTCTTGCCCAAAGTCTGATGCATCAGCGTCTCCCGAGCACGGTTCATCATCTGAAGACCCCACCATTTCATCTTGCATAAATATGTTACAAATCAGAGGCAGTTTTAAACAAAATGTCATGTACAAAATTAAGCTCAGATGATGTGGCAGGAGAACAACATTAACCATGAAAAGCAGCAGTCTCTTCACAAACAGAACAAGAGCCCAATCATCAGTAAGCAAGATAATGCAGAGATTCCAGAGGATCGGCTGTTTGCAGTGCCATAACCAATGAACTATCAGACTTACTAATTACTAATAACAGGCTGTCTAGGGAGGCTACAGACAGAATGCTTCTTAAGTTATCTCATGAATAGGCAGACAGAGTTACTTGAGTGCTGAAAATTTTTGGACTTACACTATAATGGACAAGATATTATCAGAAACAAATGTGATCAGATATTGCATTGCTGAACCTCCACATATTCTCTGCGATTTGTGGTGCGTAAATGTTGGATAATATTTTCTTTTCTGACTTGACACAGTGAGTCAATGAAATATGCAACAGCTTGTCTAAAATAGGATCAAAACCAGGTTAATACAATTGAACAAACACTACAAAAATGAAAGTACAATCTAGCACCAGAACCGGGCAGTGTGGGAATACTTTAGAATATAGCTATATAAGAATGCAATTCCCGCAACATGATCATGAAGTCTTATAAATACAAATATTTGAATGAAAACGACATAGACAATGCACTGTGCCCCTGTCCATCGTAATCCTCCAACCATTGTAAGTTAACATTTTATCAATGTCAATCTTTTTTGCTCATTTCCATTAAATATGCAGTGTTTCAAGCCAAACCATCTTTCAGGTCATACTGTTAGCTTAGCACACTCTTTAACAATTATCAAGAATTATTCTTTTCAACCATAAAATGTGCATCAGGACATTTAGTTCTGCTTGCAATGGAAGTCTATAATTCCTTTATGAAGCTACTGAAGTTATGCCATGGATTCATAATATCTTTACTTGAGATCTACAAGCTACATGGTCCCACTTCTCCAATTCGGTGTAGCAACTCATGCAATATTTTTAAGGCTAGAACCATTTTGGTCAAGTGATATCAAATGTAACATAAGAACTGCTCCCTCAGCTTCAAATCAGAAGTACAAATTTTGTGGTTCTCTTTCAAAATATAAGCCAGGCATGCATAATTAATTACTTTACTTTCCCCTCGGTTATCTTCCCTTTCTCTACAACATTCACAAGTAAGCACTCACACTACGTCACTAACTTTGGTCTCTAATACCGCAGGACATTAACAAGGATATCATGATTATTTTCTTCTACAATTCACTCAACCATATAATCTTCTTATCTCACACATATTTGATCGAAATATGCATTGTAAGAAAAGGTTGGAGAGTACCTACATTTCAACTATATATTGTGATTTATGCTTTAGGAGTGAGTTGTATGTCACCTGCTTGCAAACATGATGCCCTAATAACTATTGCTGGAAGTGACACCATAATTAAGTAGACCACCCAATTAATTAAAAACAATATTTGACATATAGATGGAATAAATCTGAATTGAGGTACACAATTAAGGTTGCCATGCATATACATCACACCTATCTAGTATAACTACTGGGCTTGACCAGTAGTGTCCCTAAACTTTTAATCTAAAATAACTCCCTAAACTTTTAATTTTGGAACACATTAAGTACTAATTCACCACCAATCCACCATAAGTGATATACAATCATCCGTTTTTACTATCCTTGAACAAAAATCATGAAAGCTCTAATCATTACATCTATCTTGAAGTCATTTGTTCTCAACTTCTGTAGAATATTTAATAAACAGAGCTTGTCTATACTAGAATAAGAATGTTAGTACCTTGCTAAACCTGAGCAAAGTATGTATTATGCATATATTCTTAGGGGATATATCATATATGTGTTTCAGTTTTTTTAGAATCCATAAATGTGTTCAACAAAATGGTTCCGAGTGCCAATAGTTATGCATGTGATCATCCATTTAATTAGTTGGTAATATGTAGGTGATCACATCAAATTTAAGCAGATACATTTGCATTTTGTGAACTAGGAATCACATGAGCAGGGAGAGAAGAGAGAGAAAAGGAGCGTATTAGAATTTTTAAAGAAAAGTAAAAAATAAGATCTATGAGCTCACGTTTATTTTCCTATGTAATGGGGGCTAGGGGCCTAAAGAAAACGATTCATAGGATTTTTGCAATCCTATTCCTTTGTTCCGAAGGATCTGATAAGAAAATTTTCCCAAGGAACAACATCCTCCGGAATTCTTATAAAACTTCTCCAATCGAAAGGAGCTTTGAGTATGAACCTAGAGGCAACAAACAAATCACTTACAAAGTGGATCAATATGTTAAAATCTAAACATGGAACAAAATAGGGTGTTGCATGGCTTTAGCTACTTATGATATGCTACCACAGAAAGCTACCTCCAACCAATTATTTTACTTCAACTTGCAAGTTTTTTATATTAATTTGTTTTCTTTAATTCTCTGGTCAGCAATACCAGGTTGCTGAAATAATTAAGCTCCCAAGAAGCAAGCACACCATGCATGCAATCGTATTTTCCCATTTGTAGTTAAAATAACATCATTATCTATGTTTTTCCTTACAGATTAGTGGGGCCAGGCCCAATTAAAATTTCACGCTCCCCTGATTTGTACTAGTAATTGAGGCGCGTATTTCTACTCGGTGTTGTTCCAAAACATACTGAAAACAAGGAAAAGAAGACAGAAACTATTCTGACCACAGTTACTACTGTTCGTGCAAGGTACTCCCTCCGTCCCATAAAAAACTACTTCTAGCTATGAACCTGAGCGTAAGCTACGCCCAAGGTTGTAGTAAGAAGTTGGTTTTTATGGAACAGAGGGAGTAGTATTTGCATTTCCATGGTAACAGTGTTATGGCACTCAATAATAAAATGTCCTTTTGACTTTATACTAAACATGTGAAATGTCCAAAAGCTAGCTTCAGTGTGTGTTTGATTGTGTTCACCAGTACAAAACTTGATCACCTGAAATTTTGTAGGAAGATGTCACAGTTTCAAGGGAGTTGTGGATGTATAATAGCTTAATTAATTAGTTATAATGGCTTTATTGATAATCATCATTCAAACTAAGAGCTTGTTAGCCTCATCTTTCAAAGAGAAAGGAGCTTGTTACCCTCTGACACTTTTGACTCGAAATAAGCCTAAAATTAAAGCATATGGGTTAAATTACATTGACAATGGGTTTCTTCGGTAACTTTCAAACACCATCAAAATGTGCAACCTGGCACAATCTAGTGTGATTGTCAAATTGACAGAATATAATTAGGCGCAATATATCGAACTGAGAATTGAAAAGCACAAAACAGAAATGCATGCCCAATCCAAAACAAATCTTTTTTTTCTTCGTACGGGGTAACACAACCCCAGGTTCCATTACCACAAGATAATGCATGGAAACAAACCAAAACAAATTACATATAGATTGTAACAAGCAAATTGAAGGAAATCCTTGTGTGATTGAAGCTGCAACCAAGGAGGAGCATGCAAAATCTTTTTACCTGACCCACCAGAGCTAGGAAAAAAATTCACCACTACAGCACTAGTAGTAGTAATAACCAGCATGCAAGAGCAAGATTCTCTTTTCACAAAGCCAGCCATCCAATCCAAGCAGTGCCACTGCCACTAGCTACTTCCCCACCATGCAAGCTCAACTCACATCACTCCCCTCTCTCAAGTTCCATCCATCCATCCATCACAAAGTCTATAATAGCAGGCATGCAGCGACTACTCCTCCATAGACTTGCAGTGAGAGAAAGAGAGAGAGAGAGAGAGAGAAGAGACAGAAGCATGGCTATGGCAGTGTGCTGCTACTCCCAACTCCACAGAAGCTTGGACAAAACCCTACACGAAGCTTACTACTCGTCTGACACCCCTGTGCCCCATTTGCATGGACACGATTTGACCTCTCAAGAACACACGCACGCACGCATTCATCACCAAACCCAACCATGCAATGTATCTGCAATCCAATAATGCACTTAGCTCGAGCTATCTTCCTCCTAGCTAGCTTCTTGCTAGCAACAGTCGATCGAAGATGCAAAACAATGGCGAAGCAAGCAATATATAATTTGTTGGTTATTACCGGAGTTGTCGGTGGGCGGCGGCGCGCCGCCGCAGAGGGAGGCGAGCTGCGTGTGGATTCCGGTGAGGAAGGAGGCCGCCTCGTCGAAGGGCCGCGTGAGCTCCTCCTTGTACCGCTCCAGCACCCGGCAGTACGTCTCCTGCTCCCGCCATTTATTCCAGATATATATCATTAATCACATGTAATAACAAGCACCAACCAAATTCAATGATGAAATTAATCGACTGATCAGTCGTTCGTCCGATGAGCTAACGTACCATGAACTCGTCGAGCTCCGGATCGAGGCCAATTTCCCCGCCGGCTGTCGCGCCGCCGCCGCCACGCTCCTCCCGGCTGATCTCCTCCAGCAGCGTGGTCACCTCCGGCGGCGCACCAACCTGCCAAAAATTTTATCAAGAACCAAGAATTAATCACACACATGCAACAAGCACGGATAAAAAGTATCATCAAATTATGCTTTCTTGGATGCATGGCGATTGAGCTCTAGCTACCACATGCAGCTCCGAAGGAGGAGGAGGAGAGGAAGAAGAAGAAGCGAGCGGAATTGGACATGGACGAGGACGAACACACCTTGCGGCATTCGATGTAGGCGGAGAGGAGGGAAGGGTAGCTCGGGTGGCCGGCGATCTGCGCCTTCATCAGCTCCGTCAGATCCGCCGCCGCCGCCGTCGTCGCCGGCGGTGGCGGATGCGGCGGCGAGCTCCCCCCTCCGGCGACCCCGGACGCCTCGCTGGCCGCACCTCCTCCTCCCCCACCGCCGCCGCGGGAGATTCCCGGGTGGATGCTGTATAGATCCTCCATGTCCAATCCCCTCTTCCCCCACCTCACCTCACCTCTAGCTACCTACCTAGCCAAGAAGCTTAGCTCAGCTCAACTAGCTATCCAGTAGCTGCTTCCTTCCTCCTCATCTACTGTACATCTCCACACATAATAATACTGAATCAGCAGCAGCAGCTGGAGATGGATCAGTAGGTGTAAGCTTAAGCTGCTCCAAGTTCCAGCTTTCCAAGAAGAAGAAGAAGAAGAAGAAGAAGAAGAAGAGAAAAGCTAGGAAGGAGAAGAAGAGGAATTTGGCAGCGGATTGCACTGCAGCCTCTGCTGCTGGAGCAGCAGCTGCAGCTCAGATCAGAAGGAGAAGGAGAAGCAGCAGCTTCTGCAGGGTGCACTTGTAGGTAGCAGCGGCAGCAGCGGGATACATGGGTGCTTTGCTTTGGGAGGATGGAGGAGTCACCTGCTTGTGTCTGCAGGCAGAGAGAAGAAGAGATCAGAATTCAGACAGACATGGAAACAAAGATTGGGAGAAAGGAAGGAATAGCTAAGCCAGCAACCTTCTTTTTTCTTTTTTAATATGATTTTCTTCTAAACAAAAGCAACTAAGCAATTTTTTTCAGAATTTTCTTAGGAGGTGTCATGAGTCATGAGAGAGAGAGAGAGAGATAGGGCAATTGGAGCTTTTGCTTGTGAGTCCTTGATGGAGCTGATAATTTTTTCAATGCCCTTATTTGAGCATGGAGCTTGATTAGTTTCTTTCTTTGTAAGTCAATGAGCTCAACCTAATTACTCAATCTAGATTTGTATTTAGTAAGAGACGTATATGATTGTCTGTTAAAATGTGAAAAATAATAAATAAACTCTATATTTTTGTTCATGTATTTCTTACTCGTAGACAATAGGGGCCTGATCGTTTGGCTTTTTTCGTAATAAGCCAAAATGGCTTATTAGAGAATAAAAATGAATTTGTAGGTAAAACTTTTATATATGTGTTCTCGGTGATTTAAAAGCCAATGCTGAAAAAGAAACTACGTTGAAAATATCTCAAAAATCAATGTTAAAATTAAGTTTGAAAATTTAAATTTTGGCTTTTTCTTTAGCTGAATAGGCCATCCGATGGGGGCCGTTAGAGCCACATGCTAACGCACAACTGCACAAGCTTCTCGCCTGTACGCCGCACGTCTGGCATGCTTGACTATACAGGTTGCAGCTGCACATCAGTAGCTGGACTAAGTAGTAGGGGTGTAAGTGGCTAACCCGCGAAACCCACTTATAGGCTAAAATAAGCCGCGAACCCGCTTATTTTGACCTATAAGTGGGTTCGCGGCTGACCCATTTACAGCCCTACTAAGTAGTAGTAGCTGGTTAACAGCCAAACGATCCCTCAATTTTCAAGAGGAAATAGTACCCACAAAATCACTTCCTTTCTCTTTCCCTTTGAGCCATTACAAAATGAAGGGTTTTTTTTTATTGGAAAGATATTTAGTATGGCTTAACCTTTGAAATAAATTAATCGTCTCCCATTATATTTTCCAACCATTCAAACTTTTCTCATTTCGTCGACCTAAGTTAATTCCTCTCGAACTTGAACCACTGTTATACTACTCCCTTTGTCATAACGTCGTAGCATAGTTGAGCCAAATTAGCTTTGGGTGAAAATGACCATATGGCTCTAATTTATTACTGGTTACTTTGAATGATCAGAATGAGTAATCATTTCAAACCAAGAATATACCAGCCGTTCCCGCCACAGAAAGAATCACGGATGAAGTGTTGTTCCTAATAATCGGTTAGTAAATTTCGAATCGTACGCTACTGCGCTGACCCCACGTTTCTACTACTTACCGAAACATCAAGCATTGTGGGACAATATATAGGAAGTAAAACATCAAGTATACTGGAACAAAGGGAGTAGTATGTTACTAGTAGAAACATTAGAACAATACAAAAGGTGTAACAACAGCCACATGATAAAAATAACAAAAGGAACGAGTAGGATGCAAAATTTGCAAATACAACCAAACTTAGGGGCATGGGTGTATAAAATGGAGCAAAGTGCAAAAGATATTGGCCAAAAGGGTGGTGTGTGAGAGAGAGAGAAAGAAGACACACAGCACACAGTGAGTAAACTCAGAGCACTGTCCCTTTGCCCTCCCTCCCCCCAGAAACAGTGCTTCCACTGTACTGCCCGCTGGGACCCACACCCCCACCCACCCACACGCTCGCTCGCATCACAGGGAGGTGGGACCCAGCGCGACGTCGCACGTGGGAAGGTGCGCGGTGGGGCCCAGGGCGTCAGTGAGTGTGGGGTAGGGCCACGCGGGGGGGCGCCCGTATTTACAGCCGTCACGTCGGGTGTCCAGTAAGCTCGACGTGACGTCCCGCCACGTGCCGTCTTGTCACTGGCTCTGCGTAACCACTGCCAGCTCTTAGCTTTTTTCTCTTAATTTTGATTTTTATAATAAATTTTAATTTGGCATAAGAAAGTACTCCTACCACTAGCAGAATAAAATAACCATTGGTTGATCAATTCTGGCAGTTCCATGTTTGAAACAGATTTTCTTTCGAGGAAATGTTATCTGAAACGGATTATGATAAGCTTAATAAATGGAGTACTTCTAGCTTAGTAGTAGAACATACTTCTAGCTTAGTATTTAACAGAATTTACTTTTATAGACGTAGTGCCAATAATATACAGAAATAATCTGATAAATTAATTAGCCAAAAAGAACAGGGTTGAATATCAAGCTAGTTAGGCTTAAGCTTAAACTTTGTTTTGTACTCTCTCCGTTTCACAATGTAAGTCATTCTAGTATTCTCACATTGATGTCATATTGATGTATGTATGTATGTGAGAAATGAAAAAATGACTTATATTGTGAAACGAAGAAAGTAGAAAAGAACAGACCTATGCGTAAAATTCAGCTTTTTCTTTATCCAGACCATTAATGATGCTCAAACTCAACCAGCTTACTCTACTGTACTTGTACTTTTTAGGCAACATCGATCCAAGCCAATATGAGGGTACGTTGAACTCGTGCGAGTATGAGCGCGCCATGAGTTTTTTATTTTTTTAAAAAATCGTACCGCTAATATTAAAGATGAACAATATTAAAACTCATCCAGCTTGAACTTGCGCGAGTATGAGCGTGCCACGAGTTTTTTTTTTTAAAAAAAAATCCTACCGCTAATGTTAAAGATGAACAGTGTCGTTAAAACTCATCCAGCTTGAACTCGCGTGAGTATGAGCGCGCCACGAGTTTTTTTTAAAAAAAAAGTCCTACCGCTAATGTTAAAGGACTAATTTGTTTTTTTTATTTTGCAATCTGGACACGAGCCAAAATAAGGGTTGAATCTTGACCCAACCAAAGTGAGGGTTGAACTCGAGCAGGTTGTGAGACTCCAGTGTTTTTTTTTGGGGTGAAATCATGTTAAGATTGGTCTTCAAATTACAATCTCGATCTGCATTGAATGATGCACACAACTGTTTATACTAACTTTTGTTTACCAATTGCACAATCAAAGGGCCGGTAGTATATATTAGAATGCTCCATATATATGTTTTCTGTTGAGCTTCTGCGAAAATTCATCATCATGGAAAAGGTCTCATTATTGGATGAATATTTCTGAAACATTCTGATCACAAAAGACATTCGAAAATTATATTATCCAAGACTGCAGATATATAGATTGCATAATAGTCTCATGCATGGTTTGTTCGACGTGCATTTGCCGGTGGTGGGCCCACGCATTGCATGTGGCTCATTGGAACGCACTGGTGGGTGGGGCCCCTTATTCTTTTCCCCTTGGAAAATTTGCCTCCAGCGTGTCCACTCATTCAGGCCACAATCCTGTCTTCTCCAAAGTACCAAATGATCATCAAGGGAGAGACCAAACTACTCCCTCCGCATTTTAATATATAACTCCGTTGGCTTTTTAACCAATATTTGACCATTCGCCTTATTTAAATTTTTATACAAATACAAAAAATACTTATGTCATGCTTAAAAAACATTTGATTCACAATAAAATAAATGATAATTATATAATTTTTTTAAATAAGACGAAAGGTCAAACGTTTATTAAAAAGTCAACGGCGTTATACAATATGGAGGGAGTATTAAATAAGGTTCAACCACTTGATAGAGCTTCAAACAGTGAGGGTAATGAAGCTCTGGTCGCTCCAACAGTGGCTATGATGCCAATGGATTTGCTCAATTCCGAGGACGCAGACTTGCTAGGTTTACATCACAGTTTGCCACGTCTAATCTTAACCACAACAACAGAGTTAGCTGTAGCAGCAAAGAGCTTTTTTTATTCGTCGGTGAACTTTTATTTTTATTTCTAACAATAGACGTCGTAGTATATACTCCAGTGATGAGCTCGAACGATTGCTTGACTAGCCAAGAAGGTAATTTCATCACTCCTTAGCTAGCCATGGTACGTATAATATGTTTGCTTTATATTTTCCTTAATAATAAATTATACTACATGTCCTCACAGGAAAAAAAATATACTACATGAAATCCTATGCATTGCGGCGAAAATATTATACGACAATGTAAAAGAAAAGGAGTGCAAGATTGACTTGCTTGCAGGTAGACAATGTGACTTTATATGCTTTCATACAATTTGAATCAATCATAGAGAAAAGAACATAAACCGCTGAGATAGTATGGTTGATAGGAGAAGGGAGATAATTTATATCACTTTTTTAAATAGAATACTACAAAGGAGGACATATATAAATATTTTTTTTATTGTTGAGTTAGTCTGGATTTAAAATATATCGCACATTGCACGTGCAAACAAACCCGAACCTGCTAGTACAACTTAATTAAAAAAACCGAACAGATCAATATACTCTTCATCCCAAAATAAATTAATTTACTTACACGTGATGTTCAGATTCATGTAAAGGTGAACATATTTTGAAACCAAAGATGTACATTCCAGCAAGCACCGTGGCCATTGTACCATGGGTGATGAGCGTAGGGGGACAGAAGGAAGAGGGAGGCATGTGATGCGAGTTGGTGGGCAAACAGTGTAGTGTAGTTGATGACTTGATTCAGTACAAACCTTGACTTTCTTGGGTTCTCCATGTTTGCCTCCTTCCTCCCTTCCTGGTATTTTCAGTTTCCATCTCTACTCCTGAAATCAAATTATAGTGAATAAAATTCTTAACTTGTTTTTGTTTTACGTTTATCGGATAATGCATATTTCATTAAGTATAATTAATTTTTTTTCGAGGGAATGGGTAGGAGCTCTGTCATTTCAATTATAGGAGAAAAAACAGAATGGTTTGGTTCCACAGTAGATACAGGCAATTTTGAGGAAGTATAATTAAATTATTCATCCTCTCATCTATCAGGGATACACACGACCAAAAATGAAAAAAAAAAGAGACACTTTTATTTTACTGTACACACGCTGCACTTTGCTGTTATTTTGGGACACGTCATGCACGTTTCTTTACGAGCCAACTATATATATGAAACCTAAACCATGTAAGCTTAAGCTAATTTAATATAACTGTCTACCACATATTCGACCATAAATATAAGAGATCCTTACATTCTTTTTTGAGATTAAGGATGAAAGAGAAATATACATGCTCCCTTGTCATTGATAAAGGATGGTACCTAGGGGAGTGGGTGGATGGTTTGGAACATAAATTGGTGAAAATAAAATTAGTAGTTGGGTGCGAAAAATAGTACTACGTAATCCCTTATAATTATAGACAATATTTGAATTTTTGGATTCACTTATATTTATGGACGGAGGGAAGATCCATATACCATCAAATTGTAGTCTTATATTTTTTTTAATTGAAAATAGTGGCTCCGTAGCCTTATATTTATGCAATTTATCACTACTAAATCTAGCCAATTAAATCGCATCATCCCAATTAAATATGGTTACGTGTAGATTATTCTAGCTAGTTTCTCCGACAATATTAGCAATTGTTATATACAAATGGGTCATCTGGTACTTTAACCAGGAATAAAATTATCAATCTGCAGTACACCACGAGACCAAAATTTCACTCTCAATATGCCATTCAGAAGTACTGTAAATTCATTTTTAAATAGCTTCAAACAATAAAATAAAAGTTATGATTTCTTCTCCTTGTCATCAAACTAGTATTAACTAATAGCAAGTGATGGATTGCCCAGAGGCATTTCATAACCATTTCTCAAGGAGTCCATGAAATTGAGATCTCAGTGCCAAGTTGCCAACATAAGAAAAAGGATAAAATAATTAGAGAAAAGGCATTCCATTATTCAAATCACTTACTAATACTAAAGCTGGAACTGGTACTTGAGGTACTGTGCCCCATGCAGGGGAAAGCTTTCCCTTCCAAGTTCCAATTGCCATCACACATGCAAAGATCAACTGTCCTGAATCCAAGGAGAGAGAGGGGCTCATAAATAGTGCTGTGGACTTGTGGTTTATAACTAATTAAGAGCTCAGAGCAAGCAAAAGAATCCAGATGGGAGCAAGTTTAAAAGATTGATGGCATGTACTAATGATACTTGCAAGATGGTGGTCCTGAGCTGAAAACAGAGGAGGACTGTTGATGAGCCAGGACCACAAACGGTTTTTCACCCTGGACCACAAACTACCTCCTTGGAACCTCCAACTGACTACTCCATCAAATACCATGTTTTCAACGTTTTGTTCCTCTTTTTCTAGATGTCAACTTGTGTGGGTATGTGGATGCACAGTTCTTGTTGAGATTATAAATAGTATGTGTATATCTATACATACATATGTGATTTTGTAGTTATGCTAGAAAAATTTGTTTGCAAATGCAAATGGCCGATAAAACTGCTGGCGATGCAGTGGGAGCTGCCCTAGAAGAAGAATCTCGTGTCGTGGCTAGTTCTCTGTTTTAAACCGGACCATTTTATTAGAATATAGTTCTCAATAATTGGTAAGCTACATAAAAAAATGAATTTCACAAAGCTTAATTATCACAAAACTATAGATTTAAACCATAGTATCACAAAGCTACGGAATTAGGAATGAATTTGTTAGAAAACTACAGATTTAAGCCATTGTATCTTGAAACTACAGATTAGTGTCATATTTTTCACAAAACTACAGATGGAGCACCAATTTTCTCATAGAACAACACACTTTAAAAATTTACCATGGTAATAGCTGCACGACATTAAATATATAGTTCTGAGATATAATGGCTTAAATCTATAGTTTTGTGAAATTCACTCTAAATAAAGAATAAGTACATATGGTTATTATTCCATCAACTTATCTAATTGATTTGTTCACCAGGATAAAGTAAACAAATTAATCTTCTAGTTCAAGAATGTTCTTCCTTGATAAACCATCTAAGTTAAATACAATTTTAGAGGGATCGTTTTCTAGGGAGAATGGAAGACAAAAGAAGAACAACAATGGTGCATTATTGGTCTTTGACCCTACCTTTTCCAGATAAAATCCCCTAGAAAAGGACTTCCACTGGCTAAGTCCAGAGGAGGAGAGCCTAACCGACGCAATCTCTATCTGTTCTCTGTGAATCACAACTGTGATTCTTATCTGAACTCTTACTTTTATCTGTTCAATGAGAGCATGTTGACTATGAGTTCAATTATCTCCATTTTCTTTGTTACATTTTCCAATCTTTCTTTTATAAAAATTTGCTTGAGCATGAATATATGCTTTTCTACACTAAGACACATTTGCTTCCTTCTCAAGATTTTCAGATGACAATGAGCTTAAGATGATCATCTAACCTCCCAAATGATTGTGCCTAAAAACATCTCTTTCAAGAGACTGTTAAGCCAGCTGATATCATCACCTCATACTTGACAGCAAAAAAAAAAAGGAAAAAAAGGAAAAAAAGAGTTGTGTACTTTCAGAGAAGAAAACCTTGCTTTTGATGTGAGCTCACCTCCAATCCATGATGGTGCAATCTCAGGCAACGCCCAAAACGAAAGCCTGATGATAAAGAAGAACGCTCCATCACCTTCCATGGCCCTGCTCCAGCTGCAGTAAACCTAGCAAAGCTACTGACATTTATGAGCAGTTGATATCAGCTGGAGGCTCTGAACACTGAACCTATCAAATCTGTTCACTTATCTCTGTCTTCAGATTGATCCATGTGTAACGATCATCTCTGACTCCACTCCAGCATAGCTCGAGTCTCATCATCAGTCATCACAGGTCATTACTAGTATGTGATCAAGTAGCTGTCATGACAGGAAGTAAGAGTAACTGTATTCATAGGGTAATCACAGAGCATAGCTGATAGCTCTTGCATAGTACTCCAATAAGGGATAACAAACGGCTCACAAGTAATACCTTCGGATTTAATATTCAGTTTGTTTTTTAAAAACCTGACTGAAAAACCGAGCGGTTTGTGTTTTTATCTGGTCCAGAAGTCCGGACCGGTTTTCATCGGTTTTGTAAACCCTGCACTATCTCTGTATATGTAGGAAATTGTATTTGTCATGTGTTTCTTCAGACAGTAGGAAATTTTCCATAAGATTGAAATACTATTACAGAATTCCAAAACCCAATGTTAATTTGGACAGCTCAGTTTGTATGTTTTGAGCAAAATCTTGTGGCTTTTTTGGAGTTTGGAGGTTGGAACTTGTAGCCTGGCAGGTATACCTTTTAAATTGCAGCTAAAACTAAGAAAAGCAAGGTGCTAGTAGTAGGGAGCTAAGACAAACAAAAGCATCCTCTCGTTTTCGAATCTCTATCATCTTCATCATGATAGAGTGATTTTATATAATGCCCATCTTAAAGTCCCAAGAAAGCCTAGAGATTTGCACACCCTTAAAATATCAGCAAATGGAGATTATTAAATTAGCATGATGTCAGGATGGCAAATGATGATCACTTGGTGTCCCCTGATATGTAGGAATATCATGCCAGATCCAATTGAAGAGGCCAATTACTTTGTTTCTTGCACATTTGGGTGCCACAAGAACACTGGTTTCACACTTTAATCTTTTACAAATCTTTGGTTCTCTGCTCTTTTTCCTAAAATAAAAGAAACCATGTGAGTTTGGTAAGTTTCATTTTGCAAGATGCTGTCGTATTTGCAGCATTTTTCAGGGGAACTTGCATTTCTAGAGTTGGCCAAATGCATGTTCAGAGGTGATGATTCAGATAACTGGAGCAAAAGAAAAGAAAATAAAAGAAAAGGGGCATATCCTAGTGGAACTATGAGATGGATGATGGTATATTTAAAAAAAACTTCAGGGGGCACATTGTCTCAAGTAGTTCTTGTTTAAGGTTTCATTAGTAATTAAGAATGCGTGTCAACTTGAGGAGAGTCTTGCATGATTGTTAGGTCCAACAAATGATATAATCATTAGTCCAAGTATTGGAGGAAGGAATAGTTGCCCAAAGTAGCAAGGGGATAAACACTAGAATCAAGGAAGAAACATGGCATTGCAACAGATGGAAAGAGCAAGAATCTACCACATAGAATACTCTAGTTAAATTAGCAGTAAGTGGAAGCCAAAAGGAGTGTCAAGCATAATACATTGTCGGCACATCATAGCCTTTTTGTCCCTTATCAAACATCTTTGTTTATAAATTGTATTTGGGCAGTGAGATCAGATTCCCCAATGTAGGTGGATAAATTTGGGCCACATCAGATGCCTAATTGGATTCTTTGATGCAGTAGCTGACACTTGCAGTAATAATAAACTATATCATGGAGCCAAATCTTTGCTTACCTTGCCTTATCTGCAAGAGAAAGATTGGCAGCTTTCTTAAGCATGGGCCTCAACAAATTGGGCATTAAGTGGGCCACAGCTGATCTACCTGAAATCTTGCATTGCTCAGCAATTCATCAGTTCCCCTTTTGTTTTTAGTTGAAACCTTATCAGCCACCTAACAACACAATACAGATCTTTATTGCAGCTATCAACACAAAGTGCAAGAGATGATGCTAGAGAAAATCTACATTCAGGAATGAACATAAGCATTTCTGTTTTGATCAAACTAGTATGATAATTATCACCATTACTGCCATTCAGTATTCACTGTCAAAGCCACATATGGACAGCAAGAATAGGGAGATGATATGGTAGTTTGGGAAGCCACCACTTTGTCGCCACTATGAATTACTACCTAATAAATGACATTTGAACAGAAAATGGTGAATCAGCATATGCAAAATTAAAATCTTTAACAACAAACTATTTAGTACCAATGTGGCTCAGTGGTTGACAAAAAAGCAAATATGCAGAACATAATCCAACATAAACTTGCCCATGGTTTTGTGACTTTGACTACCAAGTTCAGAAAAACCTATGTGAGATAATCATCTATATTGCCTGAATGACAAGTTCATGGCCTTGAGTATAAAGAAGAGAAAAAAAGGGAGGAAGGACAGTAAGAAAAGAACCAAGCTGCTCCTTTCCACAGGAAAGCTAGATTTGATCATTCAAACATCAATGATCTGTGGTGCACTTCATGTAAAAAGGGAAAGGGCAATAGAACTGTTTAATACTATTGCTTTTACTTTCATTCTCTTAAAAAAAAAGACTATTGCTTTAACATGTTGATAACATCATATCTTCAAAGGAGATATCCATATTCTAGTGCACCTTTTGTATTATATAGTTTGAAAAGGCTCATGTAGTTAATAATCACAAAGATGTACCTTTTCTTTATTTTTTGGAAGAGGACAGAAATGTATGAAGCCTGGTTTACTTCTGCAGTTCTGCTGCTGATCTAAATGTATTCAAGAGGCAAGAAACAGCTTAACTAGGATTTGAAGAAGAAAACTCTTGCCATTGCAAATGTCTCGTAGGAAAACAGTCAAATCCCATTGCAATGAGTCGAATCACACATATAGCAACAATATAGAACATCTAACAAATAAAGAAACTAACTTTTTTTCCTTCTAATATAATATAGAACATCTAACAAATAAAGAAACTAAATTTTTTTCCTTCTAATATTGGATATGATCCAATCCATGCACCCCCAAAAGAAATACTGCCAGCAAGTCAGGATATATTTATAATAAGTAAATCCACAAGGTTACAAATCACCCAAGATTCATACCAAAAACTCACAATTGGAACAAGTGAAACTAGGATTTCCCTTCCATTATTATATTCCCCAGGACAGTTCTTCAATTGGAATATTCTAAGAACAACACATCCACCAAGTTAAGATTTTACTGCAGCCAATGAACCCTAACAACAGAGCAACCATTGGGGAAAAGTAATCGAAAGAATGGTTCTTGAATTGGAATAACCTAAGAACAACCCATCTACCAAGTTGAGATTTTACCGCACCCAATGAACCCAAACTACATAGCAACCATTGGGGAATAATAATCGGAAGATTAGGGGAAATTTTACCAACGCTGGCGGCTCGACTCGACCGACTCAAGCCCCAGAGGTGAAAGTGCGCTGCTTGCTGTTGAACTGTAAGTACACGTGTCCTTTGAATACCGAGAGGAAGAGGAATCTGCCGGCCCAGCAGTTGGATGGGCCGAGAAGATTCTCATGGGCTGAAATGCATTCAAGCCTCTTCACATGGGCAGCTTGGGCCTTGGTGATCACAAGCTTACTCTTCTTTTTTTGTTTCTTAAGGGAACATGCTAACACTTTTTTTTAAAAAAAAAATAAACCGGTAAAAGAGCTGTCAATTATATTTCAATAAGGAGGAGTAAAAAGCCAGACGAGTTACAAGAAAATAAGACAATACTGAGATGAGTAAGTCTCGCCAAACACGTTATTCAATATAATAGTTTGATTTGATTATAGTTCTTAACTAACTGCGACCTTAAAAACTCCGGTTGGACAAAGAACCAGGTTGTAAAACATTTGATAGTACAACATTCCTTCGCTAAGATATGGGCAAGTCCATATTGCCCAACCTACTAATCCAGTTGTTATCCTAAATTATTAAAACAAAGCTTGCTTTTAAAATGGTCTCAAACACATGGATTTGAATTAAAAAAACAATGTGAGAAGGATATTTATAATTTACTCTATTTTATATTATCCGTTTTCAAACAATTGTCATTTTTACTGCACAATCAAATCTTAAGAATACATTTTGTCATTAACATAAAAAAATCGAGAGTTGTCCGGTGAAAATGATATCAGTATATTTCTCATGAAAAATAATTTAATATCAATATACTTTATTATTTCATATTCACGGATAAATGAATAAGAAAAGTAACAACTAAAGGTGCATGTTATAGATCATATAGATGTTCTAAATTATAAAAAAAACGGAGGTACAGTTGACAGCTAGCTAGCCTCCAACTGCAACGTGATTATACATGTTTAATACTGTCGGAGGCTGCCCCCAATACCATGTGGCCCTCCCCCGAGGGGAGTAAGGCCCAAGGTGGGGTGGTGTAGACCCCCGATTTTGGAAACCGGAAATTTTCTGTGTTTATCCGTACCAATCCCTGGATCAGTAGTTGGTACACACATATATAGTTGGATCATAACATATCACGAATGAATTCAGGCTAAAAGAGTTAAATACTTACATTAGGGCCAGGTAGTCCAACAACTATCAGAGAATAACAGCGGAAGACAAAATAATATAAGGGCCCGGTTAACATGCCACAGGCAGTCGACTGGGGAACGAGACCTAGAACAAGACCGCACTCCGATATCTTGTTGGATACGCAAGTGTACGACAAGGGCTTCTCTTCAACACTCTCTTAAAAGATATATAAATAGTAAGGGTGAGTACCAACCGTACTCAGCAAGCCACCATAACAACAATGCATATGATAGAGGGTATTTCAAGGAATGGCTTCAGGTTCTTTTGCATAAAGCTAGTTTTGTAATTCTTTTCACAAGCCTAAGACCTAGCATAGACTGATCAAATTTTAATACCAGTTTTCACATTAAACAACAACGGTTCTGTCCACCATCCATTATGATCCCAAGGATAGCTTCCCGCCATTGAATCGTCATGGTTTTCTGAGAACGTCCACCTTCCCGCCTCTCAGGAAGTGGCTCCAACAGCATAAAATCATCATGCAATATCCCATCCCACACAAGTTAAGAACTTTGAGTCTAGCCAAGTGTAATACATGTCCTGATGCTCAATAACCGCGAGCACGGCTATTCGAATAGATTTGGTTTACTCACACTGCAGTGGATGTACACTTTACCCTCACTCCGCGACTGCCCAACACATGAGCCTCGTCCCAACACATGAGACGCGTCACGGCAAAGCTTTTCGATAACCTCGCATTGGCAGTACCCGCTCCATGAACTTTATATCCTCATGCACTCTAGGCGTACACGGTTTCTAGCAGTGAGAGGAGTTCTGGCGCACCGGGGAAGGGAAGACTCACACATGCATTAAGTTATAATTACGCTTAGATTCTCACATGGCAGTCCTACCGATGGCGACACCACTGTAGACACCCGCCTCGCGGTCCTACCAATGGTTGCCCCACCGTAGAGCCCCTGCTTCACACATTAAGAAACCACTATGCATGGATACTGCCTCCGCTCAGCTATCTACTCCGCTAGGTCTATACCCATACGAAAAGTACGGTTGTACGGGGGTCGTTTCATGCTTAACTTCATGGCTCGGTCCTTAATTGACCAAGGACGGCACTAGCCTTTTTCCGGATACCACCCAAATCCTCCATCCGCCCCAGTCGAAAACATTTGTTTAGTTTCATTTTCCTTTCACAAATCATGTCATCAATATCATGGCAATGTGGCGCTCATGTCTCCACATGCCGCATCTCAATTACCTTTCCAAAGGTAATTGCCTAAGCATATAGCATTTGATAAATATGAGTATGCATAAATCTAGAGTAGCATTTCTAAGCATTTGTCATAGTTGACTAGGGACTTATACGTAAATCATAGTTACAAGGATTTAAGGGTAAACAATAATCAAGGCATGGCATAATCACAAGTAGGATGTTCATCATTGCATGCAATTTTATTTGTAAACAAAACAATTTCGCAATTGGGATCAATATGTTCAAAGAATAGTGATGACTTGCCTGCTCAGAGTAGTTCTTATTCTTAATATAATCTTGATCAACCTTCACCTCCTAGAAGCTGCATACGTTGCCTCACGACTAACCGATACACAGTCTAGAATACGCGAGAAAAACTAATATTCAAGCAACAATCAAATATGCACAAACAAAATATATTTGTTGAGGTCGAACCTAAGGTTGCTCATATTATTCGTGCTTGCTAATTGTGGACCCCCGTTTTTATAACAGGAATCAATCGTGTAAACAGTACCATTTCCCTGGATCAAGTAGTCTGGTACACACGAATTCATAGCTGAAGTAACCAGTGCACATACACGAGTGTCTAGTACGAATTATTACATCAATAGCCCGCAGGCATAGTCTTAAGTCATCGGACCGAGCGGTCCGGAATACATCCAAAAACAGAAATAGGTGAGGCAGCGGAGTTAAGGCAGCGGCACGCCATTGCCACAGGCAACAACCGTAACTAAGACCTATTGAGCGCCATCGTCTTCATCACCCTCCTGGTAATAGGCATAGGGATCCTCCGAAGCTTCATCTCCGGTCTCTGATTAAGTTTATATTTGCAAGGGTGAGTACCAACCGTACTCAACAAGCCACCACAGCAACAATGCATATGATAAGGGTATTCAAGGAATGGCTATGGTTCTTTTGCACAAAGCAAGTTTTGCAATTCTTTTCACAAGCCTAAGACCTAGCATAGACTGATCAAATTTTAGTACCAGTGTTCATATTAAACAATGACGGTTCTGTCCACCATCCATTGTGATCCCAAGGATAGCTTCCTGCCATCGAGTCGTCATGGTTTTCTGAGGACGTCCACCTTCCCTCCTCTCAGGAAGTGGCTCCATCAGCATAGAAATCATCATGCAACATCCCATCCCACACAAGTTAAGAATTTAGAGTCTAGCCAAGTGTAATACACGTCCCGATGCTCAATAACCGCGAGCACGGCTATTCGAATAGATTTGGTTTACTCACACTACAGTGGATGTACACTTTACCCGCACTCCGCGACTGCCCAACACATGAGCCTCGTCCCAACACATGAGACATGTCACGGCAAAGCTTTTCGATAACCTCGCATTGGCAGTACCCGCTCCATGAACTTTACATCCTCATGCACTCTAGACGTACACAGTTTCTAGCAGTGAGAGGAATTCTGGCGCACCCGGGAAGGAAAGACTCACACAGGCATTAAGTTATAATTATGTTTAAATTCTCACATGGCAGTCCTACCGATGGCGACACCACTGTAGACACCCGCCTCGCGGTTCTACCAATGGCTGCCCCACCGTAGAGCCCCTGCCTCACACATCAAGAAACCACTATGCATGGATACTGCCTCTGCTCAGCTATCTATTCCGCTAGGTCTATACCCATACGAGAAGTGTGGTTGTACGGGGGTCGTTTCATGCTTAACTTCATGGCTCGGTCCTTAATTGACCGGGGACGGTACTTGCCTTTTCCCGGATACCACCCAAATCCTCCGTCCGCCCCAGTCGAAAACAATTGTTTAATTTCATTTCTCTTTTCACAAACCATGTCATCAACATCATAGCAATGTGGCGCTCATGTCTCCACATGCCGCATCTCAATTACCTTCCCAAAGGCAATTGCCCAAGCATAGAGCATTTTGATAATTATGAGTATGCATGATTCTAGAATAGCGTTGCTAAGCAATTGTCATAGTTGACTAGGGACTCATACGTAAACATGGTTACGAAGGAATATGGGGTAAACAATAATCAAGGCATGGCATAATCACAAGTAGGATGTTTATCATTGCATGCAATTTTATTTGTAAACAAAACAATTTCGCAATTGGGATCAACATGTTCAAGGAATAGTGATGACTTGCCTTGCTCAAAGTCCTGCGGGTCTTGACCTTCGCTTGGATCAGCAGCTTCCTCGGGCTCTATAGTTACGTGCGAAAATGGATTTGAATTCGGTTAGAATTCAATAAACATCCAAGTAAATCCAAATGAAAAATCGAGTGCGAAAGTCGATTCTTTTGTATTAACTTTACTATTCGCGAACTACGGCAAACCCATTTTCGGTGTAAATTATTTATGAGCATAATTATTTTGTCGTCTTAAGTTTTTAATTTAATATTCCCGAGTATTATACCCATGTAATAGGTTAGCAATTTCTATCGCAAGCTAAATATCGGACAAAATCCTTGAAACTATTATACGATTTAATTTAGTCTATGACTAACCGATTAAGAATACTATATGTCTAAAAGTACTAGTGATTAAATCCGAACTTCTACCGTGAATCGATTACTTGTAGAGATTATCCGAAGTAATCTATAATAATTTAGTTGTCGGTTACATTTAAATTACTACCGCGAATCGATTACTCATAGTAATTACCAAGAATAATCCATAATTTTATATTAAACTTTTGCAATCCTACGATGAAAAATTAATCTATGATTTAAATTCTAATTTTTAAATCTTCTAAACTTTCCTAATTTCCCTCTATTTATACTATTATTATCATTTATATTTATTTATTTATTATTATTATATTATATTTATTATATTATTTTATTATTATATATATATATATATTTTTATTTATTTCCCCTTTTTTTCTCTCTCTTTTCTCTCTTTTTCTCTTTTTCTCTCTTTTTCTCTCTCTTTCCTTCTTTTTCTCTCCCTCTCTCGGCCGACTCTCTTTTCCTCTCCCTCTCTCTTGGCCGGCTCTCTTTTCCTCTCCCTCTCTCTCTCGGCTCTCTCTCACCCGAGCGGCGGCAGCGGCGGACGCGAGGGGAAAGGAGGGCGGCTCACCGGCGGCGGCGCGGCGACGACGGCGGCGGCGAAGGTGGCGACGGCGATGGCGGCGACGTCGGCGCAAGGCGCGGCGTGGCACGGCGGCTTCGTGGCGGCGGCGCGGTGGTTCTACGCGACGGCGCGGCAGCGTGGAGTTGAGGAGAGGGGGGGGGTGAGGATGGGGGAAAGGATGGAGAGAGGGGGGATTTATAGGAGAGGGGGGGAGAGGAAGAGGGGAAGGGGCGGCGGCGGCGCGGCAGCGGGGCGACGCGCGGGCGGCGACGCAATGGCGGCGTGGGGCTCGGAGCGGTGATGCGACGGGCGGCGGCGCAGGGCTCGAGGTGGGCGACGCGACGGGGCGTGGGGCTTTGACGCAGCGATGGGACGTTGACGGCGACAGCGACAGCGGCGACGCGACGGGTGGCGAGCGAGCGGCGTGACAGGCGGGGCGACGCGACGCGCGCGGCTGCACGGGGCTCGATGCGATGGAACGGGCGGCGCGGCAGCGGCGCAGGGCGACGGCGAGGGGACGGCCGCGCGGCGGGGCGCAGGCGCGAGGCCGACGGCGATGACGACGACAGCGGTGCAGCGCGGCAGCGGCGATGGCGACGGTGCGCGGCGTGGTAGAGGGGAGACGAAGCGGCGCGCGGCGCGCGGGGCGCGAGGCGGTGCGGGGCTTGAGGTGCGAGACGGCGGTGCGACGGTGTCGGTGTTGGCGTGGTGCGGCAGCTGCAGCGGCGCGGCTCGAGGCGCGACGCGACGGCCGGGCGGTGCGCGGCGCGGCAGGGCGCGCGGCGGCGTGGCAGAGGGGACGGCTAGGTTAGGGGAACCACGTCGAACACCTCGCGGGCAATGAACAGTGCCGATTTCCAATTTTTCCTTTTTAATTTTTTTATTATTTATTATTATTATTATTATTATTATTTATTTATTTATTATATAAATTTGATTCTAAAATTCCTAATATTTGCATATATGATTCTTACCCAATATTTTTGTTATTCCCACCAATAAATTCATCCTAAATTAATATTGCTCACATTTTTATATAATTTATTTAAATCTTTATTTAGTGTTAATTCCATTCCATCGCATTTAAATTTAATTGATACGAGCATGTTTGCGATAATATCGATGTAAATTGATTGATTTAGTTCTTTATTCGAAATCTCCAAACTCCGAAATCGAAATTCAATGGAATGGCGAATAAAATCAGCATGATGCAATTTATTTTAAAAAGTTTTTGAAAATCCGAATTTTTAGAGTTTTGATTTGTCGGTCAAATTTTCAGGGTGTTACACTAATGGATTCCAACATGCTAAGGGCTAAAGTTTCTTAATCTTTCTGTTGTCATGGTGGTCTATATAGGAGCTAACCAATGTAGTATGAATGAGATACGTATCTGGCTACTATGTGGTTTAGTATAGGCAAATGGCTATTCATGCGTCTATCTAAATAGAACGGTTATACACTAGAGGTTCTGTTGCCGGATGGATTTGGATTGGTTAAATAATTACTGTGAATCATTTGTATTATTATTTTATTGATGGAGGCTTTATTTTAACTATGTACATATTTTACTTGTCAAAATAAATTATAAAGGTTAACAATTACCCATGCTTTGTATGTTAGAATTGTTTAGGTTAATCTTATTATGGTTACGGACTATCCCATCACATAATTTTACAATGAATAATCCTAATTTACAATTATATTAGGTCAAGATTTATAATTAGTATTTTATCCACTATAGATGTTTGTCATAGACTCTTTAGTTTACTATACGCAAAAGGGTAGGTTTTTGATATACCGTACATCTAAATTGGGATGTACAATGTATGTGTGTGCAACAATATTTAATCATTGGATCATTTACTGAATAGTTGCTATTTACTAGAAGCTATACGATATATGTGATTAAGATGGCTCTGTTTCGTTAACTAATGGATGTCAATCGAACTATATATATTCCACTTCACATGACATTATACCAACTAACTTTTAAGTGGTCCAATTACAATTAACTCAGTTATTATTCTCTTGAAGGTTCATCTAAGTGTGTTTATATTTTAGTTACAAAGTATGAGACTAAACTTATGTAAATAATTTATAAGTCATAGGTTTAGTATATTTGGACATAGACTAATAAATGGTACTAATATTTCCTATGCTTTAATTAATTTGAAACAATGCTCCTAGTTAGTTTACATAGGTTTTATAGTGAGAAAGCATGTTAAAGACAATTATTTGACATCTACTTTACAGTACAATATCAATTTTATTATTAGCACATTTTTAAGTTAACTATTATGCATCATCTTGATATTAATTATTAATAATTATAAATATATTTTATTAAATAGTGAATTATATACCATTGGAAAGCTTGTGAATTTATATGAATTTAGGTTCAAGTTTCACTCAAATCGGAGCTAAAATGAATAAGTTATGCTAGTGTAAAGATTCAAATTTGAATTAATTCTAATAATTGCGAAATAGTACTATTCCTAATTCATTTATTTTTAATACAACCTTATCCACAGGCTATAGTGACTGACAGGTGGGGTCTTCCCATTTTCTTTTCTTTTCTTTTATTTTTCTTTCTAAAGGAATCATATGGGCAAATGACAGGTGGGCCCGATTCCTTTGACTAGGGTCAAACCGGCCATTAAACCCGGTAGGGCCCGCATGTCATAGACTCGGGATTATAAAACCTCTATAATTAGATTTTTAACCACCCGGACCCACATGTAATAGACTCAACTAATAAAGATTAACAAGGGGATTACTATTCACTAAACACGTGGGGCCCACTCTAATCTCTCCTCTCCTTTCTCTTTTCTCTCTCTCTGCTACCTCTCTGCTTCCTCCCGCGGCTCGGCTGGAATCGGCGGGCGGCGCGGCGCGGCGTCAAGCGGTGGGGGAGGGGAAGGCTCACCGGACCGACGGCGGGGTCGACGGAGACGCGGCGGCGGGGTCGACGTCGGAGCACGGCGCGGCGACGAGGCACAGCGCGGCGGCGGGGCGCGTCGGCTCAGCGGCGGCGGCGGCTTCCGAAGAGGCGGCGACGCTGGGGACGGGAAAGAGAGGGGAAAGGAAGGGGAGGTGGTGAGGGTGGTGTGGGAAGCAATGGGCGGCAAGGGGGAGGGGTTTATATAGGTGGAGGGAGCGGGCAGTGCTTAATGATGACGGCAACGCGGCGCGGCGGCGTGGGGCGTGATGGCGACGGGACAGCGACGGGTGACATGGCGCGCAGCAGAGCAAGGCGACGGCGACGGGCGATAGTGACGCGCGCGGCGCGGCAGGGGCGTGGGGCGCGTTGGGCGGCGCGGCACGGGGCGCGACGCGGGGGCGACGGCGACAGCGCGCGCGGAGAGGAGAGGCTCGAGACGACGCGACGGCGCGCGGCGGAATGGAGACGGTGTGGCAACGGAGACGGCGCGGGGCTCATGACGAGCGGTGATGCGACGGCGACACGCGACGTCGCGACGGCGCGCGGTGGCTCGGGGCTCGTGGGTGTCGGCGACACGCGGCAGCGGCGACGTTGGGACGGCGCGCAGCGCGGCAGCGCACGGGGCTCGAGGGCGCGTAGTCGGCAGCGGTGCGCGGTAGCGGCGACTTTGGGACGGCGCGCGGCGCGGCAGCGCACGGAGGTGACAAGACGGCGCGACAGCGGCGTGGGCGACGGCGATGGCGACACGAGCGGCGCGGGGCTCGGCGCGGCGCACGCGGGGCTCGAGGCGACGCGCGGCGACGCGGCGGTGCGGGCGGGGCTCGAGGCGGTAATGGCGACGGCGGCACGACGGCGTGCGGCGGCGTTGGATGCAAGGCAGCGGCGCGGCAGTAGGGAGGAAGAGGGCTAGGGTGGCTAGGAACTCCATCAAACACCTCATGTGTAATGAATAGTGCTATCCTTAATTAAACCCCTATTTAGCCTATCTCCTATACAATTTTAATCCTATAAGCTCTAAATTTACTTAGATAAATGTTAACTAAACTTAAGCACTGAATACTCATGAAAATTTATCCAAAATTATTACCCATATTTATTTATTTATCGCACAAATGAATTCTTTTTAGATTAATTTGAGTTATTGACCCTAAGGTGAACTTATATATTTTGAAGACTTTGGGGTAATATTGAATTTAATATAACGACTTGTCATGATTAATACATTAGCAGATTGGTCGAGTTTAGTTGTATAGCAATATATTTTACACGGATAGGTTCAATCTATTTATTCTATAAATAGTAAATTGAGACTCGGCACAATATTAATCTAATTGTTTAATTAAAACCTCACATAATTTTATAAAGCTTAATTTAATTATATGACCATTATTTCATGTGAATTGGTTTACCTCTATATAGACCCTTATAGTTTAGTAATATCCCATTAATTACTCCTAGTGAAACTATGTTATAGATAGAGTTCCATTATAAATGGTCATCATTTCATGTGTATTTAGATGTCATGGCACGCAACACATGGTTCAAGTATTTAGTAATTAATCCATAATTTAAATTAGTAATTAACCTTCCGTTTGTCTGGCTTTGTTTTCTTGTGCATAATTATTTGTAGGGTTAACAATTAAATATTATATTCTCGTAAATTTATCTATTACTTAAATTTTAGATCCTTACTTTACTTTCTTTGTGATCATTTACTGTTTGGCAAGCATTAGCAATCATAACAACCAGCATGATGCAAAAGTTTTAAAAAGTTCAAAATTTTAGTGATTTTTATTGTCTTGAATTTTCAGGATGTTACAGGTGGCGGCCACTCCTTCCCAAAGACTAGTCGGAGGAGGCTGCCCCCCAATGCCATGTGGCCCTCCCCCGAGGGGAGTCAGGCCCGAGGTGGGGTGGCGGCCACTCCCTCCCAGAGATTGGACGAAGGAGGATGCCCCCCCGGTAGGGCGGCGGCCACTCCCTGGCCGAGACTAGAGGGAGAAGGCTGCCCCAGGCGCCACGTGGCCCTCCCCCGAGGGGGGATCGGGCCCGAGGTCAGGCGGCGACCGCCCCCTCTCGTGACTAGGGGTCGGGCTCTCCCGACCCCCTCTCTAGGTCACCACGTACGGTGGGTTAGGTATCCGCCTACAGGTGCCCACCTACCTGCATTTATGGCGACCCGAGCGGTCGCGCCACGCCGCAAAAATGCGGCGTGCAGTGTACTCAACCGGTCTGTGACCGGTCGAATGACCGATGGGACTGGGTAGTGCGCCTGTGCGCTACTCGTGTGTCAGGCGGCGTGCAGCCTGACATGTCCCATCAAATAATGATGGTGAGAGGTTCTCATCCTCTTATCCCAGCCGGAGTCGGTCCTCCCACTCTGGTCAAAGCTAGGCTCCCGTTTCCCGGTGTAATAGGAGCCCAGAAGTCTTCACCCATTAAAAGCAGCTGACATGGGCGCCCCTCGTGTCAGGCGGCAAGATTTGACAGGCCCCATCATCAAGATGACGTGCGCTTGCTTCCCAAGTCAAGAGACAAGACAGGCATTTAATGCAAAACACTTCTCCACCGGAGCTAGGTTTTTGGGCCCATGTGGTAACCCCTTAAGGTATAAAAGGAGGTCCAGGCCTATTAAAAGTGGAGATGGATCCGGGACGATCCATTTGACGCTCTAGAACAGTCTCTAGCCCCGGATGATCAACACCACATTTTACTTCAACAAGGGGATCTTGTAATCCTTCACTCAAGGAGCATAGCACAGGAGTAGGGTATTACACTTCTTAGCGGCCCGAACCTGTATAAATCTCTTGTGTCTCTTTTGTCTCGAAAACCTCGGATCTCACCCGCTGCCCCCGGCCGAATCAAAAAGGGGATCTCACGATCTCCCACTAGAGAGGATCACTCCTCGACAAATACTATTCACCCAAGTCATAAATAATTATTGCTTTGATATAGACGTAGCTTTCTACAGAACATAGAATATTTGTAAGACCTAATAATACTAGTAGGATTAGTAATATATTAGTACTAGAGTACTCTTCAAGACAAACTAAATAACTAATCATGCTGTTTGTTTGTGCATGGCCAATCAAAATGTTCATAAAGAAAACTATTATTTTAGCTTCATTAAATAGATATATCATATATTCAAGTCATTAAGTAATTTGGTTCACCCATGGAAAATCACAAGAATCACACCTGCAAAATTGCAACCACTACTTTGTAAGAGAGGCTTGCAGGAGTCCACATCATCATTGAACTCACAGGAAAATGGTGGTGAGGCTCTGAAACAGTAACCCTGAACATTTTCAGTATTGCATTCAATTATTGGACAGTGAAAACAGAGAAAAGAATGAAGAGTAGCAAGGCAGAGAGAGAGGGAGATCAGCAACTTGCTCCAGCCTTTTTCAGCCAACTTGTGGTGTGGTGTTGGCACTTGGCAGTCACTATATCATCTCACTGTTCACTAACATATTTTGTGCCCTTCAGAGTAATAGTGCCATTGTTATTATCTCTTCACCAGCTATATCTCTTCTTCCTCCTGCTGCCATATGCTTGTGTAGTCAGTGTTGCAGAAATGATAAAGATGAGCAGCATGAAAGCTGATGGCAGTGTCCCCAAGAGAAGGTAGTGTTAGCTAGCATCTATATCCTTTGCTTCTGGTGCAAATTCTCTTGTGATTGTGTTGCCACTGCAGCTGTCTATCTTTGTTACTGTTGCAGGAGGCAGGATGTTCAGAAGGTTGTGGTGTCTTTGAAGGATCACAAGGTTGAGCAAGGGCCACCTGCTGACAGTTGGTCCTGGAGGAAATATGGGCAGAAACCAATCAAAGGATCTCCTCATCCAAGGTATCATCACCTTGCACTAATTCCTCATACTTATAGTGCACTGAATGTTCTTGTAATATTACAATATTTTGCATGTGCACTGATTCTTTACATCACTGATAATTTCACAAGAATCAGGTTTTCTGCTCAATTACTATTTACTAGTACGATTTTTTTCCTTGTATCAATCCATTAACTTGGTCTTTTTGTGGATCATGCTGCATCCAGAGGCTACTACAAGTGCAGCAGTTACAGGGGATGCCCAGCCAGGAAGCAAGTAGACAAGTGCAGGAATGATGCATCTCTGCTCATCATCACCTACACCTCAGATCACAATCATGACAACTATGCTACTACTACTACAAATTCAGTCCAAGAACAGGCACATAATCCTGACACAAGTGATGCTCTCAGCAATGGCATGTCCCTTGCTGAGGTAGTAACAGTTGCATCCTCCAAGCTGCCCAGTGAAGAGGAGAGCTGTGACTTCTTTGATGAGCTTGAGGAGCTCCCAGTGTCTGCATCTCCCTTGCCAAGCTTATCTTTCATGGTCCAAGAGTGCAGCTTCTCTGATGCAAGAACACTGTTGTAGGGAAATGCTAATGGCTCATGACTCTTTTTTTTGGGTCTATAGTAATGCATGTAAGTAGTACTATGTGCTCAATTTTAATAAACTTGGTAAGATTTATTATCTCCAATCACTTAATTTTAGGCATAGATATTATCTTCCCCATGCAACTTCGAGCACTACTAACATCTACTGTAACAATATATGTAAATTCCATCAGGACTATGATATTATGAGAGCTCTTTTCAAACAAATCTACGTCTATGATTTTCACATGTCAGATTAAATTTCAAAAAAATATATATTGATATTTAAAGTTCTATTTAAAAACAGAATGCTTATCCATGCAAATTTTGCACAACAAAATTACAGCCGAATCCACCTGTGTCGACATAACAGGATGTCAGTGTCAGGGAATCCGCTACATCAGGGTATAGAGACAGGCAGAGCTCGGCAACCCTGGCCCCAGGGGCACATATGCATCAAGAATATGAAGGTACAGCCTTTTCAGCCAGCAAAGGTCCATGAACTTCACAATCGCATACTTTGATGGATGTTTCTGAGACAACTTTATAACTTCCACCATTAATTGACTACCCCACACTGAGTTTAGCATTTCATTTCTACAGGGAAAGGGTGTTACACAATATCAATTGGCTAGAGCACAAAAGGTTTCTAACGAGCTGTCTCAGCATCAGCATCATTAATTTGAAGTGAACATGTTATCCTGCAATCCTTCCTGAATATATTTGGCTCGAAGTTGCCTGAGGGCTTCAACCTGATCCGCTGATGCAGTTTCAGCAAGGAATATTTGATCCCAGACCTTCCGTAATTCTTGTGACAAAGAGAAAAAAAAAAGCATCAGCAAGTAGAGTATTATCTAAAGATGTGCTGACTATATTAAAAAAAACTTTCGAATAATCTTTGTGCACTTCAAAGTTTAAACTAACTATCCATAAAGGAATGGCAGAACACAACAAATTACTACTATCGCATTCCAAAAATCATTTTATTTGCCTATGCTTCTCATGAATTCTCTCTCTTCTGACAATAAGTAACTGCCAGGCATGATGGACAAATGAAGATAACAAAGGGTTGCAAGATCAAACTTACCAGATTTATGCATGGATGAAAGGCACATGATTATCAAGTCAAAACGGGGAACTTTTGCCAAATTCTCCAAAATGCTAACAGCTAACATTGTGTCCTCCCTGGGTATGCAACTAGTATTAACAAAAGCAGCCATGGTTCCAAACAAGTACCAAGCATAAAACAGATAAGCTCACCGGAAAATTGAGGTTGTGCACCTCACGATATCAATCAGAAAAGCAGCTGAAAGTGCATTCTTGAAAATCTCTGGTAAGCTTGATGGTGGAATTGACTGGTTGCAAAACAAATAAGAAATTTGCACATCAAGAATGAGCAAGCAAAGGTATCCAACAGAAGAGAACAGAAGGACTAGGAACAAACCTTTAATAACTGTGTTTGCTTGGCAGTGTCATCAGAGAGAGCTCTCCAAGAAACCTCAAAATCATATGCTGTCTTTGGTGTCTTCACACTTTTTACAGTGCTGGCCATATACCGTGAAGCAGCACGAGATGCAAGATCTTGTATTGATGCTTCTGGTCCAGGCTTCTGTTTAGCATCTCGAGATGGCTGCACCAATTAAACGAAACATAACATAAGAAAACACAGAACTGTGAAAAATCTACCTGTACTACCAATGGTTCTTAGATCCAACGAGCAAGCAGAATGCACATCGTGATTGTTTAACACGAAGCCTGCAAACTTTGCAGAACTCCTTTGCTTTGCCTACAGCCCTACACTGATTCACAACCTAAGGTTGCAACAAATCATGCTACCACCAACCATGTCCTCTTCTGACATTATCACATGAAGGTGCTTGTCCATTTTCAGTGGGGGCCAGTTCTTTCATGAGAAGCACAATATAACGATGAAATAAGAAGTGCAAATTCTGACTGTGAGCCATAGTGGCAACGCCAGAGGACCAGAGACAAGGTGTAAACCAAGCAGGAAAAGTAAAGGGGTGATGCAAGCTGTGCTGGAACTCAAGCAGGCATGGTGCAGAGTCAATGGTACGAAGACAGCAGGCCTACTAACTGCCTCATGTAGCACATTATCATAGATGGCGCTAACTATGCATGGTATAACTAGAGAAGTATACCAACACACAAAGCAAAGAGCATGTTTGTTATATAGCTGGAAAAACAATGTAGTAAAAGAACACCTGTATGGTACTGTCTTTGAAGATTACTCCAGATCCACCTTTGGATGTACCATCTGCTTTCTCTCTAATCTCCACTGCAACTCTACTAGGCGGATCAACTTCCATGAAACTGTCCTGTAGAATGCAAATGCATCAGGTATTACACAACAAAACAAATTAGCTGATTATACCCATGATGAACATAACCAACTATAAATAAACAGAACAAGGTGAGTTCAAAAGTGTTGGGCCATGTGCACGACATGCACTAAGTGCATTGAATGTGTTAGGGCAGGCATGTTAATCCTCATTAATAAGTGCATAGTTTAAACCTCATTAATAGAAAATTAATTATTACACATGATGATAAACAATGAAAACTACATAAGTATCATGAAGCTGTAAATCTACAAACCTACCTTCTGGGAACTACTTGGTGCATGGGAAGTGTCCTTTTTATCTCCAGATTTATCAAATTTAAAAACTGTATGTTTGGTTGGCTTACTTCTGTTAGCCACTTCCTGCAGAATTAAAACACATTAATATTGACTTTCGTAGGATAGGAATCAACACAAAACTTTGTTAGTAAGACAAAAGCTATTTTAAATCAGATGTCTGATGAAAATTCTGAAGTAAAGATTGTTCACCTTCATGTGTAATTCTTTTATCTCAGAATACTGCTTCCTGAGCTCTGGATTGTTAGGATCAATACTGACAGCAAATTCAGCATCTGTATGGACCTGCTTGTCAGTGTTCATCAAGACAACAATTAAGCTAAAAAAGGAAAGACTGGTGGCCAAAAATAGGATACCATCCATTGCTTCCTTAAGCTTCCCAAGTTCTTTTCTTGCTGTAATTCTTCGTGAGTATGCTTTAACATAGCGGTCATCAAGATTCAGAGCTTCAGTGCAATCATTCTCTGCCTCTTCAAACCTAGTGAATATCACATAAAAAATATAAGACTACACCAAGAGCAAATGTAAAAGCACATTGAAATTGTATATCAGCAGAAATATGAAACGCATCACAAGTAGCATAAAAGCATATCTGCAGTCTGAAATTGTTGGTAGCTAGTACTTATTAAATAATGGTTTCAGAATAGAGATCCAACTAAGATTTTTAAGTATCTGCAATCATATTAATGAACACCATAGTCTAGCGAATGCAAACACAGTGTTGCAGCTACTTGCCTTCTTAGTTTAAGATATGCCATAGCTCTATTTGCAAAAGCAACTGCTGAAGGAGACAGTCCGATACTTCTTGAGTAGCACTCAATAGCCTGGGCAAACTTTTTCTGTTTGAAATACTCATTACCCTGAAAAAAATCAAACAGAACAACCAATGTTTTAGCTTCAAAGGATTGTCCCTCTACAGCAGTCTAAAGTTTGAACAGAGTAGCAAGAGATGAAATACTTAATCCCAACCTGTTCCTTTTCTGATGCGGCATCAGGCATTGGCTCATCGTTTAAGTAGCTTGAGTAGTTGGCATAATTGTCGTACCGATCACCCAGATTTCCTGGGGAAGCTCCTGAAGACCCGTATGTCCTTGCCCTAGCTTCCTGCAGACAGTATATTCTGATTTATTACTGAACCAAAACCCCCGGACATAAGAGAAAAACCACTTCATTTCAAACTCAAACACTGACAATAGATATATAGGTTCGAATTGGAGACATCTTTTCATCTTGCGCAATCGCATCGAATTAGTTGATGCATCCTAAAAGTAACCTCGAACTATGCCATCGGACAAGTTAATTCCACCAAAAAGAAACAATCAGTGTGAACCTGATGCTCCATTAAAACGAACCTACATTTCAGACCAATTCACTAGCATACGTTCATACTTTCCATGCGAGCATACATTGGGTAAACCAAAAAAAAAAAAAAAAGAAGAAGAGAAAAATCTAGGTTTACCCAAGCTGTGACAGTGAATGAAGCTACAGGGAGAGGGAAGTTTTACTAAACCCTAATAGGGGCAGGAGAGGTCATGAGAGCTCGTACCATATCCCCAAGTCGCCTCTTGCTACACCTCGCCGGCGTCGCCTCCCGCGGATGATCCAACCGGCCGCAGGAGCAGCGGTGCTAACGCCGAGGAGGAGCTCCTCGGCCGCGCGCGTCCGAGGCGGCGTGGCGGGGGAGAGGACCCGGCCGGAGCGTGCCTCCGGCTCAGGCAGTGAATCGAGAGAGAGTGAGGGTGGGAAGCGGCGGCGGTGGCGGCGTTGTCCCGCGCGCCGACGGCGAGACGGCCGGCGAAGCGAGGGGAGGGGAAGGGCAAAAGTAAGGGAAGGGGGTTCTGGAATGTTCCGGAGATATCGGGGACCTAATTGCAAAAACTGCACGGGCTTTTCATGGGCCGAGATGTCCCAAGCCCACCGAATCGCACGGGCCCAAGACTAGGTGGAATAAACTCCTAAATATGGGCCTAATCCATTAATGAGGAGGCCAGCGATGGGCTCCATTTGCAATATTCTATCTTGTCTCTTTTTATATAAAAATAATAATTTTTCCGAATGAATTGTACTAGTATGTTGTGAATTCCGTCATGTTTTGCACGGTTTGTAGAGCTGTACTGATTTACTTTCAGTGCTTTCAAAAAGTTTGAAACTCATGTGTTCCAAAACAATTTTCGGCTTCCAATGTTCAATCCAAAGTCCAAACCTCAAAAGGTATTTTTCAGCCATGGATATATATATATATATATATATATATATATATATATATATATATATATATATATCCAAGATTTATGTTGGCGTGAGCTAATATATGGTACTAGTAGGCTAACTACTGGTCCAATGTAAATCTACGTCAGCGAAAGCCACGATATGATAGGAACATATAGTTTAAAAGTTATTGTCCAGCAATTAAATTTCGAATAAAATTTAGAGTTTCTACTTCCTAAAACCACCACTAATCTATCACATCATTTGAAACTGCAATATCCGAAAGGTACATACGTTTTTTAATTTATAACGCTGTTAATTTTTATAAATGTTTGACTATTTGTCTTATTCAATTTTTTTTATGTAAATATAAAAAAATTAAAGTCATGACTAAAGAATATTTGATAATAAATAAAGTCATAATAATTAAATAATAATTATATAAATCTTTAATTTTTAATAATAGGAATGGTTAGACGTATAAAAAAATTCAACGACCTCGTATATTTAAAAAAAAAAAAGAGTGAGTAGGATTGCACTACTGCTGACTTCCTTATCCATCGATGCGTGGACCCATCATCCGCGAGATCTTAATCTTTACATGCATGATTGTATTTATTGGGCACACTTTGACTTCGAGCAAGTTACAAACATGGAATACGATTTTGCATTTATTTTCCACATCAAACGAGATGAGCAAATTAAGTTGGAGACATCAAGCAAGCTGTAGCAATTTATAAAATTTTAACTCACGCATTGCCGTTTTGTTGAATCTTCGCTCCTGCTGGTTGAAGAGTTATACTTATGAGTAACGAGCGCCCCTCTCTCTGTTAGACTGTTACCACAAGATGACAACAGTGCTTTGGTATTCTTTTAAAAAAGCAATAAAAGTATGAATTCAACCCTCTTGACCAACTTAGGATACGCACAACTATACTTATACTTACAGATACAAGAATGTGAAAAATCATATATCCACAACTTCACTCGTGTATATTGCTCCATACTTTGTACTACTAACTAGAGTATATCTTTACCACGATGTATCCACGCGTGACATTTATCCTACTTGGGGGCAAGGCATGGGCACCATGGCCTTTATTTATGCCCATCATATCGTCCTAAAATATATAATACCGTTGATTTTTAACGTGATGTTGACTATCTATTTTATTAAAAAATATATAAATATTATTTATTTTTTTACTTGTTTTATTATAAAATAAACTATAATATTAACTTATACTTTCATATTTATACTAAATTTTTGAATAATACGAATAGTTAAACGTTATGTAAAAAGCCAATAGCGTTATAAGTTTTGGAAACGGAGGAAGTAATACGTAATGAGACAAATATGAATGCACCTTAGATGAAGATGATCAAAAGAAAAAAAAAAGAAGAAGATTGATGATGAAATGGACTGTTTTGTTCTTCTCTGCATACCCAGTACCGTGGAATGTTTTTTTTAGACCCACGCGTGCGGACGAGACAATGAATCAGACCACCACCACCAACCAAGCGCACCGAGGCTGCTGACTGCATGAAAACGAGTCAAAAAATTCGTTTCGTTTCTAGATTGCTTGAATTCAAGTTCAATAACGTTGAAAACTTTGGTTAGATATATGTTGCAGACTAGTATATAATATAGTATGCGCCGTGACGGCTGTAATAAAGTAGTTTAATCTCTGTATAATTTTCTCCATCATTTTCCACCTAACTATGTTCTCCAAGAAGACAATCATACAATCCTACAATTAATCTTTTAAAAATCCAAGTAGAGCAGTAACAGATGAATCAAAACCATGCATATTTTAAAAATCCAAGAAGACAATCATACAATCTTTTTTTTTGGAAAGGTGAAAGATTTATGAAGAAGAAAAAGATAGATAGCCAGACGACATTTTCGCTTCATCGCGACTGATTGATTAATTTGGTTGTTCACTGGAATACGTTTGCTCTTGTAATTAGCTCTTTGGTTAATTACACTTACATTTCACCACGTGTGCTGGGCGGCGGCGGTGGCTGGTGACCGGCCGGTGATGGGCGGCGGCGGCGGCGGCCGGAGCAGAGCGTGTACGTGCTGGCACGACGGCGACCACAACGTCAACGTGTAGTAATTAAGCCAGCAGACACGTAGTTACGTAACACTAGTGTTCACTGCTGCATCAACACAGAGACAGAATGCGATGGCCGATCGATGGATATGCTACCTACGTACGTGTTACGTCGCGCGTGCGATCGAGTTAAAGTGGGCCCGCGCCGGCGGCGTCAACCTCAGCCGGCGCCACCGGAGTTCTACCGGCGGCCGTCGAGGCCACCGCACGTACGTCTGGTGAAGCATCGCACTCACGCTTATGTACATCCATCCAGATGTCGTCACATCACAAGGCCTCGTTTGAGTTCAGATAAGCGTATATTAATTCTATTTTAATTATTTTAAATTAGATTAATAATTTCTCTAATATTTTAGAGCATCTTATAGAAATTTTTCGCTGCCGAATCATTCAGTAGATTAAAAAATATGCTAACGAAAATCGAGATAGAATCTGCATCTTAATCAGAATATCCAACTGAATTCACAAATTGTACTTAAATTTGGCGGTGTTTCTCTCTTTTCATGTTCCTTATATACCATGTAAAAATTAAATCATTTTAAACTTGAGATGTACTTGAAAGTGCAGTGGTAACTGGTGTGTGAGCGATCACAATTTCTTCTTAAAAACTTTTTTTTTCTCAGCTCAGACCTGGAGTCATCAGCACGCGCGTACAAAACCGAGACGGCCATGGCGATCGCGCCGAGAAGCTAAGCTAGAGACCAAACACTCCCACACGTGCAGGCCATGCGCGCCTGCTTCCACCTCCACTACTGCTTCTCGCTGCCGCCATGCAACGCCGGGGCTCCTTGGCCGCCGCCGCCGCCGCGTTCCGGTGCCTCCTCCTCGTCGTCGTCGCCGCGGCGGCCGACGACGACGCCGGTGGCGCCGCGGCCACGCCGGTGATACTGGCCAAGGTGTGCGGGAACACCACGGCGCCCGACCGGGAGGGCTTCGACATCAGCTTCGTCAACACGCTTGAGCTCATCTACCAGAACGTCACGCGCTCCGGCTTCGGCGCCGCGGCCTCCGGCGAGGGCGCCGACACCGTCTACGGCCTCGGCCAGTGCATGGGCTACCTCTCGCCGACCGACTGCCAGCTCTGCTACGCGCAGAGCCGCGTCAAGCTGCCGCACTGCCTCCCGGCCACCGGCGGCCGCATCTACCTCGACGGCTGCTTCCTCCGCTTCGGCGCCGACAACTTCACCGCCGCCGCCACCGACGCCAGCGACACCGCCGTCTGCTCCAACGCCACCGTCTCCTCGCCGGCGTCGTTCGCCGCGACGTCGGCCGCATTGCTGCGGAACGTCACGGCGGCCGCGCCGGGCGCCAGGGACTACTACTACGACAGCGCGTCGTCGTCGTCGGCGTCGGCGTTGCCGTCGGTGTCGCCGCGGGTGTACGCGGCGGCGCAGTGCTGGAGGTCGCTGAACGCCACCGCGTGCGCGGCGTGCGTGGCGAGCGCGCGCGACCGCGTCGTCGGGCGCTGCCTGCCGCGCGCCGCCGAGGGCTACGGGCTCAACGCCGGCTGCGTCGTCAGGTACTCCACGCAGCCGTTCTACTTGCCGGCGAACGCCGCCGCCGCCGCCGGGTCATCCAGTAAGTCCATCTAAATTAATCTCTTCCCTTTGAAATTTAGGACACGTCACATTTTTCTTGGGAATTTTCGTACCAACGTTGTCAAATTTGGTCTTTCTCGTGGCAATTTGGTCATGAATGTTCACGGGGAATCTGTCAAAAAAGGAGATAAACTTTGACGGCCGGCGAGGTGCGTGCCGTGTCTGAATTTTGGAGATAACAGGATCTGCTCAATTATTCATTTCAATTTTTTTTCAGAAAAAAGCTTCTGTTGATGGGAATTCAATTGTAAACAGAAAAGAAAATCGGTGTTGTCAGATTGTGAAGATGCAAATTCCGTAGAAAAACATTGTCCATTTCGAACAAATTGTAAAGAATCTGACGTTTTATTTCTGAAACTTTCTTTGCATGCAGCACGGCACATAATTATCGTGGTGATCGCCTCAGTCTTCTGTGCACTGGCTGTCATCGGCATAGCATTGGTCTGGGCAAAAATGAGGAACAGAAGAAATGATCACCATGATGGTACATATGTGAACTTCAACATGATGCTATTACATTTTTACACACTGAAGTCTGAATCTCTGATGGAAGTCTTTAACTCTGTTGTGTAATTTTGGGATTTTCAGACATGGATGGTTCTAGTGAGATCATCCGCACCATCGCCGCATCACAGCTCAGTTTCAAGTATGAAGAATTGCGCAAGGCGACTGACGACTTTAATCAGATCAACAAGCTTGGCCAGGGTGGATATGGATCAGTCTACAAGGTACAATGTCATATACTATATCTGAATTCTGAAACAACATTGATACAATGATCTTTATTAGGTTCTTCCTGAACTGTTGATCAGATTGTGTGCATGTATGTATGAAACGGTGATGATCAGATCAGATTTTCAGATGTACAACAGTAATTTGATTGCATCGGCCTGAATTTGCTCCTGACATGATGCTAGGGTGTGCTACTAGATGGCCGGGAGATCGCTGTAAAGCGCCTCTTCTTCAACACGCGGGAGTGGGCCGATCAGTTCTTCAACGAGGTGAGCCTTGTCAGTCAGGTGCAGCACAAGAACCTTGTCAAGCTGCTCGGATGCAGCATCGAGGGACCGGAGAGCCTCCTGGTCTATGAGTACCTCTGCAACACCAGCCTTGATCACTACTTGTTTGGTACTAAGCTAGAACACTGAAGAAGAATTCCTGCATTCTGAATTTTTGAACTTGCCATACTTGACAATGTAGATAGATTCTGATCTTTCATGGTTGATGTTGCAGATGCGTTCAAGAAGACCGCATTGGATTGGGAACGGCGGTCCGAGATCATCCTTGGGACTGCAGAGGGTCTGTCATATCTCCACAATGCTTCTGAGATCAGGATCATACATAGGGACATAAAGGCAAGTAACATACTGTTGGACGAGAGGTTCAGGCCTAAGATTGCTGATTTCGGTTTGGCGAGGAACTTCATGGAAGATCAAAGTCACCTCAGCACTGGCCTCGCGGGAACTTTGTAAGTCATATCATTTTAAAATGTATTTTTGTATTTAATTGGATGGAACAAGAATTTTTTGTCATCAAATTGTGCAATTTGTCTGAAAAAATGGTACTGACCATGCATTTTTATTTGTACAGTGGATATATGGCTCCTGAATACATTGTCCATGGGCAACTGACAGAGAAGGCTGACATCTACAGCTACGGCGTGCTAGTCCTCGAGATCATCACCGGTCGGAAGAGCCTCAACTCGGTTGCTTCATCAGCAGAAGGGCATTCCCTCATGTCACTGGTAATTTTGCTACATTTCCATCCTATTGCAAAGTACTAGCACTGTAGCATTTCCGAAAAACCTAATGAAGTTACTCTACTGCTTCTTGCATTCTTCAGATATGGAAGCACTACAATGAAGGCACCCTGATGGAACTATTGGACCCAAACCTCCGAGAGCAATGCATGGAGGAGGGAGCTCTCAAGGTGTTCCATGTTGGACTACTATGTGCGCAAGCTTCACCGAACCTTAGGCCACCGATGTGGAAGGTGGTCGAGATGTTGGGTAGTAGGAACAATGAGCTTCCTCGGCCTACCCAGCCCCCATTCATCAACATAAAGGGGTCGAATGCGAAGAGCAACAGCTCAGGTTCTTCGTCTTTGAAGTCAAACTCAGACAAGTCGCCCTTCTCGCTGAACCAGCTATCGGTGAGTGGAGTACAGGCCAGGTAACAATGGTCTGAAGGACAATCTTGATATTTTTGTTCATTCCAAGATGTACTTCATTTTTTCAGTTAAAGGTTCTTTCATCTGATCATGGTGTAAAATAGTCCTTGTAGAAAGCGTCCTACTTGTAAGTAAGCATACGAAGAAATTCTAATTTTTGTCAAACATTCAGAAAAATGAAGTTTTGACCTCTTGGACCATTGTGTCTGAATTCCTTGTGTGACAACATTAACATGCACCTAAGGTCTAAAGATCGTAGATGTCTGAATTTTACCAAATTCCTTTTGCATTTTTGAACATGTACCATTCAAACGGTTTGGGATTCAACGCCGAACAAAACAAAACCAGGAAATTCCCATACTTCCTACCATTTTTCTGTCATCACACAAAGAACAAGAAAAAGGAAGAAAATTCGTATGGTTTACACTGCTTGCTTCTGGATAACTTGAGACAGAAGCAGACACATCACTGCACGACATGGTCAGTTTTTACTTTCAAAAGTCAGAGCATGGATATGGTTACAGAGAGAGATTTTAGGTGATTAAGACCCACAAATCCCTGCCCTGATAAAAACTGCACTGGCTAAGCTATGTGATCTAGTCGCTGTCAATGTCTGCATGGAAGTCAAAATAATCCAGCTGATGATAGCATCAAGTGAAGGAACAGCAAGCAAAATTAATGGATTGAACAATAGAGACAAGGAATAGTTAAGAGCTGGACTTTTCAGCCGTCCAAGATTAAGACAGTTGAATATCCAATACCAATCATCAATGTGTTCACTGAGGCTGAAGAAAACAGAGCAAATTTCACGTGGGAACTCCCACTATCCGTGTATAAATTAATTAAATAGTAGAAATCAAATCAGGCGTAGAGTTTACCCTTATTTTAAAAAAATTTAAAAGGGCAAAAGGCAAATATATGAAAAAGCAACCACCAGCAGTTAGGGCTATATACCACGGAAATAAAAAAAAATACTTTGGGGGTAACCGATAGAAGCAAAATTTCAGAAACATTCGGACAGGAACAGTTTGAAATTTGAACAAATTTTGCTTAACTACATAATTTGGGTTGGGGCGTTTGAAAATCCAGAAATTTCGGTACTTGCATTCTGAAATACGGCACCATGTTATGCATCCCTGTGTGGGGTGTTTATGGGTTGGCCTATTCAAACTGGACCAGGCCCAGCCCAAAAAAGTTAAGCCCGGTCCAACCTGATGATGCACTGGGCTAGCTAGGCTCGGGGTCCAGATTTCACAACCCAAAATATATGAAAAGCCTATGGCTCGGGTCGAACTTGGGCCTATCCTTTTAGTCCGGGTTTTTTCTTGCGAATTTTTTTTTATTTTTAATTTTTTTATTAAAAGTTTTACAAAAATAATTTTTCATTTTGAAAATTGACAGAAGTAGTCGCCTACCGCCCTCTGGGAGGGCGATTTTTAAAAATCGCCATCCCAGAGGGCGGCGAAAGTGACGTGGCAGACGGCCGTTCGCTCTCGGGCGACGGCCGTCAACGAAATTTGCAGGCGGCCCCCTTGCCGCCCTCCGCTAGGGCGATTTTGTACTGTGCGGGGGGCCGCCTGCAAATGGGCGGCGGGGGGCCTGGAATTTTGCAGGCGGCCCCCTTGCCGCCCTGGGGAAGGGCGATTTTATACTGTGCTTTGTATTTTTTTATAAATATCAATAGTTATCAAATCTTTTTATATTGAAAACTATACAAGATTAAAATCTCCAAGACTGGTAAAATACAATTTTATTATTTTTTAGGGCCTATTTGGAATGTTACCGTACAAATATTTTGTTAGTGCCAAAATATAAGCAAGTTTTGGCACTACCAAATATTTGGTAAGGTAAAATTGCATTTGATCATATTTGGTTTGCTGCCAAAATGTAAAATTGTAGTGAAGAATGTTCTACATAATCTCAAATCTAGATTACGTATTACCAATGAATAGGCTTCAATCGAAATCAAACACAAGTACTATTGAAATTACCAAAATATTGGTAGGGCATGTTTTTGGTAGCAATCCAAATAGGCCCTTAGTCTTACGCATACAAAAAATCAGCACCATAATTAAACATTGTAATGATACACGGTACAAATTTGTCGATCCCGACGAATCAAGCATGCGGTAACCTATCGGCCCCTTGTAGGTCGGTCAGAATGCATTGCATTCTCGTGGTCCTTCAATCGTTGATACTCTACTTGTGTTTCTGACTCTGTTATCTTCTGGCTATGATATGATGGAGTGACATTGTCGATCCATCGAGTAAATCCACACATCCTTGGATTGCCCTGTAAAAATAGTAATGTTATTCAGTTTGGGTAGTAATTTTGTGCAAATCATAGCGGATTTTGTAAATGGTTAGACATACAACGAAATCGTTGTCTACATTGGGGCAGACAAAATATCTCCTTCCAAATGTTTGTTCAGCAAAGGATGTAGCCACCTGGCAGCGATCTCTGCACCCACACTTTGGACGCTCGGACCATTTAGGTAACCCTAATGGATTGTTCCTCCAGTCTAAGCTTGCAATTTCCACCCGACGTTCGTACTCCATCCAAGCATGAATGAACTGTATGGTCGGTTCAGGTTGCGTTATCGGCCCGCCACTTGAAGTAACTCTGACTGTGTCAATCCATTGTACGAATTGACATTTCCTTACATCCTCCTATGTACATCCATTTTGGGATAGTTAAGTTAATGATAGTACTGAGGAGTGATGAAAAGAATAGTTGTAATTACCACGAAATCATCGTCGACAATGTTTGGACACATGAAACACCTTTGTCCTCGAGTTCGGTGCCTTACGGACCTTATGACCTGACAACGGTCACCACAACGACACTCCGGACGCTCACGCCATGTGGGGAGTCCTAGGGGATTTACGTGCCATTCTAAAGCCTCAGCAGCAATTCGACGTTCATGCTCATCCTTCCGCCTTAGGTAGTCCGATCTTGTTTCACTACGTGGGTAAGCACGTGTTCCGTCGTTTTGTGGGTTCTCCATGTCTACCCACTCGATGAAGTTGCACATTGGACGATATGTCTGCGTAAGATGTTACAATTGTGTACGAAGAAGTTAGTTTTTTTATCCATTTGAACTTCGAATAGATGAAGCATACCTGATCAAAGTTCGCGCATTGGAAGAATCTCCTGCCCCGAGTTTGTATCATGAGGGAAGACTTGAGTATGCATCCATCCCCACAATCGCACAAAGGACGGTCACACCATGGTGGAAACCAACCAGCAAAAGGATCGCTTCGCCAGTTGAGACGCTCAAGGAATGGCGCTTCCATTTTTGTGTGTTGTGTGCTAGTGGGAAAGAAGATATGAAGAGGTTGCCTTCACATTGTCAATTATATAGCATCGTTTTCACTGCAATATATGTGAACTCAATGAGATACATTATTCAGTAGATGTGACAAGACGATCACGCGTGGGCGTGATTCACTTTATGTCAACAGGGAGCGCCGAAAGTTGATAGTGACAACTCGAGCTGCCGCTTTTCATGTGTGCTATTGTGGACTGTGCGCGCTACTGGATCTGACACTACCGTGAAGCGCCGAAAGTGTGTTGTCGTGAGCATAAGTTGTTCTAGCACCATATGAATGAAAAGAACTATGTAGATGAGACAAACACAAGTAGTACTGCAGTAGTAATAGCAAAAGTAGTACTGCTTTACAAGTTTGTAAGCCAAAAGAAACGGTCACATAAGGACTGAAGAGGTAGAACACTACTGATGAGGCCTCTTACCCCTGTCCCTCCTACCCTGCGCCCTAATGTGCCCCTCGGAGTACGTGAGTCGGTCCGGGGGTACGGCACGGCCAACCCGTCCTGCCTGTACAGGTGTGACCTCTGGCTGCTCCTGAGTGTGCGCCTCTGGAGCTCCTCCAAGCTGAGAGGAGCCTAGTACGTCGTGGTGGTGTGCACCGTGCAAGTCGTCGTCGTAGAACTGGCTAGTAGGACCAGTCCTACCGGCGTGAGACGAAGAGGCCCCAGTACCGAAGATCCCGGCTGCAAATCCTGCTGGACAAGGACCATCAGTTTCATACAGGTATTTAATAGTATTAATAAAAAGTAAAGTACCGTGTGGGCGAGGGATCGACGCTCCGTGAGAGGAAGAGCTGGCGAACGCGCCCGAAGAGGTGGCGAACGCCCCTGCGGAGCTCGCGGAAGCGCCGGTCGTGCCTGCGAACGCGCTTGAAGGCAGACGAGGTCCTGCGATGAGGAAACGTGCAGTTAAAACATGGTGACATATTCGTGCAAAAGCTGAAACAAAAATGAACTAATCTCTGGGCTGAACTGTACCGTGCGAAACCGGTGCTGTAGGTCGCACTGCTCCGAAGCTAGGGGCGCTCGAAGGCAAACGAGGTCCTGCGAGGATGGAACATCAAGTTACGACGGGGTGATGTTTTCGTACAAAAACAGAAACAAAACTTAAGAAACCTCTGGGCTAAGCAGTACCGTGCGAAACAGGTGCCGTAGGTCGAGGTCCTGCTCCGACGGTAGGCGCGCGAGGCCGTGGTTGTACCGGACCAGCTGGAGGTACGACGTCCACGGCGCTGCGACAGGAGAAGACGCGCATGACCGCATGCATCTTCTCCTGCATCCGGTCGAAGGTCACCCTCTGCTCAACGTCAGTCAAGTGCAAACCTCTGTTCAACCTCACTTGGACTGCGGTGATATCGGCACTGATATCCCGTGCGGCATCAGCCTATGCAAGATGGAAATAAAAAATTCAGTAATTGTCCTATATTATGCAAGATAAATGAAATAATTGTAAGAACTAATACAAATTCGACGTACCCCCACGAAGTAGTCTCGGTCACGGTGCGTGGGATACGCGTCCGTGACAGCGGCAACGTGCGGCTCTGGGGCGTCTGGAGTGAAGGTCACACGCGCACGAGTGCGAGGAAGGTACCAGCGAAGGTAGTCACGGTAGTTCTCCTTCGTGTGTGGGAAGAGCTCGTTGATCACCTCCTCTGTAGCTAACACCCAGTCGTCAACGTACTGCTGTACACGTGGAGCCCAAAGTGCGCCTGCTAGCTGTCCCCGTCGAGTCAACCTGTGAAGAGAGGTAAATTATATGGCTCGATGAAGTAATTATCATAAAAATTTAGAAATGAACAATCCGAACTCACGAGTGGTCGGCAGGGAGGACGGTCGGCTGCACGTTGCCCGGAAACACCTGCCTAAGTCCGAACTGTCTCATCACACGCTGCGGGCAGTGAGGCTCAACGAAAATGTCGAACACCATCGGCAGGATGGTGAGCCAGTAAGCCTGGTCGCGTGTGCACAAGGACGAAAGTCCTAGCGGTGCTCTCGCAGCGACGGCCTCTTCTGTGTACGGCTCCCAGATGACGTCGCTCGGCTGGAGACGGTCAAACTCGAACACGAAGTCCGGGTAACCTCGTCTCACCTGGACGTGAGCGTAACGACGCTGCAATAAACATGATCGGAATTAGACATGTTATGTGAAGAAAAAAAAGAAGACGACTGATAAACTTATAACGCAGCGAAGTTGCACTAACCCCACGTCGACACCAGTAAGTCCCCATCGTGGGACCGTCCTCTGGCCACTGCGCGCTGCGACCAACCCCGTAGGGTGCGCTGTCCACCACTGGTCGACCTATGGCAAACCTCTCGGCTGCCCAAAGCTGAAGCAACATAGGGCAGCCAGCGATGATCGCACCCGCGTCAGTCTTCGTGCACGCCTCACAGAGGGCACGGTACGTGGCTGCTAGCACGGCAGAACCCCAGCTCCACTGCGGCACGTCCTGTGGCTGAGCATCCGCGATGGACCGTGCGTAGTGGACCAGCTGGAAGTCCACAGCGTGCCCGTGGGTGCTAGTGAACATCACCCACCCGAACAACCACAACAGGTACGCCTCAAGGGAGCGTCGGACCGAGTAATCATCAGCGTCAGGGTGCAGAAGGTCCGCCTACAATTAAGAATGAAATGTTAGTACAAAACACTGTTGATCACAAATAAGCATGTATGATAATAACAACTTATTTACTTACAGTGAACTGGAGCAACCAAGCCTTGCTAGGCCCGACTGTAGAGTACGGAGGAAGGGTGTTGGCCGGTCCTAGGTGTGGAAGGCGCATCACCTGCTCGAAGCGCGCAGTGATATCCTCCTTCCACCCAAAAACACCGTCCACGGGACCAACTGGTGCTCCCGCCAGCGGTAGCCCGAGCAGGTACGACACGTCCTGCAGTGTCGGAGCCATCTCCCCACAGGGAAGGTGGAACGTGTGCGTCTCAGGTCTCCAGCGGTCTACCAGAGCGGCAAGGAGTGACCGGTCTGCATCCCACCGCTTCGCTGGGTCACGGACGTCCGCCGCCGCCTCAACAAGCCTACAAAGTGGTAGAAGGCCTGCCGCACGCAACCTGTATAGAGCAAACTTCAAACATAAGTACAACAAAAAGCAAAGTTGAGTTGAAATGTGAACATACGCGTACCAAGGAACGTGACGGGGGTCGACACGCAACCACTCGCGCGACGTGCGTGGACGGAAGGTGCCGAGCTGTGCACCCTCGACTGCTGACAGGAACGAGCGGTGGTTCCTGTCAATCCCACGGTTGAACAGCGCCGGTGTGTCGTACGCCATACCTGCATCAAATAAATTGATCAGAAACATATAAATAATTAGTTCAACATAAGTAATAAATGTTCATAAGCGAATTACTAACACATATTAAACAAGAGTACAAACAAACAAAAGTGTCACCATACGGAATAACAAAAGTGTCACCATACGGAATATTTCTGATTACAGCAATAACTGCAGTTACACGATATGAGTACTTAGTCCGAACACTCATCACGATAACATTATGATACAACACCGAATAGTTCGCAATACTACTAGTACAACAATAGTCGGAGGTACTCATTACAACAACATTCAATTGAAATTACACGATAGAAGTATTTAGTCCGAACACTCATCACATCACAACAGCATTTTATTTCCTAAATCGATAGCATTGTTACACCATGGAATCGCCTGCTGTGCGACGACGCCTTGGCCTTGCGCGCCTGCTTGTTGTTCCTTCACCAGGTGGTCGCCTACCATCACTTGCCTGTCCAGATGGACTAGCATCTGCGCCGCTTGGAACTTCTGCATTCTTCGGGCATTTCTTGTAAGTATGGCCGTGCAGATCACACTTGCTGCAGCGTAAAGTCCTCCCACCTGCTTCTGACTCATCCATATCATTTCTGATGCGTCTAGTTTGGCGTCGTCCCTTTTTCACCCTTAACTTAGATGGATCTGGAATATAAAAAACTTGGGCACTCAGCGTTGTGTAAGATCCTGAGATCCCGAACCCATATATCTCCTCACTCCATGTATGAAAGATTGCTTCTTTCCTGAAATAATTTGAGACGTACACATTGGGAGATATGCCACAATCACCGGCAGCAGCAAGAACGTGTGAGCAAGGAAGGTGATGAAGCTTCGGCTTCATACAACTGCAGGTACATCCACCATCCGCCTTCAAGACACATTCCTGCACGGCTTGCTTGCGATAGATACCACGCCTGCTCCTATCAACACACATTATTTCATACCGATGCACTTGTGTGCCTTGAGCAACAACTCTATGTCTCCGTGCCTTTTTGATTTTATCTTCCATGTACTTTGTCACTACGTTGCCAAACACTATGTTGTTATCGGCCATGGACGGACCAATTTTCTTGTATCGATCCCTAAAGTAGGCTTGCGTGCCGTGAAGGATGAATTCAACAATAGCAACCAATGGAAGTACCCGAACTCCTCGCATTACCCAGTTGTACACCTCTGCCAAATTGGTTGTCATTATGCCATACCGAGATCCATCGGTGTCGAACAATAGAGACCACTTCTCCTTAGGCTCATTCTCAATCCACTGAGTGAAATTTCTGATGGACGACCCTGACCTCCTTCTCATTGTTGGTGGGTCATCATGTAATGCACTAAGAGGTATGGGAGGCTCGTCACCTTCAACTTGTGGTCTGCGAGATTGCTCATCTGTTTGCTTCGTTGTCAACTCATCCAACTTGTCCCACAACTCATTAAATTTCTTCTCTTGGTTCTGTGCACAGAGCCTCTTAAAGAGCTCCATAAGATGCTTGTTCTTGAATTGCTTGTAGAAATTTGCACCCATGTGACGCATGCACCACCGACTCCGAACATCAGGCCACTTAGCTGGAAGTCCCTTCTCATCCCAACCGTTCTGCAAGTAGTCAATAGCCCGCAACATACCCGCATGACGATCATGTATAAGGCAAACGTTGGGCCTCATACGCACCACTGCAATGTGCACTCTCTCTACGAACCAGTACCAGCTTTCAGTGTTCTCACTCTCTACAAATGCAAAAGCCATAGGTAGAACCTGGTTGTTCCCATCACACCCAATTGCTGTCAATATCTGACCTCGGTATTTACCTGTCATAAAAGTTCCATCTATGCATAGAACAGGTCGACAATGCACAAAAGCATTGATGCAAGCACCCAATGAGAAAAAGGCTCTTTGCAGCACACTCTTTGTTCGATCATCAACCGATGTAAATGTATGTAGGTCATAGTAAGTATTATTATTCCTCTGGGCAATGGTGGCTAACAAACGAGGCAAATTATCATAAGAAGCTTCAAATGTGCCATATCTCATCTCAATAATCTTTTGTTTGGCTCTCCAGGCCTTTGCATAGCTTATGGTGTACTTGAATTTGTTCTCGATGTGCCTAATAATTGATTTTGGTTCAAAGCCAATGTTACCAACAACACTGCTATACATCTCACTTGCCACAAAAGCTGAAGTGATGTTTCGGTGATACTTCTCCACCCCTTGTAAGTAGCACTTGTGCTCGGTCACAATGGTAACTTTCCAATAATCATTCCATTTACCCTTATATGCATGGACACGCCACGGACAATCTTCCTTCATGCACCTCACTTCATACACATAATTTGTTGACTTGACCACCCTAAACTCTCTCTGCAAGGAAACTGCCCAATGCTTCACCGCCTCCTTCACCTCATCCTTATGAGCATACCTTGCACCCTCAATTACCTCGTTCTCCTTATACTCCCAGGGTACATGATCACCCTCTGATATAACAAGTCCAGAGAAGTCCTCATTTGCCCAATCAGTGGCCATTACATCACCTTCCTCATCGGATGATGCGTCGTCGTCCGCTTCCTCATTATCCGAATCTTCCCTCTCCATTTCATCAACAATTATACCGACTCTCTCCCCCTCATCCGCCATGCCCATGGCCTGCTCCTCCCTTGGTTGATTTTCCTCATTTTGCATCGATGGTCCAATAACATCCCCTGCATTGATAGGACCCTCTACATCTTCGGTTTGCATTGAAACATTTATATCTTTCTCTTGTACCGACACAAATATAACAAGGGGCCATGACCGTTCAAAAGCCATTTCCACATACCGTCTCCAAGTAGCAGTGCTGTCCATCGGCATTAGTTCCCAAAAATAACCTTCTGTTGCACGACTCACTACAACTGATACTGACATTGTGTAGACTTCTTGGTCTATTCTAAATCCTCTCAACAACCAACTATAAATTGACTGAAATGTTCTCTCCGCAGGCCTATCGATGCCCTTAGATGTCATTACAAAATCTGACAGATCAACACCATCTGGACCAAATCTAATATTTCCTTCACCGTGAACTATCTGAAATGTGACCTTATTTGACATTGTGCCTGATGAAAACAATAACTACGTTAACCTCGCATTTCTGTACTACGCCCTAAGTTACATTCTCTACAATATTGTTCTCCAAAATTCTAAAAGTAGGTTACATTCTCCAGATCAAACTAAACTACATCTTACAATTAACACTACTGTCTATGTCTCAATTCATACTATTATATTCTATGCTCTGGATCTACACATATGTGCTGTGTGCTACAGATCTGCTAAAATATATGGAACTAAAACTAAAACGCAACATATATACTCAAACATAACATATTAGTACAAATGCAAAAGATGTATGGGAGCAAACCAGTGATGAAGTGAGCGAACCAGCAGGGCTTCGCCGCTCCCCTTCTGCTGCCCTCCCCTCTCTCTCTTTCGTTTTTTTTTGGATTTTTACTGAATATAATGAAATTTCAGAGAGAGGGCTGGGCTTTATAGGGGGGAGGCAAAAATCGCCCTCCCCCAGGGCGGCAAGGGGGCCGCCTGCAAAATTCCAGGCCCCCCGCCGCCCATTTGCAGGCGGCCCCCCGCACAGTACAAAATCGCCCTAGCGGAGGGCGGTAAGGGGGCCGCCTGCAAATTTCGTTGACGGCCGTCGCCCGAGAGCGAACGGCCGTCTGCCACGTCACTTTCGCCGCCCTCTGGGATGGCGATTTTTAAAAATCGCCCTCCCAGAGGGCGGTAGGCGACTACTTCTGTCAATTTTCAAAATGAAAAATTATTTTTGTAAAACTTTTAATAAAAAAAATTAAAAATAAAAAAAATTCTTTTTCTTGCCCGCCCTGAGGTTTGAACATGCAAATGTGAATACATTTCAGGAGGAATTTTGTGAAATCGATGAATTTAATGTTAGCCTCCCCCTCCCATTTTGTTGAATAAGTACAAAGAGAGCATGCCCGTGAACTTTGGGCTGATTTGGTTTGAGGCCTAAATTAGGCTTATCAATATTTAGCAATTTCAATAGTGTTTAATGTCTATTTGGTTTGAAGCCAAATTTTGGCATGTCTAAGAAAATAGGTCATTTCAATAGTGAACTTAGGCTATTTTGGGTTTAATCCAAACACAACTTTACCTTACCAAAATTAGTCATGCCAAAACTTGCCAAAATTTAACATTAACAATATTTGGTAAGGTCTATTTAGGCCACAAATCAAACCAACCCTTTATAAACTTTCAATTGAAGCCGGGGATATTCTCCCTGTTCATTTGCTTCAAAAAAAATATTCTCCCTCTCGGAGCTTTGTGTAATTGTGTGGTGTGTGCATGCGTAATTATTATGTGGTGGTACTATTGGCACCGTCTTGTAGTACTGGTTCATTAAAAAAAAAAACTCTGTTGCCGTTGAAAATTTGCAAGGCCATGTAACGCCAATGGTATACATCTTAATTAGGCCCAATATGGATGCATGGGATGATTTAGCCCAACTCAACATTTCCCTCCCTAGGGGATCAGATTATGATCCATCCAAATAATGCTTTACAGGTCGAAGGCCGAATTAATTTTACAACTAGGTCTATGTTGAGTGTTGTCATTTAGTTTTTCCTTTGACTTGAGAGTGTTGTCACTTTTAGCCTGTGGCTGCAGAAAGCTTGGTGAATGATGTCTTATTAAACCTTCCTATAACTATGTGTCTTTTAAATTAAGTAAAAACCATGATAGGTGAACCACCCCTAATAGATATGACGGCTCATAGGTATCGGTTCATTTAAAACCAACACCTTTAGATATTTTTTCCATCTTCACGGGATGGGAGAGAATATAGAACATGCACCTTTGAGTATCTGTAGGTGCCAATTCTAAAGAAAAATTTGCACCGATACTATAGGTTCGGAGATTACAGTGATGTGAATTAATCATTAGTTTGTATACAATGTATAATTTATATCTATATAAACATAAGCTAAGAGTTATATATCAAATTCAGTTTGATATTTAAAAGTTAGGCCCGCTTAAAATTACGTGGGTAAATTCACTAATTATGTACTAAGCATGCATGGTTATAATTATATATGAAAATAGTATGGAAATTCTTGAACGTGCCAGCTATCATTTCTGTTTTATACCGATTGTTTATTCCGTTTCTGTTTTGTCTAGAAATGAGATGGAATTGGAAAATGGTGTAGGTTTTGCCAACCGTTGTAGTGGCATGCTGTTTTTATGCAGAAGTTCCGAATGAATTACTATATATAATACCAACAACTCATCAAAATATAAAAAACTTAACCATAAAACTTATGTGTTGCTATTGTTGATGCTATAATATCGTTATGAAGTATTTAAATTAGTTACTTACTACTTTGAATCTTCACTAATATATGTATACATTAATTTATCATGTAAACATGACTGAGACTTATTTATTCCTTTGATGCGCTATTTTTGAAGATTTACACCGATAATTCCATTTGTGATATATTCTGGTGCACCGGTAGTACCAATATCATTATCGTTTCCGACTCCACCAACTCCAAATGTTTCTGAGAGAAAAAATGGTAACAAAAATGTAGTTTAATCATCTGGCCTACAATTGATATGTTGTAAAATGGTTTATTCAAAAATATTGATAAAACTTTTATATAAGTATCGATTTAAATAAAAGTCAATGCGGAAAAATAAACTACGATAAAAAGTACTTAAAATTAGTTTGAACATTTAAGTTTTTAAATTCAAATTTTACGCACAGATAATAAACCAAAAGAGACAATAATGCAAATTTTAAGATGGTGCTCGTTGAAGCATTTTTCCGACCGTTTCTATCCTAGCGATAATGCAAAAGTACATATCCTAAGTGCATATTTTGTTTTCAGTACTAGTCATCACGATTCGCAATGCAAGGGGATGATTCAGATGTGAAATGAATAATCGGAAAAGTTTAGCTTTGTTCCATTGTTATCATACTATTCTTTTCATACAGTTCACAAGGGGACGATTCCCAGCAAAACTAGCTAGCAAATCATCATATAGGGGGTGTTTAGATAAATGGGTGTAAAGTTTGTGCGTGTCACATCGAGTATTATATAGGGTGTTCACATGAGGTGTTCGGACCCTAATAAAAAAACTAATTACAGAATGCGTCACTAAACCACAAGAAGAATTTATTAAGTCTAATCAATCCGTCATTAATAAATGTTTATTGTAGCACCACATTGTCAAATCATGGAGCAATCAGGCTTAAAAGATTCGTCTCGCAAATTAGTCGCAATCTGTGCAATTAGTTAATTTTTTAGCCTATATTTAATACTTCAAATTTTAGGGTGGGCTAAACGGAGCCATATTCTTAGCTGTACTGTTCAAAAGTTATCACCATTCTTTTCAAAAAAAAAAAAAGTTATCACCATTAGAAGAGCACCATCGATTTTAGAGGAAAAGGCGTAAAACGCCCAGCTTTTACTCGCAAGCATAAGAGTTCATACAACCAGTTTACGCACAAAAACAAACAAAAAAAAAAAGAGCACCATCGATTTGACTGTTATCCATAACGGTTTACTTGGAACCGCCACTGATAGCCCGTTTATAGCCCGTTACAGATGCAAAGCTAGAATCTATGTTAGTGTGATATCAACTCCTCATCCGGGTCAATCCTGGCCGTTCAAGTCCGCATCCACGGTCTGCATTGCATACGTACTGGACTGTTTCATGGTGCCATATATAATAAATAAGCTACATATAGCTCGTAATTTCCAAAAGTAATCTACATATATGCGTTGCATTGGACGTACATATTGTGATGAGTGCATTCCACGGCAAGGAATCATATTCGTGTGGCAACCAATTAATCCACTCAAAGTCTTTTCTCATTCAAAGGGAATCATATTCCTCTCCTTTGATATCATCTTCGCTTTCTCATATCCAGATCAGCATCAGCATCGTCATCTCCTTTAATTCTTGGTTCCTTTTTCACTTGTCGGTTAGGACATCGATATAATTTTCGATGCACATGATTTATCATCACCTTTTTTCTATAGCTAGCCATATATTTGTATCAAAACTATTGAAAATATCACTACATTGAAGTACTTATCTTTTAGGATAAATCTAGCTAACATTAATATTGTCTTTTACTTATCAAATGTTAATATTTTTATATTAGTGATTTAATATTTTGAGGTTTAAATGCACGAGTTTAAACGACTTGTATTTATTTGTTAACGAAAGGAGTGTCCGTACTAGCTAGCTATATTCATAGCTTTTGTGACTTTTACGCTTAACTATTATCATGCTGCCCCACTCCAGCTAGCTAGCTAGCTAAAGCTTTCATCCTAACCCAAGGCATCTTATATATAGTAAAAGCAACAAACTTTTTTACACGATGATGCGTCACTTCATCAAAAATATATTAACCGTCGGATAGATAAATAATGACCATTGGATAAAAGGGTACATATACAATATAAAAAACAACAAATGGGATAAATATATGGTAATTTCCGGAGGTTTCTAATGTTGAGAGGGGGGCAAAATAATAAATAAAGAAATAAAAGAACTAGGAGGCTTCTAGTGATTTCTTATATAGTACAGCTTAGTTAAATCTATAGTTAGCTAGACCAATTGATACTTTGTAAATCAATTAACTCATGCTAAAACCTTCTATAAACTAATATACAGATACAAAAGTTCTTATACGGGATCAAAAATCACGCAGAGCACGACTACGTGGCTAGTATATCCTTAATTCGGCAACGTTGTGTTCTGGACATTGACATAGTTATTTCCAGTGCACATATATTATATTTTTTGAATCATTTAATTATTATGAGAATTATGGAAGATATAACTAGCTAATTAAGTAGGAGTACTTGCCATACAAAATCTACCAATATCGATTATATATATAAATCATAAATGTATATATTACTGATTCAAAATCACATGGTTGTTTTTTTGCAAACACAGTACAAACGCATACCCTCATATACACACGTGCACACTCAGCATATACATAAATTTATCTAAACACAACATTTAATTTACTTGTAAACAGAGAAAATAAGTGGCCATCTTTCGCAACTCTTATACATTCTAACAAAAAAGAAATCATGAAAATTCAAGAACACAAGAAGCATCTTCACTATATATATGTGTGCGCGCGTGCATATGCCATGCGGCCTACGAAACCTCTCATGAATCTGATGCCCTAGTGCAAGTGCGCAAACTGAAGCCAACCACACACCACACACACATATATATACAGATTCACATCCAAGTTCCTTCCATTTTTCTTTTGAAAGCTGCAGGGTGCTCTTCTTCTCTAGGTTGATCATATATCATCTGAGAGCTCCAAACTAAAGCCTGCAGCCATGGTAATATATCTTCAATACTATACTTTTACTCACTTTTTTTTGTCCATTGGTGTGTGCTCTACTACAATTTTTTTAGTTTGCAAATTAATTGATTAGGAAGAATAAATATATATATCACTTAATAATTATCCTGCATGCACATGTAAATAAACTAGTAAATATTTTGCAGGATCTGATGGAGAAGTCCAGACGAGCAAATTTCTTGTTCGACGACAACGACGGAGATGAGGATCAAAACGGCAAACAAAATAAGGGAGAGGCTAATAAGGACAAGAAGGGATTAACTCATGTTAATCGAGCTGGGGAGAAAAATAACAAAGAGAACTTCAAAAGTCGTGGACTACCAAACGGCACTAGTAAGGATCGCTCCTCCGGGTTGCTGGCAAGCTTGCTGTGTTGTTGTGGACAGCGGCGAAATTAACTAAGTCGTAGTACAAAATGAGACACACATCCTAGTTCTACGATTCGAGATTTGAGGTATGCTTAAATTTACAGTAGTAGGATATACCATATTATATACTAAGTTGTTATGTTTTAGGATATCGGATTTTGAACCAGCTGTGATTTGATCTTATATGTACTAGTGGCACCGCCAGTTACCGGTGATTACCAATTACTCTCATGTGTGTTAAGTTAACCATGCATACATGAATGTAGAGACTGGGATGAATATGTTGATTATTATCTTATAAAAGAAATTAGATAGTACTACATGTGATTGTGTATGTGTGTTTAGATATTAATGTTATGCAAGAATATTGTACTATCGCCATATATATAATCGTGTCAACTTGTTTGATATATTTGACATATATAACTTGTACAATTTACAAATTTCTTTCTCAAATTGTGTTACTTAATCGTGACTGAGAAGTGGAAGAGGCTTGCTCCACGAAGATACATACGTACAACCACAGCGATAACAAAGGAGGATTGAAACGATCAACGACAATACATCCACAGAAAAGATCGTTACGATCCATATGAGAAATCTATTACCAAACCGGATAAATTACAAGTATATATAAGAGAATTAGAGGCATAGACTACGATGAAGCAATTTTTTTTTTCGGGGAAAAGGGAATATATTACTCCTCACAAACAAGGTGAGAGATGAAATTACAACTGTTTTCAAGCCAGAAATTAGACATAGACTCACATCGTGCCTTATTTGCTAAGATATGGCTAACACGATTTTGGTTGCGATGGCTAACACGAAGAAGCAATTAGTATGTGAAGAAAGGGATAAGAAAGAATCAGGTGGAGAGGAAAAGTAGTGTGCACTGTGCAGAAGAAAGGAAGCCGATGCCTTGGCCTGGCTTCTTGCTTTTTAACGGCTTGTTTGGCAAGAGTATCGGGAGTTTGGATGAGTAAATTGATGGTAAGATTAATACATGAATTTGATTTTTAATCCTAGTCTTTTTGTTTGGTAGAGGTAGTGAAATTAAAATTGGCAAGAATTAATATATATAGACTAGATTTTTAATGAAAATAGATGGCTGATTTTTTTTTAGAATTACACAGTACAACGCAGACACTCACAACTCACGCGCACTCACCTCTATGAACGCACGCACGCAACCCTACCCATATGAGCATCTTCGAAGACTGGGCCGGCAAATCCTTGAGATTGACGAAGTCACTGCATGCGCCTCGCTATCGACGGGTACGTTGTTTAGGCAACATAAAGGAGAAATTTCCTCCCAACTCCATATTCCTTCAACTAAACAGAACACAACGTAAAGGAGAAATTTCCTCCCAACTCCATATTCCTTCAGTTAATAGATATATCTCTTTTAACTCTCAAACTCTCGAAAAATTACCCCAACCACATGCACCCTTAGTAATCCTACTCTGCATATCTTTCATTGGGTTGGGCCTCAGTCTGGTTAGTGGAAGGAAAGTGGCTAATTAGTATACATGTAAGGACGGCGACAGATTTCCAAACACAACATTATGTCTATGATTCCAGAAGCAGGTCGAGATCCTATCTGTAGGGTGAAGGCTGCAAGGTGGCATGTAGCGATGATGCTCGGCCGAATTCCAATGGCCTGCCAGAAGTGCATTGCCATTGGGCAGTGGAGGCAGAGGTGGGCAGCATTTTCATCGGCCATTTTGCAGAGCTCGCAAGTGGCAGTGTCGACGATGCAATTCTTCGTGAGGTTGTGTCTAGTTGGTAGCCGCTCTTTCGCTAGGAACCAGGCAAAGAATTGAATCTTCGGTGATGCTTTGTTCCCCAAGATAAATCTCCAACTGCTTCATTCTACTTGTCCTTGTAGCAACGAGTTGTGTATTGACTTTTTATATGACATTTGATCTTTTTTTTTCAATTAAAAAGTATATAAATATTTTTTTTGTTGTGATATGTTTTATTACTAAAGATGTGCATTCCCATTGCCAATAATCACTCGATTGTTGGAGTTTGGGCATGAGACTTGACAGGGAGCTCCAATTCACCCCAATTTTGACATCTGGATTAAAGAGGAGTCTTCATACTTTTTCCAAAGCCAAGCATCCCATCTCGAGTGCAAGGAATGGGCCAAGAAGCCCATACATGGCCCATGTATGATCCGTAACATTGCTTGGGCTAGAGCCCATGAAGCTAATAAGGGTTGGCGGTTTGTGTTAGAGAGAAAAGGTTTAGGTCAAGTATGGAAGTTTCCTCAAGAGTTTAATTTCAAACATCTAAATAAGTGAAAGGGGAGAGTCAAAATGCAAAACTAATGTGCCAAGTCATCCTCCTCCCTCTTCCCCACTGTCGCCAACAGTCCACCACCCACTCGACTGCTGCCTCCTCTTCACCATTTCCATCTCCTTTTGCCTTTGGACGGCTATACTCGCACTGGATCTGGCCATGCTTGATGATGCCACCAAATCTCACCGCAATAGGACGCCGCCGGCCCTGCCCATTGCCATGAAATGAAGAGGTAGCTTCGATCAGGGTTCAAAATTCCGGAACGAGATTTCTGAAATTTCGTGTCTATCGGTGGGTCCCAATACAGGTGAACTCCTGTCAAAAATTTTGGCCAAATCCTGTTCACGGTCAAAATCCCCAATGGCACGGTCAAAATCCCTAAATTCCTCACTTACCGAAGGCTACAGCTTTGCTTCGTCATCCTCCTCCAACAGCTCGCCCTAGTAGGCAGCAGGTCGCCATCCTCCCAACGCTAGCGAGCAGCGGCGGCGGCGGTGGCCAGAACCGGAGATCGGAATAGCACAAGTTATGCTTTACAGCTAGTCTAACTTTGCATGAAAGACTCTAGGAGCAAGTCTTGATGTGTAGGTTTTATTGTCGTATCCTACATATACACTCTGTTAGATTTAACTGGGTAATTGATCCATTTAAATCAATTAAATCAAATAAATTCCAAGGCTCATTATGCTAGGAATTCATGTGAATTCATTCTTTTATGGGATATCAATGGGATGAAGAGTTTTGAGAATTAATCCATTTGATTAGGGAATTGGTAACTTATATCAATTAGTCCTAATTGATGGATGGTTGATGGTTGTGTAGTGGAGGATGGTTCATGGCTAGTTGATAACAATTAGTTGCTATATTCCTCTTCCTATTCCATTGGTAACTTACATCAATTACTCTTAATTGATTGTTGGTTGATAGTTGTGTAGTGGAGGATGGTTCATGGCTAGTTGATGACAATTAGTTGCTCTATTCCTCTTCCTATTCCATGACTCTTACTCTTCATCTTCCATTCCTCTTATAAAATGAGAATGGATTTGATCTCCCGCGAGAAGAGTGAGACACACTTTCATCCATTTTCCAACGCTGTTGCTGCTACGGTAATCCCATCCCGACGAGTGTGTGCACACGCGTTGGGAGAGTAGGCCTCCGAAACCATGCGCTGCTGCGACGTTTGCACGGACGGGCGGGCGATCAGGTTTTTGGGGAGCGCAAGGCGCGACTACTCACTGTTCGTCAACATCTACTTCACCTTCACCAATATGTCGAACACTGGAGACAACGGCAACACTAGATACAAGGAGAAGGAGGCTCCCGTTCAACGGAGGCAATACTGCCTCAAACTCCAACGGAGGACCATTCTTGGGGTATAACCTTCTTACATTATTTCAATTAGAAGTTTTACTGTTAATGTTCATCGCAATGTCAACATTGTGTTATTATATGATTGTTGATGCTTATTCTACATTAAGCATGCTCATGTTAATTACATTCACCACTGGATCAAATCCCATTGTAAATATCATGTTTATTATCTTATTATTTTGGATTAAAATATGCCGAATTATGACCAAATTTCCAACACACTCTGCTCATAGAATGAATTAGAGCTAGAGTACTACTGTGTTCACTGATGATCACACTGAAAATAATTTGTCCACGGGGAGTAAGTACGGAACAAACATTATAGACCAGAGTAATGCATGTATTGTTCAATGGGGGTGCTATACCATCATTTTGGAATTGCAAAAACGATTGTATACTAGCTTTATTTTATTATTATTTCGAGTGAATTTCAAAACTCCATCTATTATGGCCCAAGTTTCACAAACCGCACATTGCTCGTACATAACCCTAGGTATGTGGTCCTAACGTTTCTTACTACAATGCAGCTAGCCGCAGCAAGCGCCGAAGAAGCGATGCCGAACAGCCCAGTAGTAAGAATGTGCCTTTCCAGTAGACCTAATTGAATTCAAGACTCTTTGAAGTACAATTTATCTTTAATAAACTAACCCTATAATTGTCAAGAGTCAAGATACACACATCATCTTTTATATTTAGATATTTAATAAAAACTAACCTATTAAAAATGACTTTAGATGGGGCAAATTAAAAACATCTCAAGAGAATGCCCTTAATTAATTAGAGAAGAAAAAGTCTCTAACCATGCTGCACATATTTCTAAAAACACCTTTGGCTACAAATCTCCTTCAAAAATGTCTCTAGACCACGTTCCACAAGTATCCATTATGATTTTAGAAATGTCTCAAGGCCGGAATTATGGCCAGTACGTACCATTTCGCCAGCAAAAAGGGTATGCAACGAGTGGGCGCCATATCGTACCGCTCCAAATTAACAATCTTGATATTTACTTCCTCCGTCTCAAAATACTCAAAATATAAACATTTTTAGAATAGTGCTAAGTCACATTTTTAACTTTAACTATTAATAGCCAAAAAATAGAATTGATCGATCATGTAAAATTGATATTAATATATTTATAATTAAACAAACTATCATAATATACAACTATTTTTGTTTAAAGCATCTTAACTTCATAGATATTGTTGGTCAAAATAACATATCAAAAACTATGTCGAAGTTTAAAAATACTTATATTGTAGGACGGGGAGTACTTATGAAACTGTTCTTGCAGTGGTGATTTGAAAATCACCTTAAAAATAAATTCTTCCACACCCATCATCTTAATTTGTGACCAGTAGTGTTGAGTACTCCCTCCGTCCCAAAAAAAACAACCCTGGGTTTCCGTGTCCAATGTTTGACCGTCCGTCTTATTTGAAAAAAATTATGAAAAAAATTAAAAAGATAAGTCACGCATAAAGTATTAATCATGTTTTATCACCTAACAACAATGAAAATACTAATTATAAAAAAAATTCATATAAGACGGACGGTCAAACATTGGACACGGAAACTCAGAGTTGTCTTTTTTTGAGACGGAGGGAGTACATATATATGCCACTCCAATCAAGGGAATTAATTGCACCAACATATATATATCCACCTGTCGATCGACATGGCTCCGTAATCGTGAGGTGGTTTTGACAAGTGGAGTAATACCTTCGATTCTCCGGAGTACGGCATTGGCCGTTGAATTGAACGCAAAAGGAGATATAATGTCGTCAAGGAATATATGCTCAGAAAAAAAATCTTTGAGCTGTATGTCAATTGAGGGAGAGCTATAGCTTTTGAAATCTTAGTGATGCACATCAATATATTCTTTCTACTTTTCAAGTGAAAAATTAGTCACACAAAGTGGCGTGAGTAATGCATTTTGAAGACCTTTCTTGAAGTTTAGAAATACTTTTTTAGCGGACAGGAAGCTAGAGTGGAGGAAACAATATATATACACACATATAAGTGTAACCTGAATTTGGTCTTGCCTATTAGTAATATACGACAAAATAGCAAGCTAATGTATGACACCTAATCAGTTTTTGTTTTATGAATTTAAAATTGTAATTAATTATATATGTTACAACTTCGAAAAATTGTACAACAGTTACTACTTACAAAATTCTAAAATATTTCAAAAAGCTAGCGTGTGTAAAAGATATATGTGTGCTTGACTCTTGTTTTAAATGCAAATTGAAAACCGTACGCCTCACAAATTTTCATTCACAACGGCACCAGACTTTTGTGAAAAACAACGGCCACTATTAATACCACTCAAAAAACGTGACCTTTCCTAAATTCGATAGTGTCAATTTTCTTGACAGTTCTAACTGCCGCTATTTCATTTATGAGGTCATTGTCGTGGCCGCAATATTCTAGCCTGGCCTCCATTTTGCACCAATCTCCTCGTCGTGGTCCCGATCGATACCGCTATTGTAGCCACGAAACCGACCGCTACCACCATTAGTGTTTTTGAAAGAAGCTTAGCACCACCAATAGTCGATTCATTTCAGGCGTTTGCTCCACTTGCAAGGGGGACGATTGTAGCCGTAAATCGATCGTGCGGCTGTATTCGTCTCTGCCAACGCGCTGAATTTTGATCATCGCGAAATTAAAGAGAGCAAAAGATTGAGTTATAGCTAGAGTGGAATACGCCAAGGAATATATGCACTTGCGCTTTACTTAGCTTGAATATAACGCATATTATGCCACACGACAACCTGCTTTTTGGGGAAATTTCATCAAAAAGCATATGTCGATCATGTTGAACATTTGCTCTGTTTCGATCCCTTCCTTCATTCGATCAAGCTTCAATTCCACGCGTAAAAATGAAAAGGTTTCACGCGTACGACGTACGTGTATTGGCCGACGTGCTGGATGTATATCTTGATAGATGCGTTTTTGTCCGTCTACCTCGCAAAGCAACAGCTATAAATAGAGAGGAGATAGCGTCTTGCAATATCGTCAAGCCATCATCACAAGATCGATCACACACAACTCAAACTCAGATTGAGTCATCGAGAGTGAGCAACTAGCTAGACAAACAAGCAGACCTAGCTACCTACTAGTCGAAGGCAAAATGGTAAGTAAATCTCGTATATGAATTGTAATTAATTATTTGACATGCAATTAGATGTTGCTAGTGCATATATTCATATATACATATATGCATGATCGATACTGCTGGCCGGATATATACATCTGAATTATTGGATGTAGAGGCCGGATTAATTATATCATCTTAAAGAGAAACTAATTAATTAATGGCTATTATGATGTATATGCAGGACGTGATGGAGAAGTCTCGGCGAGCTCACTTCTTGTTCGACGACGACGACCAAACGCCCAAGCACAAGCAGAATGGCCCCATGAACGACGGCAGCGACGGCCTCTGCGTGCGGTGGTGCTACGGCGTCGGAAAGTCGTCGTCGACGGCGAAGGACGACGACTACGCCGCCGGCCGTCCTGCTGCAGGCTCCAACCGCCCAACCGGATCGATGGCCAACTCTAACTAGCTAGCTACAGATCGATCGAGCTCGATCGATCGATCGATCTCACACGCACCTTGATCATGTCGAGCATGCATGTGCATCGATTGATCGACATGCTAACTCTGGTTGTTAGTTATTGTTTCTAGTTGTTGAAAAGAACTCAGGTTGAGTTTAATGCTAGCTATACTTACTCTGTCGTCGCAAAAACAATAAAATTGTTGCATTCAAATATTGTTAAGAAACTACAATTATAGAATACTACTTGTCGTTCCAATAGAGAAGAGTCAATGGACAATAACAGAAGGAGACACATATATTGTTTTAAATGACGAGTCATCCGTTAGAGATGCAACTGATGATGATGAAATCATGAAATTTCCATCTTCGATTTTTCTTTCCATCCTGTACCCAACACTCTCATGTCCTTAACTAATGCACATTTAATGAGTATATATATAACTCATCTCACTTTTTTTAACTAATTTATCTTTTTATTGATGCAATTGTGCTCTTCTTGGGTCGGAGGAGTAGTATACACAAATACTTCTACCTCCAATCTTGAGGGGCTTCTACACTATGGGATCTTGTCTTGACGGTATGATACCTACTCCGTTGGTATGATAGGTACCAAATCTAATTTCCCATAGATACTAGCCGATATATATCCCATTGGTATTGGCCGATTTATATCCCATTGGTACTAGCCGATACCCGTTAGGTATCAAATGATGTCTGTCGATACCCATTATTATTAGGTTGATATCTCATCGGTACCATGCCAATACCCCGTAGGCACAAAGCCTGATACACTGTCATACTAAACCCCTGATATATGCAGATTCAGCTATTGGTAACATGCATGGGTAAGGAGATGGTGAAGACGATGGTTTGCATATACCCTCTACTCCAGATCTAGAGAGGTCCAATTAATCCTAGAATGAATTTTGTCTTCCTCTATACCTCTTTTTTGTTTCAACCTTTGAAATGGTTTGCTAGTTAAAATATTCCTGATTGCATTGGATGCTTTTGTTCTGTTTGTATATCCATGATATCGCGCAACGTGTCATGTGTATTTAAGATCTAAGAAATCAAGTTTTTGGGACAACCAACATAAATCAAGTTTGCGAAGGGTAGTGGTGGCGGAAGGTTCAACGGCGACCAAGGCGAGGGCGGGAGCTCAGGAAGGCGACAACAATGACAACTTCTTGGTGGTGGGGCCCTAGATCTACTAGCGAGAAGGCCAGATTCGGACAGCGGCATGGTGACACTGTAGGTGAAAGGCAACAACGTTCCTCCGGAGAAGTGAGACGGCATTGGCAGTGCTCGGGAGGGCGGGAGAGCAAGGGCTGATGCGAGCAGCCGCGGAGAAGACGGATCCGGTGCCGGTGGCGCTCTTCCACCGCGACCACGACAATGATCTCGAGCACAACAACGACGATGGTGACAACCATGTCGACCTCGAGCTAGCGCATGACGCCGACCCTGACCTCAAGCGCACGATGACGATGGTGGATCCGGTCGGGCATGATTTATGGTGTGTGGATTTGTCATGCTTGTTCTGGATCTTTTAATTTGCGATGCTGTGGATTTGTTCTGTCTGCTCTATAAATTCGTAATACCGTGGATTTGGGAACTTTGACCATTGAATTTGTGAACCAGAATTTTGGATTGGATTGGATGTGAAAGGCTGGAATAGGAATGGAAAATGGAAGCTGTCGGTCCTGTTGCTGGTTGAAATGGCGTCGACTGCTTTTCTTTAGCGCTGAAAAATGTTTTCTCAGTCGGACCATGTAACAAGGTCCGTCTGCGAAGATCGTCTATTTTCACTAGACTATGGTTGCAGGTGGCCGCGTGGCCCGTCAGCGAAAATGTGTCTTGACCGTTAGGAATAACGTGGTTTGTCGTAGTGACATTTTCTTTCTTTACCCAAACTTGGCTCTAATATTAGAGTTAATTTAGGTTTTTCTCCCATAGCTTTTGTTACCTATTAAATTTTTTTAATATTTTTTTAAAAATAAAATTAATTTTTAATAAGTATAAAAGTTTTGCCCTAAAATAACTTTTCATTATTTTGGCCACGTGTCTTTGCCTTAACATAGGGCATGTTTGGAACGTATACTGGCTAGCTGCAGCTCCTACAGGAAGCCACCAGTACATATTTCTTCTCTCTTGGTTGGACAACACAGCCGCAGCAAGTGCCGAATAAGCGCCGCCTGAATAAGCGGCGCCGAACAGCCCAGTAGTAAGAAATGTGCCTTTCACATAGACCTAATTGAATTCAAGACTCTTTGAAGTACAATTTATCTTTAATAAACTAATCGTCCCAGTATCTGAAACTAACCGTATAGTTCTCAAGATACACACATCATCTTTTATATTTAGATATTTAATAAAAACTAACGTACCTATTAAATATGACTTTAGATAGGGGCAAATTAAAAACATCTCTCAAGAGAATGCCCTTAGAGAAGATCAAAAAGTCTCTAATCATGCTGCACATATTTCTAAAAACATCTTTTGTTGAATAGTCACACATTGTTGTGGAAGGGTAAAGGATCTAAGATATAAGTAGGGAAGTTCCTCACCTCATTTGCTAGCTTTTGGAATGGGAAAGGCACTTTACGATCCTATAACTGGTATCAGAGTCTGGCTAGTTCAATATCTCTTACCCGAGAGACATAGTGTGTGAAGACCTGATGCCCCGTGGGTGCCTGCGGTGCCCGTATACTTGAGAGACTGTGAGGGAACGGTGAAGGGGCGGTGAAGGGTTGAGGGACACCAATGTGTGAAGTGGGAGATTGTTGAATAGTCCCACATTGGTTGTGAAAGGGCAAAGAACCTAAGATATAAGTGGGGGAACTCCTCAACTCATTGGCTAGCTTTTGTGGTGGGAAAGGCCCTTTACGATCCTATACCTTTGGCTGCAAACCTCCCTTAAAAATGTCTCTAGACCACTTGCCACAAGTATTCATGATGATATCAGAAATGTCTCAAGACCGGAATGGCTAGTACGCACCATTTCGCCAGCAAAAAGGGTATGCAACGAGTAGGTGCCGTACCGTACCGTTTCAAATTAACAATCTGGCTATCTACTCACTCCTTCCCAAAATATCAAAAATATAAGCATTTTTAAATAGTGCTAGGTCAAACATTTTCAACTTTAATTATTAAATAA